>CM055123.1:8540581-8967459 GCA_029206835.1 Rana muscosa | reverse complement strand
GCTAATTATAACGACTATTATCCATGTTATTGTCCTAAACAGAGTTTGGGAACCCGGGTTCTGCACCAGGGGACATGTATCAATGCAAAAAGAAGTTTTAAAAACGGACGTTTTCCGGGAGCAGTCATTTTAATGATGCATAAAGTGAAGAAAAAAAAAGTCAAATATTCCTTTAAATATTGTACCTGGGGGGTGTCTAAAGTATGCCTGTGAAGTGCCACGTGTTTCCCGTGTTTAGAACTGTCCCTGCACAAAATTACATTTCGAAAGGAAAAAAAAGCCATTTAAAACTGCTTGCGGCTTTAATGTAATGTCTGGTCCCGGTAATATGGATGAAAATCTTTAAGAAAAATGGCATAGCTACCCCATCACCCCCCCCCCCTACCCCAGCCCATTACCAGCCCCTTTGGGTCTTGTATGGATATTAAGGGGAACCCCGCACACAAAATAAAAAAGGCCCTATATACTCTGAACAGCCGTATACAGGCGGTGCATACAAGACAGGGACTGTAGGTTTGTTCTTATGTTGAATCTGTTTGTAATTTTGAACAGCTACATTGTTTAAGTGTAGCTCCAGCCCAAATACCTATTTTTAAGCTTTTTGGAAAACATAGGGAAGGGTTATCACCCCTGTAACATTTGTTTTGCTGTCTGTGCCCCAGAACATTTTACCTCACTTTGCGTCCCAATGACAACTGATTTTGAAATGTGGTGTTTTTATTGAAACAAGGATTGGTGATAAAGCATCAGTAGAGAGGAGGCACCTTTCTCCCATATTAATTCTTACAGGAGAGAATTTTCCTTCCAAGGGGTAGATTTCCTCTCACTTCCTGTTGTCTTCTTCCGTTTGCAAGTAGTAGTCGTTTGTAAGTTGGATGTTTGAAAGTAGGGACCTGCCGTATATACTCTGCAGAAATTGGCCCCTTAGGTGTTGGTGTTGGCACAACACTGTAAGCACTCACAGTTACTCTTGGTGGGTGCTGGAACGCCCTGCTGTCAACTATTATATCAGGAATTGTAATAACATATAATTGTTGAACAGTGGTAGTAAAAATTGGGCCTTTGATGGTGGTGCTGGTGCCACAACATTGTAAGGCCTGACAGTTACTCTTGGTGGGCGCAGTAATGGGCCCTGCTGTGAATTATTAGATCAATAATTATAATTGCATGCCCCTGTTGAACAGGGGCTGAAAAATTGGGCCTTTGGTGGTGGTGGTGGTGTTGACACAACACTGTAGGGCCTGACAGTTACTCTTGGTGGGTGCAGCAATGGGCCCTGCTGTGAATTATTAGATCAATAATTATAATTGCATGCCCCTGTTGAACAGGGGCTGAAAAATTGGGCCTTTGGTGGTGGTGGTGGTGGTGTTGACACAACACTGTAAGGCCTGACAGTTACTCTTGGTGGGCGCAGCAATGGGCCCTGCTGTGAATTATTAGATCAATAATTATAATTGCATGCCCCTGTTGAACAGGGGCTGAAAAATTGGGCCTTAGGCACTGGTGGCACAACACTGCAACCCCTCACAGATACTGTACTTGGAGCACAGCAATGAGGCCTGTTGCAAAGTATTGCATCAAAAATTGTAATTACACGCCCCTGTTAAACAGGGGCTGAAAAATTGGGCCTTAGCCACTGGTGGCGGCACCCATAAACCAAAATGATCTTCCAAGCTATCATCATTAATCGGATCATTGAGGAGGAGGATAGCTAGTCAACATAACAGCACAGGAACTCAGCATCAGCATCAGTCTTGAAGGGATGTGACATTTTAAAATCAATTAGTCTGTTATATCAGCATCAGGTGTGTGGTAGCTGGTGGTGATCCAAGACTGGTTCATCTTGATGAAAGTCAGTCGATCAACCGAGTCGGTGGACAGGCGCACCCTGTGATCCGTGACAAATCCTCCAGCAGCACTGAATGTGCGTTCTGAAAGAACGCTGGATGCAGGACAGGCCAGTAGCTCAATTGCATACTGTGCAAGCTCTGGCCAGTGATCCATCCTCAAGACCCAGTAAGCCAGAGGATTTTCGGTGGGGAAGGTATCCAAGTCTGACCTTGCCCCTAGGTATTCCTGCACCATGTATATCAGACGCTGGCGATGGCTGCTGGAAACGATCATACTTTGGGGCTGCGGACTAAAGAATTGTCTGAACGCATCGGTCAGACGGCCACCTTCCCCACCGCTCCTTCTTTGACTGCCCGAAGCCTCAGCAACTCGTTGTCCAGGACCAGGAGTTTGTAACCTCCCAGTCCCTGGGAACGCGTTGCACAGACCTTTCTGCAAGGCCTCCCGGAGTTGTCTCATCCTCTGCTCCCTCTGCGACGGTAACATAAGGTCCGCAACCTTACTCTTGTACCGTGGATCAAGGAGAGTGGCCAGCCAGTAATGGTCCCTCTCCTTGATCCGAAGAATACAAGGATCCTTCCGCAGACTTTGCAGGATCAGGGAGGCCATGCAGCGTAGGTTAGCTGAGGCATTCAGTCCGGAGTCCTCTGGGTCACTAAGGACGACATGATCCGCAGCCACCTCCTCCCAGCCACGTACAGGTCCACTGGTTTCTTGGGACTGTAAATCATCCCTAAAAGACTGCTGCTGATGATGCTGAGTGCCAGCCTCCACCTCCATGCTGACACAATCCTCCTCCTCCTCCTCCTCCTCCTCTTCCTGTGCGATGGGTGGGACAGAAGGAACACTGTCAGGGTAAAGGGGGCCTTGAGAGGCAAGGAAGTCCTCCTCTTCCTGCCTCTGTTCTGCCTCAAGTGCCCTGTCCATTATTCCACGCAGCGTGTGCTCCAACAGGTGGACAAGAGGTACAGTGTCACTGATGCATGCACTGTCACTGCTCACCATCCTCGTGGCCTCCTCAAATGGTGCCAGGACAGTGCATGCATCCCTGATCATGCCCCACTGGCATGGTGAAAAAAACCCGAGCTCCCCTGACCCTGTTCTGGTGCCGTAGTCGCACAGGTACTCATTGATGGCCCTCTGCTGCGTGTGCAGCCGCTGCAGCATGGCCAACGTTGAGTTCCACCTGGTGGGCATGTCACATATAAGGCGGTTCTTGGGCAGGTTCAACTCCTTTTGCAGCTCAGCCAGGCGAGCACTGGCATTATAAGATCTGCGGAAATGAACACAGACTTTCCTGGCCTGCCTCAGGACATCCTGTAAGCCCGGGTACCTGCCCAAGAACCACTGCACCACCAGGTTAAGGACGTGAGCCATACAGGGCACATGGGTCAGTTGTCCCTGTCGGAGGGCGGAGAGGAGGTTGGTGCCATTGTCGCAAACCACCATTCCTGGCTTAAGCTGGCGTGGCGTCAACCACCTCTCGGCCTGCCCCTGCAGAGCAGACAGGACCTCTGCCCCAGTGTGGCTCCTGTCCCCCAAACACACCAGCGCAAGCACGGCATGGCATCTTTTTGCCTGCGTACTTGCGTAGCCCCTTGAACGCCTACGGAGCACCGCTGGTTCCGAGGACAAACCACAGGAAGAGGCCATGGAGGAAGAAGAAGAGGAGGGGGTGGAGGAGAGAGGTGTGTCGCAACCAGTAGTAGCATTTTGGAGGCGTGGCGGTGGAACAACCTCCAACACTACTGCACCTTGTCCTGCATCCTTCCAAGCTGCCAAAAGAGTGACCCAATGGGCCGTGAAAGAAAGGTAACGTCCCTGTCCATGCCTGCTGGACCATGAGTCAGCGGTAATATGCACCTTACCGCTGACCGCCCTGTCCAGCGAGGCCAAGACATTGCCTTCCACATGCCTGTAGAGAGCCGGAATCGCCTTCCGTGAGAAAAAGTGGCGTTTGGGAACCTGCCACTGAGGAACCGCACATTGCACAAACTCACGGAAGGGGGCCGAGTCTACCAACTGAAAAGGCAGCAGTTGAAGCGCTAGCAATTTAGCCAAGCTAGCATTCAACCGCTGGGCATGTGGATGGCTGGGAGTGAACTTCTTTTGACGGTCCAGCAGCTGGGGCAGGGAAATTTGCCTGCTAGAATCGGACGTCGGTGTACTGCTAGCAGAGTGCCCGCAAGTACTTGGCTGTGACACACCTAATTCTACACCTTCATTCCTCTCAGAGCAGGTTTCAGAGAGGACCGAAGGTATAGTGGGGTTGGAGATCCCAGCTGATGCGGTGCAAGAAGAGGTCAGCTTTGTTCTTTGGTGTGGGTCTTTAAGGTAGGCTTGCCAACGAGCTGCATGGCAGGTCAACATATGTCTGATCAAGCATGTGGTGCCCAAGCGGCTGATGTTTTGGCCACGCGATATACGCTTGAGACATATGTTGCAAACAGCAGCTGTGCGATCTGATGCACTCGCCTCAAAAAAGGCCCACACCAAAGAACTTTTTGAATGACGGGCAGAGGCAGCGCCCTGCACAGGCGGAGCTCTGCGGTGTGATTCCGTCGGTGTGCTGCCCATACGCTGGCCACCCAAGGGCATCCTGCCTCGTTGGAGATGTGCCTCCTCCTCATCCTCCTCCTCTCTCCTATTAGGCACCCACGTGGAGTCAGTGACCTCATCATCCCCTCCCTCCTCATCACTGGAGCCAATCTGGCAGTATGCTGCAGCTGCTGGAGCATGACTGCCAGATTGGTGTCCTTCTTGAGCATCCCCTCTCTCTGCTCTCACGCTACTGCCTTCCTCTATCTGAGTATCATCATCAGATCCTTCGAAACGCTGGGCATCCTCCTGGAGCATGTACCCAACACTGTGCTCAAACAGTTCAGGGGACTCCTCAGGAGGAGGACATGGTGGGTCTAGGGAAGGATTGACTAATGAAGATAATGATACCAGAGAAGAGGACGCTTTGGCAGCTGCTTTGCCAGTACCCTGAGCCTGGGTGAGAGAGGATGAGGTGGGCTTGGTCATCCACTCTACCAAGTCTTCGGCATGATGTGGCTCAACATGTCCAGCTGCCGAAAGGAAGGACAAGCGTGTCCCATGGCCATGTGCTGATGACAATGCACTGCGTCCACGACCAGCACTGTTGCCCCCAGACACAGAGCCTGCTTGCCCTCTTTTTTTGCCTCCTGACTGTCTGCCTCTCCTTGTTTGCCTTCCAGACATTTTAATGGATGGCCTGCAGGGAGATGGGAAAAACAGCAATAAGGGCTACCTTCAGGTGTATACTGTGCAGGAGGCTTAGCAACAATGACACTGACACTGTCCCCTGCCTATCCTTCTCTGTCCCTAAACACAAGGATTTGCAATATGCTTCAGCAAGATTGGTTTAGCACAGAATAGCACACTGTCAGTTTCACTCACTGTCCTACTCTGTCCCTACAAACAAGATTTAGCACAGAATAGCACACTGAGAGTTTCCACGAGTGTCCTTCTCTGTCCCTAAACTCAAGGATTTCAAATATGGTTCAGCAAGATTGGTTTAGAACAGAATAGCACACTGTCAGTTTCACTCACTGTACCTCTCTGTCCCTACAAACAAGATTTAGCACAGAATAGCACACTGATAGTTTCCACAAGTGTCCTTCTCTGTCCCTAAACTCAAGGATTTCAAATATGGTTCAGCAAGATTGGTTTAGAACAGAATAGCACACTGACACTTTCCCTCACTGTCCTACTCTGTCCCTACAAACAAGATTTAGCACAGAATAGCACACTGAGAGTTTCCACGAGTGTCCTTCTCTGTCCCTAAACTCAAGGATTTCAAATATGGTTCAGCAAGATTGGTTTAGAACAGAATAGCACACTGTCAGTTTCACTCACTGTCCTACTCTGTCCCTACAAACAAGATTTAGCACAGAATAGCACACTGACACTTTCCCTCACTGTACCTCTCTGTCCCTAAACTCAAGGATTTCAAATATGGTTCAGCAAGATTGGTTTAGAACAGAATAGCACACTGTCAGTTTCACTCACTGTCCTACTCTGTCCCTACAAACAAGATTTAGCACAGAATAGCACACTGACACTTTCCCTCACTGTACCTCTCTGTCCCTAAACTCAAGGATTTCAAATATGGTTCAGCAAGATTGGTTTAGAACAGAATAGCACACTGTCAGTTTCACTCACTGTCCTACTCTGTCCCTACAAACAAGATTTAGCACAGAATAGCACACTGACACTTTCCCTCACTGTACCTCTCAGTCCCTAAACTCAAGGATTTCAAATATGGTTCAGCAAGATTGGTTTAGAACAGAATAGCACACTGTCAGTTTCACTCACTGTCCTACTCTGTCCCTACAAACAAGATTTAGCACAGAATAGCACACTGATAGTTTCCACGAGTGTCCTTCTCTGTCCCTAAACTCAAGGATTTCAAATATGGTTCAGCAAGATTGGTTTAGAACAGAATAGCACACTGTCAGTTTCACTCACTGTCCTACTCTGTCCCTACAAACAAGATTTAGCACAGAATAGCACACTGACACTTTCCCTCACTGTACCTCTCTGTCCCTAAACTCAAGGATTTCAAATATGGTTCAGCAAGATTGGTTTAGAACAGAATAGCACACTGTCAGTTTCACTCACTGTCCTACTCTGTCCCTACAAACAAGATTTAGCACAGAATAGCACACTGATAGTTTCCACGAGTGTCCTCTGTCCCTAAACTTAAGGATTTCAAATATGGTTCAGCAAGATTGGTTTAGAACAGAATAGCACACTGTCAGTTTCACTCACTGTCCTACTCTGTCCCTACAAACAAGATTTAGCACAGAATAGCACACTGACACTTTCCCTCACTGTACCTCTCTGTCCCTAAACTCAAGGATTTCAAATATGGTTCAGCAAGATTGGTTTAGAACAGAATAGCACACTGACACTTTCCCTCACTGTACCTCTCTGTCCCTACAAACAAGGATTAGCACAGAATAACACACTGACACTCTCCCTACCTATCCTTATTTGTCCCTAAACACAAGGAATCCAGGATTAGTAAAGGAAAAAAATGACACTGTCCCTGCCTATGCTTCTCTTTCCCTGCTCCGGAACACACTACACAAGGCCGCCGCGCTGGCGGCCTTTTATAGTGTGGGGCGTGTACTAAACCCCCTCAGCAATAATTGGCCACAGGCATCCTGCCTTTGGCCAATCATTGCTCTCCTCGCTGCCGGCGCTGTGATTGGCCAAGCATGCGGGGTCACAGTGCATGCTTGGCCAATCACAGCGCCTGGATGACACTGCGATGGCGTAGTGCATTGTGGGCCGTTCGCGTCACTCGAATTTGGCGCGAACGGCCCAAATCGTTCGATCTTCGTCGAACGATCGAACAGCCGATGTTCGAGTCGAACGTATGTTCGACTCGAACACGAAGCTCATCCCTAATGTTTTGTGTTTACACTGACAATGAAGGCGAATTAAGAATGCACAATACACATGGCAATACAAGTCCACTAGGTAAACCTCCGAAAAACAGAAACCATTATTAAAATTATACATGAAACCAATCTTTGTGAAAAATAATGTTTTATTTTTCGAAATTAAAAGGTTACAAGGTTAAAAGTCATCAGGCATTCATTTCAATGGCCCCCCTACCCACAAAATAATCCACATATTTGTCACGGACCTCACGTCCGGTTTGGGGAGCCAAGCCTGGACGGCCAGCTTCCACGGCCACAAGATGTTCTGCTTCCATTAAGGTGGCCTCAGGCCCAGTCAAAGTCAGATAATTTGTGGAATGCACCCGGAGATAATTATGTAGGACACAACACGCCATTACAACATGGTTCCATTTGTAAGGGGCAAGGTGGATGGAGGTGAGGAACAGGCGGAAGCGGCTGGCCATGATGCCAAAAGCATTTTCAACCACCCTTCTTGCTCTGGCCAGCCGATAGTTGTACACCCTCCTCTCAGGGGTGAGGGTGCGCTGCGGGAATGGCCTCATCAAATGGGGACCCAGGCCAAACGCCTCATCCGCCACAAACACAAATGGGAGTCCCTCCACATTCTGCTCCGCTGGTGGCAAGGCCAGCTGATCCAAAAGGAGCCGTTCCCCAAACCCGTCTGTGCAAAAACTCCTCCATCAGACATCCTGCCATTCTTGCCAATGTCCACATAGAGGAATTCGTAGGTGGCCGACACCACTGCCATCATGACGATGCTGTGGAACCCCTTATAGTTATATTAAAAGGATCCCGAATGGGGTGGTGGGACGACCCGAACATGTTTGCCGTCGATGGCCCCTCCACAGTTTGGAAAGTTCCATCATTGGGCAAAGTCCGCTGCCACATTCTGCCATTCATGTGGCGTAGAAGGGAACTGTGTAATGAAATCAAAAATAAATTAATACTTTGAGACTGAAACATTGAAAGCAGATTAAAGGAAATCATTCATGGGCAACATTGGGGGGGTTGAAGATGAGTTGGGGAGATCAAAACTGAAGGCTGGAGCACTCTGTCTGAATTTAGGACAAATGTTACATTCCTAGGCAATCTTTAGGGGGCGTTTAGGGTAAAGCACTACGATGGAGCATAGATTAAAATACATGGAAAGGACTAGGCAAGGTGGGTATGGCCCCAGGATAGCATGCTGGAGAGGTTAGGTAAGGGAAATGTTAATGTAGGCCTAATGAAAAAATTTAAAATAAAAAATTAGCATGTGGTGAAAGGGGAAATTCCCTGCAGCTAATAATCATGGGAATTAGGGACTGCTAAGAAACCCCCCCAAAAAAACATTCTAAAAAATACATACAATGTGATGTTTGCAATAAGAACACTTACCTTAATATAGTCCTCCTGCAAAACTTGGAGGATGGCAGAACACGTCTCTGGTATAATGATACCCAGAGTCTGGGGGGATATGCCTGTGGAGAACTTTAAGTCCTGCAGGCTTCTCCCAGTCGCCGGGTATGGCAATGAGCCTCTGCTCAGCACTGATGGCTTCCCGCATAACGGTGTCCTGCCTGGTAATGTAGGGGGACACCAAAGCCAACAGATGCTGAAATACGGGGTCAGACATCCGGAGAAAATTCCTATAGTCATCAGGATTATTCTCCCTGATCTCCCGCAACAAAGGCATATGACAGAACTGGTGCCGCTGGAGCAAATAGACATGTGCAAAAGGAAAAAATTTGTTTAGTTTCGTTTCGTTTTAATTCGTTAATTAATTCATTTAGTTTAGTTAGATGCGTTAAATTTGTTAAATTCGTTTTCGGACTTCGTTTCATTTTCGACCGAATTCGAAAATCGGTCGCATTCGAAAATATTTCAACCGAATTCGAAAATATTTCTACTGGATTCGAAATTATTTCAACATGATTCGAAATTATTTCAACCGCATTTGAAACTATTTCAACCGGATTCGAAAATATTTTGCGACCCGACTTTGGGTCCACGTATCTCAGGATCACTTAGGGATAGAAACCCCAAATTTGGAGATGTTGTAGTGCTAGTTCTACTCTGTTCGCATACCAATGGGGTTTCTAGCTACAAGTGGCTCCGAGATATGTGGCCCCAAAGTCGGGTCGCAAAATGTCATTCTCTGCTGCAGAAAAGTGCTTGACATTTTGTGACCCGAATTTGGGTCCACGTATCTCGGGGTCAATTAGGGATATAAACCCCAAAATTGGTATGCAAACACAGGAGAACTAGCATTACAACATCCCAAAATTTGGGGTTCCTATCACCAAGTAACCCAGAGATACGTGGACCCAAATTCGGGTCGCACAATATTTTCGAATCTGGTTGAAATAGTTTCAAATGCAGTTAAAATAATTTCGAATCATGTTGATACTATTTCAACCAGATTCGAAAATATTTTGCGACCCGAATTGGGTCCATGTATCTCGGGGTTACTTGGTGATAGAAACCCCAAAATTGGAGATGTTGTAGTGCTAGTTCAACTGTGTTTCCATACCAAATTGGGGGTTTCTAGCTACAAGTGGCCCCAAGATATGTGGCCCCAAATACGGGTCACAAAATGTCATTCTCTGCTGCAGAAAAGTACTTGACATATCGCCCATATCTGGGGGTCACTTGGTGCTAGGAACCCCATAACTTGTGGCAGGTGACAGTGGCAAGTGGACAAATAACCATCTTCCAAAATTTATAATTCAAATAAAAAAGATTAGAACAGAATAGAAAAAATATATAATTTAATAGAATAAAACAGAAAGAATATACAACCATCTTCTGAAATTCGAATAGAATAAATTCGAATTTCGAATAGTATGATTTCAAATTTTTTAATTCATTAATTTTAACTTTGGATAGAAAAGATTATAATAAAATAGAAAATAGACTAGAAAAACAATAACCCCAAATTTGGGGTTTCTATCACCAAGTAACCCCGAGATACGTGGACCCAAATTCGGGTCGCAAAATATTTTCGAATCCGGTTGAAATAGTTTCAAATGCAGTTGAAATAATTTCCAATCATGTTGATAGTATTTCAACCGGATTCGAAAATATTTTGCGACCCGACTTTGGGTCCATGTATCTCGGGGTTACTTGGTGATAGAAACCCCAAATTTGGGGTTATTGTTTTTCTAGTCTATTTTCTATTTTATTATAATCTTTTCTATTTGGAGATGTGGTAGTGCTAGTGTTACTGTGTTTGCATACCAAATTTGGAGTTTCTAGCTATAAGTGGACCCAAGATACGTGGCCCCAAATTCGGGTCACAAAATGTCATTCTCTGCTGCAGAAAAGTACTTGACATATCGCCCATATCTGGGGGTCACTTGGGGTTAGTAACCCCATAACTTGTGGCAGGTGACGTGGCAAGTGGACAAATAACCATCTTCCAAAATGTATAATTCAAATAAAAAAAATTAGAACAGAATAGAAAAAAATATATAATTTAATAGAATAAAATAGAAAGAATATACAACCATCTTCTGAAATTCGAATTTCGAATAGTAGGAATTAAAAAAAAAATATTAATTAATTTTAACTTTGGATAGAAAAGATTATAATAAAATAGAAAATAGACTAGAAAAACAATAGAACAGAATAGAATATATTATATTTTATTCTATTCTGTTCTATTGTTTTTCTAGTCTATTCTTTTATATTCTATTAAAATCTTTTCTATTAAAATCGAAATCATTATACACTAAATTCGAATTTTGGAAGATGGTTATATATATTTTTTTTCCGACATTCGAATTTCGTATAGAATGAATTCAAATTCGAATCGAAAAGATTATAATAGAATAGAAAATATTGGAAATAATCGAATAGAAAAACAATAGAACAGAATAGAATAAAATACATATATATATATATTATATTTTATTCTATTCTGTTCTATTGTTTTTCTAGTCTATATTATATTTATATTCTAATCTTTTATAATTGGAATTCAAATTCATTCTATACAAAATTCGAGTGTTGGAACATGGTTTCATATATATATATATATATATATATATATATATATTTTATTGTTCTATTGTTTTTTTTTATGATATTTTTTTCTATTATTTTAGAATATTTTCTATTCAAATTCGATTTTATTCTATATGAAATTCGAATTTTGGAAAATGGTTTTTTATATGTATATATATATAACCATCTTCCGAAATTCGAATTTAGTATAGAATAAATTCAAATTCGAATAGAAAAGATTAGAATAGAAAAACAATAGAATATAATAAAATATAATATATATATATATATATATATATATATATATATATATATATATATTATATTTTATTCTATTGTTTTTCTAGTCTTTTTTCTATTTATATTCTAATCTTTTCTATTCGAATTCGAATTCATTCTATACGAAATAGTTATACATATAACTATCTTCTGAAATTCGAAATTCATACAGAATGAATTCAAATTCGAATAGAAAAGATTAGAATATAATAACTATAGAAAAGAATAGAATAAAAAAAAATATAGACGGTCATATTCTATTGTATTTTATTACATTCTATTCAATTCTATTCTATTCTCTACTATTCTTTTATTTCTATTCGATTGTTTTTTATTTTTATATTCTATTTTATTGTATTCTTTTTAAAAAAACAATTTATATTTTTTCTAATTTGATTCAAATTTATTTTCGAATTCGAGTCGAAAATATTTCGAATTCGATTCGAATTTCGTCCGCGATTTTTCGATTCGAAAAAATTCAGATTCGGTTAAATTCGTTAGTATTGTAATTCGGTAATTCGGATGCATCCGAATGTCCAAATAATGAAAAATTTGTCCGAATTTAGATTCGGAACGAAATGAAATGCACATGTCTAGCAACCAATTCTTGGTCCATGAACTCCTCCTGACCCTGCTCATGGCATGGAGTCGGGATACAGCATGAACCCCTGCACCAACTACAGCACGAAATCTTCGACGAGTACGTAGCCGCAACATGGCTAGATAACGGTCGCAAGCTCAGAACGAACTAGAAGAACGCACGGAAGAACAGCAAGGCCTATGAAGAACAAGCTGAAAAACAGGACCGAGCAGACGAGAACGCACTGAATAAACAGATACGAACTGACTACAAGCCCTGCCAAACAGATACGAACCCACAAGCACAAACTGAACTCCACAAAACGATATTCAAAGCACGAAGACTGAAAAGCGCGAATCGTCTCTCACCAAACTTTTACTAACACGCGGTAACACGGAATTAGCAAAAGCGGCCCAAAGGGTGGCGTCATTAGAACGGAACTTCCCCTTTATAGTGCCGTCGTACGTGGTATACGTCACTGCGCTTTGCTTGATCGTTTTTTAAAATGATCGTGTGTACGCAAGACAGGCTTGAGAGGAAACATGAAAAAAAAACTACGTGAAAAACGGCAAGAAAAAAAAATGGCAAGAAAAACGATCGTGTGTATGCGGCATAAGGGGCAAATTTCAGCCGAGCATATACGGCAGGCCCCTACTTTCAAATATCCAACTTACAAACGACTCCTACTTGCAAACGGAAGGAGACAACAGGAAGTGAGAGGAAATCTACCCCTAGGAAGTGAAATTCTCTCCTGTAAGAGTTAACATGGGAAAAAGGTGTCTCCTCTCTACTGATGCTTTATCACCAATCCTTGTTTCAATAAAAACCCCACTTTTCCAAAAACATTTGTCATTGGGACCCGAAAGTGAGGCGAAATGTTCTGAACAGGTGCACAGACAGCAAAACAAATGTTACAGGGGTGATAACCCTTCCCTATGTTTTCCAAAAAGCTTAAAAATATATATTTTGGCAGGAGCTACACTTAAACAATGTACCTGTTCAAAATTACAAACAGATTCTACTTAAGAACAAACCTACAGTCCCTGTCTTGTTTGCACCACCTGTTTACTGCTGTTCAGAGTATATATGTTGTGTTACACTATGTGATTATTCTTGCTCTGTGTCTTTAAGATCTGTCCCCTTCTTTCTAGCTGAACTCTCTCTCTCACCGTAGTTCTTTATATATCTCCTCCACTTCCTGATTCTGGTCATTACTCCTGTATATCTTCCATGCTAAACATCTTACATGTGGCTTACAACTGCAACATTTTTCTACCTATGAATATCCATCATTAAACGGAACATTCAAAAGGATTCATCGTCTGTCGTCCTAACTGTGAGTTTATTCATTGAGTTAAACTGCCTGTATCGATGCAAGGGATGAATATCAAACCAGCTTGAGTAAGGCCTACTTAAACCTGGAGATGAACTTTATCGCTTTGTAGTTGAGACAGAACAGTAGAAAAACGGAGTTTCACAGCCTAATTACAAGATTTCTGCATGTCAGTACTGAAACAGACAAGATTTACTGCCCTCATAGCAAGACAGAAGGGACAGAGCAGCACATGGCAGCCTTATAGCCTGAGACAATCTGCACAGTGTCATATTTCAGCACACAGATCCTGCCTGCTTTCACAGTCAGTCTGCTATCATGAGTGACCAAGCTTCTGCATGTGAACTCACATCTACCTCCCCACAAGTTCCTGAAGAAACTGAGTTACCCAAACGCTCAGTTAAACCCACTTGGAAAGTAATGGAGAATTATGAAGCTTCAAGGACTGAATTGTCAAATAGCTTGGAATTAGTCTGGGAGAAAATCCTTGCTGAAGCCAATACAGTGTCTGTTGAATGTGAACTACTGACACTAGAGGGCGCCATTAAACAACTTTCTGCCTCATATGAGCTTTATCAGCTTACCAGCATCAAATTCACTAATGTCTTACAAAACATGAAGTCAGAAAGTGCGATGATGCAATTAAAGCGCTTCAATGCTCTCAATATTGAAAGAGACAGTTTTATTCAGCAAACCAGATTAAAGGCAGAAGCAAAAATAAAGCTGTTACAGGACACTGCATCTCACAGATCTGTTTCCACCAGACGTTCTAAAAACTCGTCAAGATCCCATAGTTCAAGATACTCAACACTCAGTGAGCGACTTATTAATGCCCGCGCTGAAGTGGAAACCAGCAAAGTGCAGGTGGCATATGCAGAAAAAAGAGCAGAGTTGGAAGCGAAAGTCAGCACATCAAAGGGCAGAGTTGGAAGCGCAGTCAGCACGACAAAGAGCAACAATGGAAACCTTAAATGAACAGTGTAAACATGACACAGCTATGGCAAAGCTAAGGGTCCTACAGCAAGCTATCAGTGCAGACGAAGGTGCAAGTGAGAAAGACAGCATTAACCTAAACATAGCAGATATGGAAGACCCCCTCAAACACACTAAAGACTATGTCCTAAGCCACTGCAGTGCACACTCCATTGTCTCCAATGCTCCCGACTACATAGAGACTCCTTCAGAGCTTCAAGTTAAAGAGGTTCCAGCAACTTCCTGCACTCAAAATCACTCCACTGCATTTCCTACCTGCCTACCTTGCCTGCCTTCATACGTCACAGAGCATCAGCGCAAGCTTCAAGCAAGTCATCAATCTCCAGTCATTGGTACAGCCTTGAATCAACGTACCATTGGAACAACTGACTTCAAGCAAGCAACTCACCTGGATGCATCTGCTGCACCATATTTCCCTGTGTCCTTTAACAACAATGTCAAAGATAACGCAATCAGCACCATACAGCCAACAGCATCTCACATAAAGGCGGAGACAACTGAGACAGAAGAGTTTGTGAGGTACATGCTTCGCAGAGAGCTCACAAAGACTGGTCTTACAAGTTTTGATGACCAACCTGAGAACTGCAGAAGTTGGAAATGTGCCTTCAGAACTACAATCAGCAATATTGGCATTACAGCTGATCAAGAATTGAATCTGCTGATCAAATGGCTTGGTCCTCTATCTGCTGCACGTGTTAAGCCATTAAGATCGGTTTTCATGGACAATCCTACTGCAGGCCTCACAGCTGCATGGGAGCGACTACAGCAAAGTTATGGCAGTCCAGAAGCTATAGAAAATGCTTTGTTCACGCGTCTGGAAACTTTCCCAAAGATATCCGGTAAGGACAACAAGGAGTTCCAGAGACTGAGTGACCTTCTCCTTGAGCTTCAGCTAGCCAAGACAGACCCAAAACTACCTGGACTCAGTTACCTTGACACTCCAAGAGGGGTAAACCCAATTGTCTCCAAGCTCCCGTATGGTTTGCAAGAGAAATGGACTGCACTAGGGTCATCATACAAAAGAGAGAACAAGGTTTCCTTCCCTCCATTCTCTTTCTTCTGTGAATTCATCAGGGAAATTGCAGAGACCAAGAACGATCCAAGTTTTTCCTACGTGAGTACAGCCTCTTCTCACCCTTTCCTAAGAGTACCAGTCTTCAGGGCAACTATAGAAACCATAGAGGCCCAGTGTCCGTGAAAAAGACTGACATCCTTCCCACTCCTACCACAGTTAAGGCCACGAACAAACAGAGTAGGAAGATTGAAAACCCTAACAGAGAGTGTCCCATACACAAGAAGCCACACCCCCTCAATAAATGTATCGGCTTTAGAAAAAAGCCTCTGGAAGAGCGCAAGGAGCTTTTAAAGACATTTAGGGTATGTTTCAGGTGCTGTGCTTCTACAGAACATTTTGCAAGGGACTGTAATGTGTCCATCAAGTGCATAGAGTGTGGCTCTGAAGAACATGTGCAAGCCCTCCATCCACTTGAGCCCAGCTCTGCACAACCTGCCAACACTCCTCCCAGGTTAACGCATGGCGGGGAGAATACAGACCAAGTGCCTAATTCTACCATCATTTCTTCATCCTGCACTGAAGTTTGTGGAGAAGACCGCTGTGGTAAGTCCTGTGCTAAGATATGCTTGGTGAACATATACCACAAGGATCAACCAGAAAAGTCTCTAAAGGCATATGCTATCTTAGACGATCAGAGCAATCGATCACTTGCAAAATCGGAATTGTTCAATCTATTTGAAATAAAAGGCGAAGCTCATCCTTACACCTTGGGTACCTGTAGTGGAACTATAGAGGTTTCTGGAAGAAGGGCTCATGGACTCATGGTATCTTCTCTCAAAGGTAACTTGCAATTACCCTTACCTACACTTGTTGAGATACCTGCTAACAGGGAAGAAATCCCTACTCCAGCTGCTGCTTTCCATCTCCCTCACCTCAAGGTAATAGCAAATGAGATACCGCCGCTTGACAAAGATGCTCAGATCCTTCTTCTGTTAGGAAGAGACATTCTAAGAGTTCACAAGGTACACAGACAAGTCAGTGGACCCCCAGATGCCCCATTTGCCCAGCGCACGGATCTAGGGTGGGTCATCATAGGCAATGTCTGCATAGGCAAAATGAAAAGACCTACCAACATTTCGTCATTCAAGACAAATGTTCTGCCAAATGGCCGAAACACTTACTTTGAGCCATGCCCACATCACTACTGGGTGAAAGAGAAGATAGCCAGCCACGAATGGCAACATGGTATCTCAGGTGACACAAGCCCTTTCTCCTGCCATGATGGCGACTTCAGCTCTACAGTGTTTAAAGCAACCAGTGAAGATGACATACTGGCTCCTTCAATGGAAGACAAAGAATTCATCATGGTAATGGACAATGAGTTCTTTCAAGATGACTCCAATAACTGGGTAGCACCCCTACCCTTTCGTCTCCCAAGAGAGAGATTGCCCAACAACTTACAGCAGACCATCAGTAGATTCTCCTCCTTAAAGCGAAACTTAAGCAGGAAACCAGAGATGCAAAAGCACTTTGTGGACTTTATGCAAAATGTATTTGACAGAGATCATGCAGAGCCTGCTCCCCCACTAAAGGATGGAGAAGAATGCTGGTACCTTCCATCCTTTGGCGTGTATCACCCACGCAAACCAGACCAAATCAGAGTTGTCTTTGATTCCAGTGCTCAGCACGAAGGTGTTTCTCTTAACAACATGCTCCTTACTGGACCCAACTTGAACAACAGTCTAATAGGAGTCTTGATTCGTTTCAGACAAGAGCCTGTAGCGGTAATGGCCGACATTCAACAGATGTTTCACTGCTTCATCGTCAGAGAAGACAACAGAAACTACCTCAGGTTTCTATGGCACAAGGACAATGACCTCAACAAGGAAGTTATAGATTATCGCATGAAGGTACATGTCTTCGGTAACAGTCCTTCCCCAGCAGTGGCAACTTATGGGCTAAGGAGAACAGCTCAGACTGGAGAAGTTGAATATGGATCTGATGCCCGTCAATTTGTTGAAAGAAACTTCTACGTTGACGACGCACTTAAGTCCTTTCCAACTGCTAAAGAAGCAATTGATCTTCTCACCAGAACAAAGGAGATGCTGTCTGTAGCAAACCTTAGACTGCACAAGATTATATCCAACAGCCAGGAACTTATGAATGCCTTTCACTCTGAGGACTATGCCACTAGTCTAAAAAACCTTGACTTAGGTACAGATGTGCCTCCTGTACAGCGAAGTCTGGGTTTGTTGTGGAACATCAAACAAGACAAATTCACCTTCCAAGTGTCAACTTGTGACAAACCCTTCACTAAGATAGGAGTCCTGTCCGTGGTGAATAGCATCTATGACCCACTGGGTTTCCTTGCTCCAGTTACCATTCAAGGTAAGATTTTACTAAGACAGTTGTCTACTGAGAACATAGACTGGGATACTCCCTTGTCTAGTGAGAATCAACACAAGTGGGAAAGGTGGAGATACTCTTTGAAGTCACTAGAAAAACTTCAGATTCCCCGTTGCTATGTTCCAGGTTCCACTTCAACCGCTAACCGGAGAGAGATTCATATTTTCTCTGATGCATCAGTTGAAGCTATTGCTGCAGTAGCCTATTTGAAGACCTCTGAACTGAATGGAGAATCACACTGTAGTTTTGTCCTAGGCAAGGTAAAACTCACTCCCAAGCCTGCACATACCATACCAAGATTGAACTTTGTGCAGCCGTGCTAGCAGTAGAAATTGCAGAGGTCATACGAAGTGAAATGGACACTAAAATTGATTCTTTCACCTTCTATACAGACAGTAAGGTAGTACTTGGTTACATAAACAACCAAACAAAACAATTTTATGTGTTCGTCAGCAACAGGGTTGAACGTATCAAGAGATTCTCTCTACCAAGTCAATGGCATCACGTTCCCACTGAACTCAACCCAGCTGACTGTGGGACCAGAGCCGTGTCACCTGCTGCTCTTCAGGACAGCTTATGGCTGTCACCTCCAAGGTTTCTGTGTGAGGACTCCCACTCACCCACTATCGACACCACCTATGGACTAGTAAGCCCTGAAGATGATAAGGAAATAAGAACTGTGAACACCTCACTCTACACTTCTGTAAGTACAAAACAGAAGCTGCGGTCACACCATTACAGGCATCAATGGAAGCAGGTGCAGCATCTAGCCAATGTGTTCTGGCATCGCTGGAAGAAAAAGTATCTTCACCACCTTCAAGGTCGTAACAAATGGCAAGCATCTAAGCCGAATCTTAAGGTTGGAGACCTCATCCTTCTAAAAGACAAGGAAGTTTGTCGGAATGAGTGGCCTATGGGTCTTATTACTAAAGTTATGCCCAGCGACGATAACAAAGTCCGGAAGGTAGAAGTCAAGGTAACCAAGGGAGGATTGACACGAACCTTTAGTGGACCAATTACAGAGTTAATACTCCTTTTGCCAGGTGAGTGACTTGTGCAAGGACTAGCCATGCTGTCGGCACGGCGGGGAGTACATTGCTGCCATCTACAGGTTCTACTCAGAACTTTGGAATTATTTGAAGACATCATACTGTGACTTTATGTTCTTCATCCTGTTGAACTTACGTTTGTTATTTGCTTGTTGCATGTTTTTCATTACAGGTTCCAGGACATTTATCAGTATTGGACTTATTGAAAATATATATTTTAGTTTAAGGTTATGAAATCTAAAGATTTCAGACGGGGAGTGTTGTGTTACACTATGTGATTATTCTTGCTCTGTGTCTTTAAGATCTGTCCCCTTCTTTCTAGCTGAACTCTCTCTCTCACCGTAGTTCTTTATATATCTCCTCCACTTCCTGATTCTGGTCATTACTCCTGTATATCTTCCATGCTAAACATCTTACATGTGGCTTACAACTGCAACGTTTTTCTACCTATGAATATCCATCATTAAACGGAACATTCGAAAGGATTCATCGTCTGTCGTCCTAACTGTGAGTTTATTCATTGAGTTAAACTGCCTGTATCGATGCAAGGGATGAATATCAAACCAGCTTAAGTAAGGCCTACTTAAACCTGGAGATGAACTTTATCGCTTTGTAGTTGAGACAGAACAATATAGGTAGGGTTGAGCGAACCCGAACTGTAAAGTTCGGGTCCGTACCGAACTTTAGCTTTTTCCCAAACCCGAACCCGGACTTTGCGCGAAAGTCCGGGTTTGGGTTCGGCAATCTAATGGCGCAGTTAGAAATGCTTCAGGGGCCAGCCAATTACCTTTTGATTAGCTGGTGTGCCCTTAGAAGCCATCATAGCCATGCCTACTAATGGCATGGCTGTGATTGGTCAGTGGAACATGTGACCCAGCTTCTATATAAGCTAGAGGCACACAGCACACACATCACTCTGCTTCAGAATAGATAGGGAGAGGATCTTGTCTGCTGCTGCTGCTTTTAGGGAGAGATTGAAAAATACATGAGTTAGTCCTGATTCTGGAATCTGAGGGAAAAGATAGAGAGACAGTGTAGTGTAGGGCCAGGTTCCTGTTTTTTGCTTTCAGGGAGAGAGATATATTATATAGGAATAGGTGTCCAGATTCAGAGATATAACTCAGCGATCTGCATAGGTTTACCTGTTTGTGTTGCAGTGCAGTCTTTTTACACTGCTATGAGCCCAGTGTCAGAGAAAATCTACCTTTTATCTGCAAGCTCAGTGCACCAGCACTGCATATATTACGTTGAGAGATACACCGTTTCCATACTGTGGGTGTATTCTGCTCTTGGAAAAAGATCCATTTAGGGCAACAAAAAAAAAAAGGCACTTTATTGTGCTCTTTTCCAAAAGACCCATTAAGGGCAAAAAATATAAAAAATGTGTATTTTATTTTGCTTGTGCAAAAAAAGACCCGTTTAGGGCAAAAAAAAAAATAAAAAAAATTTGCACTTTAACCACTTCAATACCATGCACTTATACAGCTTCCTGCTCAAGCCAATTTTGAGCTTTCAGCGCTGTCGCAATTTGAATGACAATTGCGCGGTCATGCAAAACTGTACCCAAACAATTTTTTTATCATTTTGTTCCCACAAATAGAGCTCTCTTTCGGTGGTATTTGATCGCCTCTGCGATTTTTATTTTTTACATAACAAATAAAAAAGAGTGAAAATTTTGAAAAAAACTAAGTTTTTCTTTGTTTCTGTTTATTTTTTTTTGTAAATAAGTACCTTTTCTACTTCACTAACGGGCACTGATAAGGCGACACTGATGGGCACCGATGAGGTGGCACTGATGATGGGCACTGATGGGCACTGATAGGCGGCACTGATGGGCGCTGATATGTGGCACTGGTATGCGGCACTGATGGGCACTCATAGGCGGCACTGATGGGCACTCATAGGCGGCACTGATGGGCACTTATAGGCAGCACTGATGGATACTTATGGGTGGCACTGATAGGTGGCACGGACGGGCACTGATAGGCGGGCACTTATGGGCACAGATGGGCATGGATGGGCACTGATAGGTGGCACTAATGGACACTGGTAGGTGGCACTGATGACTGGTGGCTGGCATTGCTGGGCATCATGCTTTTTTTTTTGTGTCATGATGGTTCCAATCAGTGCCCATTTGTGGACACTGATTGGCATATATTTTTGATCTCTTTGTGCATATGGATGGCCATGGGGGACTTACCTGGCCATCCACATGCTTGGGGTTTCCCTGTTGGTCCTGGGGGGCTTCCCTGGTGGTCCAGTGTGGGTATCCGACGGGGGGCTGTGCTGATAAACAATCAGCGCGAACCCCCCCTGTCAGGAGAGCCGCCGATCGGCTCTCCTCTACTCGCGTCTGTCAGACGCGAGTGAGGAAGAGCCGATCAACTGCTCTTCCTGTTTACATTGTGATCAGCCGTGATTGGACACGGCTGATCACGTGGTAAAAAGCCTCCACCGGAGGCTTTTTACCGAGATCAGTGTAGCGGTGGGTCAGACTGACCCACCGCTCCACCGATCGCCGCGATGCGCGCCCCCCCGGGCGCGTGGCGGCTGTTATCCCGCAGGACGTCATATGACGTCCAGTGTGGATAACACAACCACTTCCCGGACGTTAATCTGCTATTGACGGGGTGGGAAGTGATTAATGTACGCTTGCAAAAAGACACATTTAGGGCCACAAAAAATATTTTGCAGTGTGTTATACATATGTGGAGGCGTGTGAAATAAACCATTTCTATATATTTGTCTTCTACTGTGCTATACTAAAAAAAAAACATTTTTTTTGGAATAGCATTTTCTGCAGTTATGTAGCTGTGCGATTCAGCGGTTACGTACTGTGGGTGTGTTGTGGTCTTCCAAAAAACGCCATTTAGGGCCACAAAAATATTTTGCAGTGTGTTATACATATGTGGAGGTGTGTGAAATAAACAATTTCTATATAGTTTTCTTCTACTGTGCTATACTAAAAAAAAAACATTTTTTTTGAATAGCATTTTCTGCAGTTCTGTAGCTGTGCGATTCAGAGGTTACGTACTGTGGGTGTGTTGTGGTCTTCCAAAAAACGCCATTTAGGGCCACAAAAAATATTTTGCAGTGTGTTATACATATGTGGAGGTGTGTGAAATAAACAATTTCTATATAGTTTTCTTCTACTGTGCTATACTAAAAAAAAACAAATTTTTTTTGAATAGCATTTTCTGCAGTTCTGTAGCTGTGCGATTCAGCGGTTACGTACTGTGGGTGTGTTGTGGTCTTCCAAAAAACGCCATTTAGGGCCACAAAAAATATTTTGCAGTGTGTTATACATATGTGGAGGTGTGTGAAATAAACAATTTCTATATAGTTTTCTTCTACTGTGCTATACTAAAAAAACAACATTTTTTTTTGAATAGCTTTTTCTGCAGTTCTGTAGCTGTGCGATTCAGCGGTTACGTACTTAATTCCCTCACTGGAGCGGGATCGTAAGATGCGCGAGTACAAGCGCACGCTGGTAGACGCGCTGCTGGTGGCATTCCCACCTGACAGCGGGCGTACGGTGGAAGCACAAGGCAAAGGCAGAGGAGTAGGAAGAGGTCGCCAACGCAGCCGGGGCACCGGCAGCACCTCAGAAGGCAGGGTTAGCATGGCTGAAATGTGGAAAAGCTTTGTCAGCACGCCACAACTAGTGATGAGCCGAACACCCCCGGGTTCGGTTCGCACCAGAACCCGCGAACGGACCGAAAGTTCGTACGAACATTAGAACCCTATTAAATACAATGGATGCGAACGTTCGAATTCTAAAGTGCTAATTATAACAACTATTATGCATGTTATTGTCCTAAAAAGGGTTTGGGAACCCGGGTTGTGCACCAGGGGACATGTATCAATGCAAAAAGAAGTTTTAAAAACGGTCGTTTTTCGGGAGCAGTCATTTTAATGATGCATAAAGTGAAAAAAAAAAAGTCAAATATTCCTTTAAATATCGTACCTGGGGGGTGTCTAAAGTATGCCTGTGAAGTGCCACGTGTTTCCCGTGTTTAGAACTGTCCCTGCACAAAATGACACTTCTAAAGGGAAAAAAAGCCATTTAAAACTGCTTGCGGCTTTAATGTAATGTCTGGTCCCGGTAATATGGATGAAAATCTTTAAGAAAAATGGCATAGCTACCCCATGACCCCCCCCTACCCCAGCCCATTACCAGCCCCTTTGGGTCTTGTATGGATATTAAGGGGAACCCCGCACATAAAATAAAAAAGGCCCTATATACTCTGAACAGCCGTATACAGGCGGTGCATACAAGACAGGGACTGTAGGTTTGTTCTTATGTAGAATCTGTTTGTAATTTTGAACAGGTACATTGTTGAAGTGTAGCTCCAGCCCAAAAATCTATTTTTAAACTTTTTGGAAAACATAGGTAAGGGTTATCACCCCTGTAACATTTGTTTTGCTGTCTGTGCCCCTGTTCAGAACATTTCACCTCACTTTCCGTCCCAATGACAACTGTTTTTGAAATGTGGTGTTTTTCTTGAAACAAGGATTGCTGATAAAGCATCAGTACAGAGGAGACACCTTTCTCCCATATTTATTCTTACAGGAGAGAATTTTCCTTCCTAGTGGTAGATTTCCTCTCACTTCCTGTTGTCTTCTTGCGTTTGCAAGTAGGAGTCGTTTGTAAGTTGGATGTTTGAAAGTAGGGACCTGCCGTATATACTCTGCAGAAATAGGCCCCTTAGTTGTTGGTGTTGGCACAACACTGTAAGCACTCACAGTTACTCTTGGTTGGTGCTGGAACGCCCTGCTGTCAACTATTATATCAGGAATTTTAATTACATATAATTGTTGAACAGTGGTAGTAAAAATTGGGCCTTTGATGGTGGTGCTGGTGCCACAACACTGTAAGCCCTGACAGTTACTCTTGGTGGGTGCAGCAATGGGCCCTGCTGTGAATTATTAGATCAAGAATTGTAATTGCATGCCCCTGTTGAACAGGGGCTGAAAAATTGGGCCTTTCGTGGTGGTGGTGGTGGTGGCGTTGCCACAACACTGTAAGCCCTCAGAGTTACTCTTGGTGGGTGCAGCAATGGGCCCTGCTGTGAATTATTAGATCAAGAATTGTAATTGCATGCCCCTGTTGAACAGGGGCTGAAAAATTGGGCCTTAGGCACTGGTGGCACAACACTACAACCCCTCACAGATACTGTACTTGGAGCACAGCAATGAGCCCTGTTGCAAAGTATTGCTTCAAAAATTGTAATGACACGCCCCTGTTAAACAGGGGCTGAAAAATTGGGCCTTAGGCACTGGTGCCACAACACTCCAACCCCTCACAGATACTGTACTTGGAGCACAGCAATGAGCCCTATGGCAAATTATTGCTAAAAAAATTGTAATTACACGCCCCTGTAAAACAGGGGCTGAAAAATTGGGCCTTAGCCACTGGTGGCGGCACCCATAAACAAAAATGATCTTCCAAGCTATCATCATCAATCGTATCATTGAGGACTCGGAGGAGGAGGATAGCCAGTCAACATAACAGCACAGGCACTCAGCATCAGCATCAGTCTTGAAGGGATGTGACATGTTAAAATCAATTAGTCTGTTATATCAGCATCAGGTGTGTGGTAGCTGGTGGTGATCCAAGACTGGTTCATCTTGATGAAAGTCAGTCGATCAACCGAGTCGGTGGACAGGCGCACCCTGTGATCCGTGACAAATCCTCCAGCAGCACTGAATGTGCGTTCCGAAAGAACGCTGGATGCAGGACAGGCCAGTAGCTCAATTGCATACTGTGCAAGCTCTGGCCAGTGATCCATCCTCAAGACCCAGTAAGCCAGAGGATTTTCGGTGGGGAAGGTGTCCAAGTCTGACCTTGCCCCTAGATATTCCTGCACCATGTTTATCAGACGCTGGCGATGGTTGCTGGAACCGATCATACTTTGGGGCTGCGGACTAAAGAATTGTCTGAACGCATCGGTCAGACGGCCACCTTCCCCACCGCTCCTTCTTTGACTGGCCGAAGCCTCAGCAACTCGTTGTCCAGGACCAGGAGTTTGTAACCTCCCAGTCTCTGGGAACGCGTTGCACAGACCTTTCTGCAAGGCCTCCCGGAGTTGTCTCATCCTCTGCTCCCTCTGCGACGGTAACATAAGGTCCGCAACCTTACCCTTGTACCGTGGATCAAGGAGAGTGGCCAGCCAGTAATGGTCCCTCTCCTTGATCCGAAGAATACGAGGATCCTTCCGCAGACTTTGCAGGATCAGGGAGGCCATGCAGCGTAGGTTTGCTGAGGCATTCGCTCCGGAGTCCTCTGGGTCACTAAGGACGACATGATCCGCAGCCACCTCCTCCCAGCCACGTACAAGTCCACTGGTTTCTTGGGACTGTAAATCATCCCTAAAAGACTGCTGCTGATGATGCTGAGTGCCAGCCTCCACCTCCATGCTGACACAATCCTCCTCCTCCTCCTCCTCCTCCTCTTCCTGTGCGATGGGTGGGACAGAAGGAACACTGTCTGGGTAAAGGGGGCCTTGAGAGGCAAGGAAGTCCTCCTCTTCCTGCCTCTGTTCTGCCTCAAGTGCCCTGTCCATTATTCCACGCAGCGTGTGCTCCAACAGGTGGACAAGAGGTACAGTGTCACTGATGCATGCACTGTCACTGCTCACCATCCTCGTGGCCTCCTCAAATGGTGCCAGGACAGTGCATGCATCCCTGATGATGCCCCACTGGCGTGGAGAAAAAAAACCAAGCTCCCCTGACCCTGTCCTGGTGCCGTAGTCGCACAGGTAATCATTGATGGCCCTCTGCTGCGTGTGCAGCCGCTGCAGCATGGCCAACGTTGAGTTCCACCTGGTGGGCATGTCACATATAAGGCGGTTCTTGGGCAGGTTCAACTCCTTTTGCAGCTCAGCCAGGCGAGCACTGGCATTATAAGATCTGCGGAAATGCACACAGACTTTCCTGGCCTGCCTCAGGACATCCTGTAAGCCCGGGTACCTGCCCAAGAACCGCTGCACCACCAGGTTAAGGACGTGAGCCACATAGGGCACATGGGTCAGTTGTCCCTGTCGGAGGGCGGAGAGGAGGTTGGTGCCATTGTGGCAAACCACCATTCCTGGCTTAAGCTGGCGTGGCGTCAACCACCTCTCGGCCTGGCCCTGCAGAGCAGACAGGACCTCTGCCCCAGTGTGGCTTCTGTCCCCCAAACACACCAGCGCAAGCACGGCATGGCATCTTTTTGCCTGCGTACTTGCGTAGCCCCTTGAACGCCTACGGAGCACCGCTGGTTCTGAGGACAAACCACAGGAAGAGGCCATGGAGGAAGAAGAAGAGGAGGGGGTGGAGGAGAGAGGTGTGTCACAACCAGTAGTAGCATTTTGGAGGCGTGGCGGTGGAACAACCTCCAACACTACTTGGGCCGTGAAAGAAAGGTAACGTCCCTGTCCATGCCTGCTGGACCATGAGTCAGCGGTAATATGCACCTTACCGCTGACCGCCCTGTCCAGCGAGGCCAAGACATTGCCTTCCACATGCCGGTAGAGAGCCGGAATAGCCTTCCGTGAGAAAAAGTGGCGTTTGGGAACCTGCCACTGAGGAACCGCACATTGCACAAACTCACGGAAGGGGGCCGAGTCTACCAACTGAAAAGGCAGCAGTTGAAGCGCTAGCAATTTAGCCAAGCTAGCATTCAACCGCTGGGCATGTGGATGGCTGGGAGTGAACTTCTTTCGACGGTCCAGCAGCTGGGGCAGGAAAATTTGCCTGCTAGAATCGGACGTCGGTGTACTGCTAGCAGAGTGGCCGCAAGTACTTGGCTGTGACACACCTAATTCTACACCTTCATTCCTCTCAGTGCATGTTTCAGAGAGGACTGAAGTTATAGTGGGGTTGGAGATCCCAGCTGATGCGGTGCAAGGAGAGGTCCGCTTTGTTCTTTGGTGTGGGTCTTTGAGGTAGGCTTGCCAACGAGCTGCATGGCAGGTCAACATATGTCTGGTCAGGCATGTGGTACCCAAGCGGCTGATGTTTTGGCCACGCGATATACGCTTGAGACATATGTTGCAAACAGCAGCTGTGCGATCTGATGCACTAGCCTCAAAAAAGGCCCACACCAAAGAACTTTTTGAATGACGGGCAGAGGCAGCGCCCTGCACAGGCGGAGCTCTGCGGTGTGATTCCGTCGGTGTACTGCCCTTACGCTGGCCACCAAAGGGCATCCTGCCTCGTTGGAGATGTGCCTCCTCCTCATCCTCCTCTCTCCTATTAGGCACCCACGTGGAGTCAGTGACCTCATCATCACCTCCCTCCTCATCACTGGAGCCAATCTGGCAGTATGCTGCAGCTGCTGGAACATGACTGCCAGATTGGTGTCCTTCTTGAGCATCCCCTCTGTCTGCTCTCACGCTACTGCCTTCCTCTAGCTGGGTTTCATCATCAGACCCTTCGAAACGCTGGGCATCCTCCTGGAGCATGTACCCAACACTGTGCTCAAACAGTTCGGGGGACTCCTCAGGAGGAGGACATGGTGGGTCTAGGGAAGGAGTGACTGATGATGAGTCTGACATTGATACCAGGGAAGAGGACGCTTTGGCAGCTGCTTTTCCAGTACCCTGAGCCTGGGTGAGAGAGGATGAGGAGGAGGAGGAGGGCTTGGTCATCCACTCTACCAAGTCTTCGGCATGATGTGGCTCAACATGTCCAGCTGCCGAAAAGAAGGACAAGCGTGTCCCATGGCCATGTGCTGATGACAATGCACCGCGTCCACGACCAGCACTGTTGCCCCCAGACACAGAGCCTGCTTGCCCTCTTTTATTGCCTCCTGACTGTCTGCCTCTCCTGGTTTGCCTTCCAGACATTCTAATAGATGGCCTGCAGGGAGATGGGAAAAAAGCAATAAGGGCTACCTTCAGGTGTCCTTCTCTGTCCCTTTACTTAAGGATTTCTAAATATGGTTGAGGATGATTGCTTTTGCACAGAATAGCACAACGACAATTTCCCTAACTGTCCAAAAAAACAAGTATTTCAAAGATGGTTGATGAGGAATGCTTTAGCACACTATAGCACAAGGAGAATTCCCTCACTGTCCTTCCCTGTCCCTAGAAACAAGGAAACAAGCACAGTAAAAGACACTGACACTCTCCCTACCTATAGTTTTCTGTCCCTAGAAAAAATGTTTTTTTAAAGCACACTATAGCACAAGGAGAATTTCACTCACTTTCCTTCTTTGTCCCTAGAAACAAGGATTATCACAGTGAAAGAAACTGACACTCTTCCTTCCTATAGTTTTCTGTCCCTAGAAAAAATGTTTTTTTAAAGCACACTATAGCACAAGGAGAATTCCCTCACTGTCCTTCCCTGTCCCTAGAAACAAGGATTTGCACAGTAAAACACACTGACACTCTCCCTACCTATAGTTTTCTGTCCCTAGAAAAAATGTTTTTTTAAAGCACACTATAGCACAAGGAGAATTCCCTCACTGTCCTTCCCTGTCCCTAGAAACAAGGATTCGCACAGTAAAACACACTGACACTCTCCCTACCTATAGTTTTCTGTCCCTAGAAAAAATGTTTTTTTAAAGCACACTATAGCACAAGGAGAATTCCCTCACTGTCCTTCCCTGTCCCTAGAAACAAGGATTCGCACAGTAAAACACACTGACACTCTCCCTACCTATAGTTTTCTGTCCCTAGAAAAAATGTTTTTTTAAAGCACACTATAGCACAAGGAGAATTTCACTCACTTTCCTTCTTTGTCCCTAGAAACAAGGATTCGCACAGTAAAAGACACTGACACTCTCCCTACCTATAGTTTTCTGTCCCTAGAAAAAATGTTTTTTTAAAGCACACTATAGCACAAGGAGAATTTCACTCACTTTCCTTCTTTGTCCCTAGAAACAAGGATTATCACAGTGAAAGAAACTGACACTCTCCCTACCTATAGTTTTCTGTCCCTAGAAAAAATGTTTTTTTAAAGCACACTATAGCACAAGGAGAATTTCACTCACTTTCCTTCTTTGTCCCTAGAAACAAGGATTATCACAGTGAAAGAAACTGACACTCTTCCTTCCTATAGTTTTCTGTCCCTAGAAATTTTTTTTTTTAAAGCACACTATAGCACAAGGAGAATTCCCTCACTGTCCTTCCCTGTCCCTAGAAACAAGGATTCGCACAGTAAAAGACACTGACACTCTCCCTACCTATAGTTTTCTGTCCCTAGAAAAAATGTTTTTTTAAAGCACACTATAGCACAAGGAGAATTTCACTCACTTTCCTTCTTTGACCCTAGAAACAAGGATTATCACAGTGAAAGAAACTGACACTCTCCCTACCTATAGTTTTCTGTCCCTAGAAAAAATGTTTTTTTAAAGCACACTATAGCACAAGGAGAATTTCACTCACTTTCCTTCTTTGTCCCTAGAAACAAGGCTTATCACAGTGAAAGAAACTGACACTCTTCCTTCCTATAGTTTTCTGTCCCTAGAAAAAATGTTTTTTTAAAGCACACTATAGCACAAGGAGAATTCCCTCACTGTCCTTCCCTGTCCCTAGAAACAAGGATTCGCACAGTAAAACACACTGACACTCTCCCTACCTATAGTTTTCTGTCCCTAGAAAAAATGTTTTTTTTTAAAGCACACTATAGCACAAGGAGAATTCCCTCACTGTCCTTCCCTGTCCCTAGAAACAAGGATTCGCACAGTAAAACACACTGACACTCTCCCTACCTATAGTTTTCTGTCCCTAGAAAAAATGTTTTTTTAAAGCACACTATAGCACAAGGAGAATTCCCTCACTGTCCTTCCCTGTCCCTAGAAACAAGGATTCGCACAGTAAAAGACACTGACACTCTCCCTACCTATAGTTTTCTGTCCCTAGAAAAAATGTTTTTTTAAAGCACACTATAGCACAAGGAGAATTTCACTCACTTTCCTTCTTTGTCCCTAGAAACAAGGATTATCACAGTGAAAGAAACTGACACTCTTCCTTCCTATAGTTTTCTGTCCCTAGAAAAAATGTTTTTTTAAAGCACACTATAGCACAAGGAAAATTCCCTCACTGTCCTTCCCTGTCCCTAGAAACAAGGATTCGCACAGTAAAACACACTGACACTCTCCCTACCTATAGTTTTCTGTCCCTAGAAAAAATGTTTTTTAAAGCACACTATAGCACAAGGAGAATTTCACTCACTTTCCTTCTTTGTCCCTAGAAACGAGGATTATCACAGTGAAAGAAACTGACACTCTTCCTTCCTATAGTTTTCTGTCCCTAGAAAAAATGTTTTTTTAAAGCACACTATAGCACAAGGAGAATTCCCTCACTGTCCTTCCCTGTCCCTAGAAACTAGGATTCGCACAGTAAAACACACTGACACTCTCCCTACCTATAGTTTTCTGTCCCTAGAAAAAATGTTTTTTTAAAGCACACTATAGCACAAGGAGAATTCCCTCACTGTCCTTCCCTGTCCCTAGAAACAAGGATTCGCACAGTAAAACACACTGACACTCTCCCTACCTATAGTTTTCTGTCCCTAGAAAAAATGTTTTTTTAAAGCACACTATAGCACAAGGAGAATTCCCTCACTGTCCTTCCCTGTCCCTAGAAACAAGGATTCGCACAGTAAAACACACTGACACTCTCCCTACCTATCCTTCTCTTTCCCTAAACTAAAGGAATCCAGGTTAAGCAAGAAAAAAATAAATGTCACTGTCCCTGCCTATGTTTCTCTTTCCCTGCTCCGGAACACACTACACTAGGCCGCCGTGCTGGCGGCCTTTTATAGTGTGGGGCGTGTACTAAACACCCTCAGCAATAATTGGCCACAGGCATCCTGCCTGTGGCCAATCATTGCTCTCCTCGCTGCCGGCGCTGTGATTGGCCAAGCATGCGGGGTCACAGTGCATGCTTGGCCAATCACAGTGCCTGGATGACACTGCGATGGCGTAGTGCATTGTGGGCCGTTCGCGTCACTCGAATTTGGCGCGAACGGCCCAAATCGTTCGATCTTCGTCGAACGATCGAACAGCCGATGTTCGAGTCGAACGTATGTTCGACTCGAACACCGAGCTCATCCCTAGCCACAACAACCAGCACCACCAGCTGAGATGGAACGTCTTAGCAGGAGGCAGCATTTCACCAACATGGTTGAGCAGTATGTGTCCACAGGCCTACACGTACTGGATGACGGGTCTGCCCCCTTTAACTTCTGGGTCTTCAAATTGGGCACATGGCCTGAGCTTGCCCTTTATGCCTTGGAGGTGCTGGCCTGCCCTGCAGCCAGTGTATTATCTGAACGTGTATTTAGCACGGCAGGGGGCGTTATCACAGACAAGCGCAGCCGCCTGTCCAGAGCCAATGTGGACAAGCTCACGTTCATTAAAATGAACCAGGCATGGATCCCACAGGACTTGTCCGTACCTTCTGCAGAATAGACATGTATACCGGTGTTGTGACAAAAACTGTCCGGCCATCGGATTGTGTCCGGCCATCGGATTGTGTCCGGCCCATACTGCGAAGGCGCAGCGCTTGCGCAGTACAGAGGACAAGGAGATTCACAAAATCTCCGAAGATGAACGGCGCCTGCGCTGTGAGTGCAGGTTCAAGCCCCACCATCCAAGTGGACATACGGTAGCACATAGTAACAGGGCCCCTCACGGGCTCGGTTCGATCGCCACGCTTCGGGCACGGCCTCACTTGGCTCGGCTTGAACCACGGATGGTGTGGCCTTCACCTGAACTCACCACGCAGGCGCCGTTCGTCTTGGGAGATTTTCGAAATCCCCTTGTCCTACATACTGAGCAAGCGCAGTACAGGGTGGACACTATTTTGACGGGGAACAGAATTCGACACATCACCGGCCTGTCAGGTCACCTATGGCCAGGTGACAGATGCACACCGTAGGGGGACAGGAGTTCACCGCAAGGTAGTGAACCCTATGGCTGACTGCTGCGGATAGGAAACTGGGTGGTTGTGGAAAGCGGGACCAGAGGAGCACAACCGGGATCCTATAGGAAGCTAGAGCCAAGATTCCCCAGGGCGCGGAGTCTAAGACCCAGCAGGTCTTCTCCAGAGCCTCTAGTGGTGAGGATGTTATGCTGCAGGCTGGGTCCAGGTTGCGGCCCCTAGAGTCTCCTAGCTCACGCCCCGTAGGATAAGGGGAAAAGAGGGGAAGCAGCAGCACAAGATATAAGAGTAACGAATAACAAGCTGAAGGTCAAGGGCCACAAGCAGACAAGGAAAACGAAGGACAAGCCGAAGGTCAAGGGTCACGAGCAGACAGGGATAGCCAAATGTATAACAGAGAGACAGACGTAGCACACGGCAGGCAGGAACCCAAACACACAATGCCTAACAAACACGTTGATCAGCAAAGCAGGCTTGCAGTGCACAGGTTAATATAGTGTTCTGTGATAGGGCCTGGGGTGGAGTCTGGCTGGGAGGAGATTATAAAGGAAGCCAGGTGAAGGAGGTCTGGTCTCTAAGATGAACACATGAGGAGGAAAGGTAAGATGGCAGACAGACATTAATGCATATCCATGACACGGCCTTACCCAGCCATTGTTGTATTTTTGAACCAGTGTTGGCTACCTCGTCCTCCTCCACCGCCGCCACCTCAACCTCCTACTCCATATGGACCTCGTCCTCCTAGGTCAAGATTATAATTTTTATTTTATTTTTTTGTAGCGCACAGATCCTTTCCCCCTTACCTTCCTTTATGTTGTTGGCTCCTCGCAGGAGGGAGAAAGGCACACCGCACTACCAGCCCGTACCCTCCTATATAAAGAGGTTGAGCGGTGTACTTGACGGGCCGTGTCCACAGCCGGAGTCAAAACTCCTCCAGAGGATGATTATCACCTCTACTGTAGGTAGAGGCAAGTCCTTTAATTCCCAGTAAAGTCAATGTCCACACCAGCTGAAATTACAACTCTTATTCTCTCATGGCAAAATAAACTCTACTCGGATAGAAAAGGTTAGAGCAAAGAAACAGGACAGCTTAAGGTGTGGAGGAGGTCCAGGCACAAACGTAGCACATTCACTTCACTGCTTAGGTTTCTCAAACAGTTTTAGGTGCACGGTCTCTGCCACAGACCTTGAGGTTGGTCTCTGCCACAGACCGGGTGTACAAGGCCCCGCCACGGACCTGGAGAACTTTGGTCTCTGCCACAGACCAGGGTGTATAAGGCCCCTGCCACGGGCCGGGTGAATAAGGCCTCTGATACAGTCAAGATGACCTTGAGCTTCTCCTTCTATGAACCTAGCCCATATCAAGGGGAAGACATCTCTCCAGGGAGTCAACAGACCCTTCCTTCACCGTGACTCCCGCATCGGTCCATCAGAATGATCCTCCCTTCCCTGGAACATGGTCCCCTACACGAGGTGGCACCCTAAGACTCCTTGAACCCTTAGCGGACTCCAGACGAAGGCTCTGGACTCCAGGCTTTACTCCCGCACCTAGGCCTCCATACACAGGGCAGCAGGAACTCCAGGATAGTACCTCACCCCGGGCTAAAGGTACCCGAGATGGAACAGGAACACATGCACCCAGGCCGAAGGCACCTGGGCGTGGACCCCACTGGACATCAGCCCCCAGGCCAAAGGTCTGCCTCTTTTATATGCTCTCCCGGCATGCACAGCAGGTTCCCCGCCCCGCTGTACTACTGCCAAGAGGGGACACAAAAGGCACAGCACTGTATCGGCGGTTCAACCCTAGCCTACCATGGCAGCGCCACCTGTAGGCCGCAGGGAACTGCACACCAATACTGTCCCCCGAGGACAAAATGGTCCATGAATCCTACAGAATTAGGGTGTTTGAGCCTATTTACCACTCAAACACTTCCCTTAAATTTAGCACCCCGCTACATTTTTATTTCAAAGTATTTTATTTTCCCACTAGCTTATCCATTAAATTGAATAATTTATTCCAGAAAGGGCGTATTCTGGGGCATTCCCACCATATGTGTGGCATCGTGCCGTTGAGTTTCTGAGGTTCTTAATGACTTCCCGTACCTCTTCTGCTGAAAAGGGGGCCTCCAGCATATTTTTTTATTTTTTTATTTTTTTAATGTTATTTTAAGTTATTTCCCTATCCACATTTGTTTGCAGAGCACTTGCCATGCTCTTAACAACATTTTGCTGCCATTTGCAGCCCTCTAGCCCTTTCCAGTACTTTTATAGAGCCTTTTTAGTCCTTAGAAGTCCGGGTCCCTATTGACTTCAATGGGGTTCGGGTTCGGGTTAAAGTTCGGTCCCGAACCCGAACTTTTTTCCGAAGTTCGGCCGAACCCGTCGAACCCGAACATCCAGGTGTCCGCTCAACTCTATATATAGGGCCTTTTTTTATTTTGGGTGTGGGGTTCCCCTTAATATCCATACAAGACCCAAAGGGGCTGGTAATGGGCTGGGGTAGGGGGGGGGGTTTATGGGGCAGCCATGTCATTTTTCTCAAAGATTTTTATCCATATTGCTAGGAAAAGACATGACATTAAAGCCGCAAGCAGTTTTAAATGGCTTTTTTTCCTTTAGAAATATCTTTTTGTGCAGGGACAGTTCTAAACACGGGAAACACATGCCACTTCACAGGCATACTTTAGACACCCCCCAGGTACGATATTTAAAGGAATATTTCACTTTTTTTTCACTTTATGCATCATTAAAATGATTGCTCCCGAAAACGGATGTTTTTAAAACTTCGTTTTGCATTGATTCATGTCCCCTGGGGCAGAACCCGGGTCCCAAACCCTTTTTAGGACAATAACATGCATATTAGTCATTATAATTAGCACTTTAGATTTCGAACGTTCGCATCCATTGTATTTAATAGGGTTCTAACGTTTGTGCAAACTTTCGGTCCGTTCGCAGGTTCTGGTGCGAACCGAACCGGGGGGGTGTTCAGCTCATCCCTAGTAACAAGACATTGCCGTCCACCTAAACTGTCAGGCCGGGCAAGGAGAGTATTAATCAGGGAAGCAGCCAAGGGGCCCATGGTAACTCTGGAGGAAGTGCAGAGATCCACAGCTCAGGTGGGAGAATCTGTCCACAGGACAACTATTAGTCGTGCACTCCACAAATCTGGCCTGTATGGAAGTGTGACAAGAAGAAAGCCATTGTTGAATGAAAGCCATAAGAAGTCCCATTTGCAGTTTGCGAGGAGCCATGTGGGGGACACTGCAAACATGTGGAAGAAGGTGCTCAGGTCGGGGGGCGTGGCTGGGAGTCCATGAGAGCGGCTGCTTGATCTCATAGCTCCGGCTCCATACATCCATCCTGCAGGCATCCTACCCTCAATCTTCTATCTAAAGGCACCGTTTTGCTCCTAAGGACGGCGGGCACCTGATTCAGGCATGATGGTGAATAAATACGGGCCACCCGCGCCCAAATCCGCGGCGGAACAACTGGCCTGTGCCAGCAGTGCACGAGGCCGCGCAGCAGCCAGCTCCATCTGCAGCACAGGATTCCTATCAGGGGGTGAGTGGCTCTGTCCCTGCTGTATTCCGCACCCAGGCTGTACACACTGAACCCTTAGATTCCCTGGCTTATTCAGAGGACTCTGCATCCCCGAGCCCCTCCATTGCTGAGCCCACCCTGGCTGAAATTCTGGTGGCCATTAAGGATGTTAAAACTTCCCTCACTATACAAATGGAGAGCATCCATATTGATTTCTCCCTCCTGAAGCAGGATGTTCAGAACTTGAGGGACAGAACTGGGGAGGTGGAGGGCCGTGTCAGCTCCCTGGAAGACATTGTGCATCCCTTATCTGCCACTGTACGCACAGCCACAGATGAGCTAGGAGCCCTCAGAGCTAAATTGGACGATTTGGAGAATTGTTCCAGGAGGAACGACCTCAGATTTGTGGGGTTCCCGGAACGATCGGAGGGTTCCCGCCCGAAAAGATTTTTGCACAAATGGCTGCGTGATGTACTCGGGGTGGAAGAATTTTCCAAAACCTTCGAAATTGAGCGGGCGCACCGCACCCCCCCCCCCGCGTGCCCCACAGCCTGGGGCCCACCCAAGATCTCTCATTGCAAAATTCCTTAATTTCCGGGACAAGGTTACTATTCTACGCCTGGCCAGAGAAAAAGGTCCCCTCAAGTTCAACAGTAATAACATTTCCATCTATCCTGATTTCTCTGCTGAAGTGCAGCGCCAGCGCATAACCTTTGCAGCAGTGAAAGATCGTCTCCGCAATTAAGGCCTTCCCTATGCTATGTTGTTCCCTGCTAAGCTGCGGATCATCTATGGAGGCAAAGCTCACTTTTGCTCTTGTCCTAAAGAAGCTATGTCCTGAGTAGATTCACGATTTGGGAAACAACCCAGACAACGCCACAATTGAATCCTCAAGTGACAGATCATGAGTTTCCAGGTGACCCTTCATTTCTCCTATCTACTTACTAGGGGCATGGTCCTCTGGGAATCAACTTGTTACTGTGACTTTCTCCCCTTGGTCAGAGGCTGGACCTAATTTTCTTTCATTTTTCCTATGGAGGTCACTCTTGCACTATTGACGATCCTGATGAGAGCTCCTCTCAACACTACCCTTTGAATTGTTTGAAGATTACTACTACTGTGCCCCCTGCACTTATTACTGTTTGTGCCTTTTATTCTCAAAAAAAGGAGGGAAAGGGGGGGGAAAAGATTAATTATTTTTTTTCCCTTTATCTTTCTCCAGATTCTGCAACAGGGACGTTTACACTACATTTGTGAGCCCTTTAGGAACTGCTACCTCCCCCCATACCAGTAGGTGGTGAGGCCACAGGGCTTTTTACTTCCTCTCCAGACTGTTGCTGAGGGGGGTATGTTCTTGTTTTGGGATCCAATGCTCACTATGTTTGGGTTGGTAGAGCGGGGAGGGGGGTGGGATGTGGGTGGGATGTTTACTTCAGCGGTCTTCTCACAGGTTTTAGTTACTGAGAATGGCTGGCCTCTTTGGTGTTTGGTTGGTACAGTTGCTCCCAGGAAAACGTACCCTTTGCTGTCATTGCACTCCTATTATAGACAGTATCATAGTAATTGTTATTTGTGGTATGCTGCATCGTATGATTATCCTTGCATTGTTCTTGTACTACTTACACTTACTCATGGCTGACATTTTAAAACTTATTTCATGGAATGTTAGGGGGTTGAACTCCCCTCACAAGCGGTCCCTGCTGTTTTCCTATCTAAAAAAACACAGACCCCATATCATTTGTCTCCAAGAGACCCGCCTTGGTTGGCTACCCACTATCATGCCTCTTATTCCAACTTCTCCCGTGGGGTCTCGATTTTGTTGGTGAAGTCCCTCCCGGCTGAGACTTTGCTTGTGAAGTCAGATCCTGCGGGACGATTTGTTATACTCACCCTCCGTATAGCTTCCACAATTCTTACGCTGGTGAACATATATATTCCTCCACCGTTTTTCTCAGAAATTCTTTCCCATCTGTCTCTCATGTTACTGTCCCAATCCCCGGGTCCCCTGCTTATTGTAGGTGATTTCAATGCTGTACTCGACCCTTCAGTGGACCGCTTGCGGGGTGGGGGCAGGCCCTACCCCTCCTTTGTTGACTGGACCCAGGTATTTGCCCTTACCGAGCTATGGCGTTGGAAGCACCCCGGATGACAGACAGTTTTCCTGTTATTCGGACTCCTTCCATACTATGTCTTGTATACATATGGCATTTGCCCCGGCAGATGTACTCCCCCTGGTTCATTCCATAGCTTACCTGCCTAGAGGGATCTCAGACCATGCTCCTTTGCTGGTTAGTCTCCTCCTCCTGCCAAAATCGGGCCCTCGGGTCTGGAGATTGAACTCGCACTGGCTTGAGGATGAGATTGTACAGGCACAGTGCCAGAAAGGTGTGACTGAATACTGGCGGCTGAATCAGGGTACCACTGGACCCACCACTGTCTGGAATGCTTCCAAGGCAGTGTTGAGAGGTACCTTTATGTCTATTACTGGTATTTTGCGCAAAAATAATCTGCAACGTACTGAGGAATTAGAACAGACTTTGATCATGGCAACAAAGCGGGTCGCCTACTCGCATATTTTACCAGATCTGACTGTGCCCCTATCTCTATCCCCAGGATATTAGTCTCAGGGACTACGATTAGTGCTGTCCCTCAGGATATAGCAGAAGCCTTTCTCTCCTTTTATCAAGACCTCTATACTTCCAGAGCTACCTACTCGGAGACACAACTAGATGACTAATTGGGCCAAGTGTCACTCCCCCGATTGACAGACCAGGTCCGGGGAGAGTTGGATGAGACGCTGTCTGTGGAAAAACTTTCACTGGCGATTTCACAGATGCCGGCTCATAAGACACCAGGTTTGGATGGGTTTCCAGTGGAATAGTATAAGAAATTTCAACACCTTCTTGGCCCTATTTTGCTCAAAACGTACAATGCGGCCTTGAAGAAAGGGGTACTTCCCCCCTCAATAAGAGAGGCACTTATTGTCTTACTTCTTAAACCGCGAAAAGATCCGTTAAAATGTGACTCTTATCGGCCGATATCTCTTATTAATGTCGATACCAAAATTCTGGCTAAAGCTCTGGCAAACCGTCTGAACAGGGTGATTGTAAAGCTAGTGGGGAGTGATCAGGGTGGTTTCATACCGGGTCGATCGACCAGGATGAACATTCGTAGACTGTTCCACAACTTGACGTTTCCACATGACTGTCCACAGACCCGGGTTGTAGTATCCTTAGACACCTGCAAGGCCTTTGACAGTGTGGAATGGCCATACCTGTTTCGGGTCTTGCACTTGTATGGCTTTGGTTCACGGCTGATAGCCTGGATCAGACTCCTCTATACCATGCCACTCGCCCGTATTCACATTAATTCACAGATTACTGACACATTCAAGATTACCAGAGGCACCAGACAGGGCTGCCCTTTGTCACCCCTTCTGTTTGCCCAGGCCATAGAGCCCCTTGCTATTCGGATCCGTAATTCCCCACTCCATCATGGATTGCCCATAAATGAGATAGAGGAAAAGATTTCTCTCTATGCAGATGATACATTGGTTTACTTAGCAGACTCTCAGGACTCACTCACTAGCTTGTTAACCACGGTAACCACCTTTGGAGACTTCTCCGGATTCCGAGTGAATTGGGAGAAATCTACCCTCTTCCCCATAGATCAGACTCCTGCTTCACAGGTTCACTCGGACTCTAGATTACAAATAGCTACCTCCTTTAGATATCTAGGTGTTATAGTTCAATTGCCGTTATCCCTATATATTACCAATAATTTAGGCCCTCTACTGCTTCAACTGCAGACCCAAACTAAACAATGGAAGGACTTACCCCTGGACCTGATGGGGCGAGCTAACATCCTGAAGATGATATATCTGCCCAAACTATTGTATGTCCTGGCTAACTCCCCTTGCAAAATTCCCAAAACAATTTTTAAGAGTATTGACTCGATCTGTATGGCGTTCCTTTGGAATGGTAGGCCCCCTAGAGTGGCACTGGAAACTCTACGCCTTCCGTCTTACCTAGCAGGATTAGCTTTTCCTGATTTTTACCTTTTACTATCAAGCATCTCAACTGGTTAATATTCATGATTGGCTATACCCTGATTCGAAAAATGCCTGTACCCACTGAAGGTGCCATGGTCTCATCATTCGAAACACTGCATAACATTGTCTATCGTGGATGCACGCCTCCGGGACCTGGACTGACTATTTTACATACATCTCTATCCCTATTTAAAACTGTGACACTTAAACATGCCCCTGGCTCCTGGTCGGTCTCCCCTAATAGTCCACTTTGGTTTAACCCTACACTACCAGAATTTAACTCCCTGCCTGACCCACAAAGGTGGACCTCACGAGGGATAAAATATTTATGTCACGTATACTCCTCTCAAGGATTTAAATCTTTTGCACAGATGAGAAATGAATTTGACTTACCACATACCTACTTGTTTTTTTACTACCAGCTTAGACATGCTGTGCGAGCACAGTTTGGTTCCCTAGACAACCCGCTTGTGATTTCTGACTTAGAAAAACTCTTGCGATCCCCAGACCGCACAAAACTTATCTCTACTTATTACTTAGCTTTGGCGGCGGGCTCCAACCCTAGATTTAAGGCGTCACAATGCAAATGGGACTCCCTAGATATATCTATAACAGAGGAGGACTGGTACGAATTCTGTGACACTTTCAAGACTTCTGTTATATCCTCCAGGGACAGGATAATACAAATAAAAATCTTCCACCAATCACACCTCACCCCAGCCGAGATGCACAAAATTGGCATTTTGTCCTCGGCTGAGTGCTTTTGGGGATGTGGACATACAGCTGACTTCATCCATTGTTTTTGGAGTTGCCCCATAGTGCAGGATTTTTGGAGGAGTGTAGACTCCTTTCTCTCTTCGGCGCTGGGGCTTCCCAACATACTCAACCCCAAAAATTGCCTCCTGGGGGTCTTTGGTGACCTCACTGTTCCCTCCCAGGTCAAACGATTACTTCGCATCCTTTACTTTTATGCTAAAAAATCAATTTTAGTGACCTGGAGGGGAGCAGCAACCCCAACAGTGGGACTGTGGTTGAAACTGGTCAACAACGCCCTTCCACTTCATAAACTCAACTTTGAGATCCGCAAGAGAAAGAAAACATTTCATAAAATCTGGGGCAGGTGGCTGGCTAGCCCCCTGACCCTTTCCCCCATACTGCCATGAAAGAGTAAACCGGTAGCAGCGTAACTGGTACCACAACTACACTCCTATGCAATTTCACTAGCTATGATTGTCATGCAGGTATATTATGTTTGATGTACTTTGTCTTTCTATTATACTGTTTAAACGGATGTGCAGATCTTCTTCTGTTTAGACTGATATAGGAGAAAGTTGTATATGTTGTGTGTAAAGGGCCTGGTTAGGTCCTCTCATATTGTCTTTGTATGTTTGTATGTTACGAAAACCCAATAAAAATATCTTTAAAAAAAAAGAAGGTGCTCAGGTCGGATAAGACCAAAATTGAACTTTTTGGCCTAAAAAAAATGTGTGGTGGAAAACAAACACTGCACATCACCCTGAACACACCATCCCCACCATGAAACATGGTGGTGGCAGCATCATGTTGTGGGGATGCTTTCCTTCAGCAGGGACAGGGAAGCTGGTCAGAGTTGATGGGAAGATGGATGGAGCCAAATACGGAGCAATCTTAGAAAAAAGCCTATTAGAGTCTACAAAAGGCTTGAGACTTGGGCAGAGGTTCACCTTCCAACAGAACAACAACCCTAAACATACAGCCAGATCAAAGCATATTCATGTGTTGGAATAGCCCAGTCAAACTCCAGACCTAAATCCAATTGAGAATCTGTGGAAAGACTTGAAAATTGCTGTTGCTGATCTCCATCCAATCTGACAGAGCTTGAACTATTTTTCAAAGAAGAATGGGCAAAAATGTCACTCTGTATAAAGCTGGTAGAGACATACCCAAAAAGAGTTGCAGCTGTAATTGCAGCAAAAAGGATTCTACAAATTATTGACTCAGGGGGGCTGAATATAAATGCACGCCACACTTTTCACATATTTACTTGTGCCACTACCGTGTTTCCCCGAAAATAAGCCTGGGTGTTATATTAATTTTTGCAACAAAAGACACAGTAGAGCTTATTTTTGGGGTAGGTCTTATCATGCCATGTGCTGTCTCTCTCCCTCCCTGCCTGTCAGGAATCCCCTGTGTAAAAGTGCTTGTAGAATATTGGAATCCACTCCGTTACAGTATCACACAATGCAAAACTGCTGCATGCTGAGCTGTAGAAAAAGACTATGAGGAGAAACCAATCAGGAGTGCATAACTGGCAATCCTTGCCACATTCCAAATAAAGAGAACATTTTAGAAATGGGGTGCCCCATGGATTTTATGGGAAGGAAAATGAGCCAAAATGAAAGAGAGTAATATCATAAAAAAGTAAAAATTTATTGAATATACATATGTATTAAAAAATGCACAAGTAGGTACACCTAAAAACAATGCAACAATTTGAACATGATCAAATAGAACAGAAACTGAATACTGGAACACCCTAGCCTCAAAATTAGAGGTTACAGTAAATGTGTGGTCACAGATGATCCCAACATGTTTCGGAGATGGGAGGTGTAGATATTTAAATTCCTTCTTTGGGGGTTTTTGACAGGCTGTTTGTTCTATTCAAAAAAGTGTACATAGAGAAAAACGTAGAAATATATATAAATGCTAGAAAATATAAATGTATATAAATACAGCAGGTAAGCAGCAAAATATCTATTCATGGGACACGAGAATTCATCAAACTCACAAGGGATCATGTCCTTTGAAATACAATACATCAGAAGTTTTAGACTGGGGCAGAGGTTCACCTTCCAACAGAACAACAACCCTAAACATACAGCCAGATCAAAGCTGTCAGAGAAACATTCAGTTGCGAGCTGGGAGTCATGGCCGTGTCCCTGCGCACATGCGTTGCGAAATGACGCTCCCGCGCATGCGCATTGGCGGCCCAACCGAACATAGCGAGCGCATACGCACTAGTGCATGCACCACATGACTTCCTGGCTGCCTATAAAAGCTGAGCAAGTCCTCAGAAGAATTGCTGGTTTGTCTTCAGCTTCCTGTACCTGAATTCCTGTTATCTGTTGATTGATTACCTGCTGTGACCCGGATTGACCCTGACCTACTCTGATCTTCTCCTGGACCCGACCTCGGCTTGTTTAACGGACTTGTTCCTATCTGCTGACACCGGACACAGCGGATGACTGATCACTATACTGGCCCACTGACAGTGTTAGCCAAGCTGAACGGACGTGTGTGTGCACTGTGCAGCAGCTCCTGTCATCCAGGGCTGCACTTTTTCTTCTCCCCCCTGTCCTCCCCCCTATCAGCGGTTGCCTAGCGGTCACAACTCCCCATAGACGAGTGACCCCCCAGCCCAGCTCCCCCAGCTCACCTTGGGCACCACCTCGGCCGCCACCCACCGCTTCCGGGCATCCATATTGGCATCACAGCACAGCGGAATGGACCGGTGTGCAGCTCCATCCAGGGCTGCACGGTCCTCCCCCTCCTCCCAGCCAGAGTTCCCTACGGGCTGTGGCTACTGCTCCCCCCAGCCCAGTCCCCCATCTCACCTCCACTGCCGAGGCCGCCGCCGAGGCCTTCACCAGCCGCCTTCGGCATCCCCTCCACCGCAGCCGCCGGCAGGAAAGTCCGCGGCTGCGGCCTAGTTCCGCCAATCAAAGGCTCCTCCAGCATCCGGATCTCCCAACGATCCTCCAGGATTACCCTCACTGCCCCTGCTCTCGAAGCTCCCCCCTGCCAGTAGCGGGCCGCCGAAGCAGCAACAGCAAGCTGCCTGGCCCTGTCAGGACAGACCGCGGCTTCGGCCTAGCCCCGGCGGCCATCTTGGTCCACCCAGCTCAGCTCCAAACACCCTCTCCCAGCCCCCCTGGAATATACCCACCCGGTTTATCTACCGGATTGCACCTCATTAAGGGTCAACTTCTTGTGCCACCCAGGGGGTCACTTTGAAGCAGCAGCTGGAAGGACGAAAACGGAGATCTGGCCTGGTAAGCAACGGCCATCTTGGTGCACCCAAGAACTTCTTCAACACTGACAAAAAAATAAAATTCTTCTTTCCCTACTTCTACTGACACCCCCCCCCCCCCCCCCTAGAATACCCGGGCTCCCCCAACCTGCAACACCAGGCATCACTATATTTCGAAACTCTTCAAAACTTTTTTTCTACTTATTACGGATCTCTTACCCCCCCCCCCCCCCTTCCGACACACCCAGGCTACCCCGACCTAGAGCACTGACCTCTGCTACTCCGCTGCACAGAGCAGGAGGCGGGAGCTCTGGTCTGACCGCTGCAGAGAGCAATCCACACACATGGTCTAGGGTAACGGACGTGCAGAAAATCTGGTCGCACCGCTTCACAGAGCAATCCACACACATGGTCTAGGGCAGGGGTCTCAAAGTACCGGCCCGTGGGCCATTTGCGGCCCGCGGACCGGTTACAAATGGCCCGCAGGCAGGATGCGCCACGGATGGGGGGGGCCGCACTGCGCTGAAGAGCTTTATGTCTCCTGTGTCCTTTTCGCAGCATGCTGCTGTAGCTCAGCTGGATACAGACACCGCACAGGAGAGCAGAGAGAGAACAGAGCAGAGGGCGGATCCGCCCATTGCCCCACCCACCTAGGCACTGATGATAGACCAGAGCCACGTCTCCAGGGTCCTGCTGTCATCTCAGGGCGGGAGATGATCATGGCGTTCTCTGGGTGCCCTGTGTTAAAGCCAGGACCTTACAGGAGGACAGGACTCGAGAGGCAGCAAATCAGGCCACCAGCTGACTGCCAGGAGGAGAGGTAAGTGAGCCATCACACTGAGGCTGAGTGAGATTTGTGAAGAGGGGGTATTTGTGGAGTGTAGGGGGGGTGTCTGTGGAGTGTGGGGGTGTCTGTGGAGTGTGGGGGGTGTCTGTGGAGTGTAGGGGGGTGTCTGTGGAGTGTAGGGGGTGTCTGTGGAGTGTAGGGGGTGTCTGTGGAGTGTAGGGGGGTATTTGTGGAGTGTAGGGGGGTGTCTGTGGAGTGTGGGGGGGTATTTGTGGAGTGTGGGGGGTGTCTGTGGAGTGTGTCTGTGGAGTGTGGGGGGTGTCTGTGGAGTGTGGGGGGTGTCTGTGGAGTGTGGGGGGTGTCTGTGGAGTGTGGGGGGTGTCTGTGGAGTGTAGGGGGGTGTCTGTGGAGTGTAGGGGGGTATTTGTGGAGTGTAGGGGGGTATTTGTGGAGTGTAGGGGGGATGTCTGTGGAGTGTAGGGGTGGGTGTCTGTGGAGTGTAGGGGGGTATTTGTGGAGTGTAGGGGGTAATAGTGCGTCCGCTGACACCAGTGCTGAGGGTTAATAATGCATCCGCTGACACTAGTGCTGGGGGTTAATAATGCATCCGCGGACACCAGTACTGTTGTTTTTGAAGTTTGAAAGTTTGCATGTGGCCCCCATGGGATATGAAAACTTGTCTTGTGGCCCTCAGGTAATTTGAGTTTGAGACCCCTGGTCTAGGGTAACGGACGTGTGTGGCAGGAGCTCTGGTCGCACCGCTTCACAGAGCAATCCACACACATGGTTTAGGGTAACGGACGTGTGTGGCAGGAGCTCTGGCCATCAGGCCATCTTGGGATTCATCCTTGGACTCCTGCGCTTTCTCTCCCCCAGCAAACGTCAACCTGAGGACCGGTGGCTTCCCCTTGGACCCCACTCCCCCCCCGAGTAAGTCCCCCAGCTCACCATCGCCCCGCCCGCAGCCGCCGCCTGCCACCTGCCGCCATTGGGCACCCGCCTCTAAACTGCTAGACCTGCAGGACAGACCGCAGCTGTGGCATAGCTCCGGCCAACCCATCATCTTCTCCCTAATTCTCTTTCCAGCGGGCCCGCGTGCGACGACCCGGTAAGTACATTGGGGACCGCCAACCAGTAGGAAGTTGATCCAGGGTTCACCCGATCGCCTCTCGGGGGGTCAGGAAGGAATTTTTCCCTTACTGTAGCAATTGGCCAGGCTCAGTTGGGGTTTTTCGCCTTCCTCTGGACCAACGGGGGGGTGGTTTAGGTCAGTGGGGCCCCATTCACCATCGCCATTAACTCTTGTTTTTTCCATCATGTGCAATTTTAAATACTCAGCAGACACCCTCCACAGGCTAAGGAATACCGCCTCAACACTACCAACCTTCACTCAAAAAATACTTCGAAAAGAACAACTGCTAAGGATCAATAGACAATTGACTATCAAAAACACGAAGGGACCACTTCCACTACAACACATATCATGCGCCCTGATCAACACGAGATCTGCAGTCAAGCACAGACAGGAAATCCACGACTTCATCTCCCAAAACAACATAGATTGCCTCTTTATCACGGAAAGCTGGCTAACACCCGACTGTAACACCATCCTAACAGAATTGGTGCCTGAGAACTACTCCATCCTAACCGAGCATAGAAGAGGACAAAGAGGAGGAGGCCTAGCAGTGATCTTCAAATCTCACCTCTCTCTCACCAATCCAACTCTACAGAACTCACTGCCTTTCACGGAGACACTCACGCTGCATCTTCAAACAACACCTCAGGAAACCATTCACATACTGCTATGCTACAGACCACCAGGACCAAAGACAAATCTCCTCACACCCTTCACCGAATTCATTTCGACATACACCTTGAAAACCAAAAACTTTCTATTACTTGGGGACTTTAACCTCTGGGCTAACTCCACTCAGGACCCCATCGCCACCTCCTGCATCAACCAACTGGAAGAACTAGGTCTGCAGCAACTGATAATTGCCCCCACGCATGGATCGGGTCACATTCTTGACCTCATCTTCAAACAAAATATGGACGTCAACACACTGGACAACATGCCGTTACCATGGACGGACCACCACGCTATCAAATTTGAAATCACCACCAACTCCATCTCCCAAAAACCGAAATACTCAATAACCACACACTGGACAAGATCTCAGAAGAAACTACTCTGAACTCTTCAAAACGACACTATCAAAAAAAATAGGAGCGCTAAATCAAAACCACTCAACGGAACAAACACTCAACTCCTTAAACAAAGCATTACTACAAACAGCAGACACAGTCGCTCCGAGACGCAGAGCACTCATCCGCAGAAACAATTTGGGATGGTTTAATGACACTCTGACTCTACTGAAGCAAGAACGCAGAAGAGCTGAAGGAGCCTGGAGAAGAAACCCAACAAAGGAAAACCACTCTAACTATAAAGCACTCACTAATAAATACCACAAAGCGATCTTCAAAGCAAAAAAATAACATTTCTCAAACTCCATCTCAAAAGCCCTAAACCGACCTCGCGAACTTTTCAAACTAGTCGCTCAAACTATGAACCCCACCTGTTTGGACCCCCCAGCAAACGAAACTCAAGAATTCTGCAATGAACTATCGGATTTTTTTATCGACAAAATCGAAAACATTAGAGAAATGATTCAAAAGAAAAAAACATCCAACCTCACTCAGGCTAAACAAGAAGAGGAAATCAATATACAATCGATTAAATTTTCGCTGGTCCCGATCACCATCGACATCACCAAAAACATCAGTCTCAAGCCCCGTACACACAATCGGTTTGACTGATGAAAACCGTCCGATGGATGGTTTTCATCAGACCAACCGATCGTGTATGGTACCCATCGGTCTTTTTTCCATCGGTTGGAAAAAATAGAACATGTTTTAAATTTTTCCGATGGATAAAAAAACGATCGAAAACTCAGATCGTCTATGGGCAAGTCCATCGGATCAAAAACCCACGCATGCTCAGAATCAAGTCGACGCATGCTCAGAAGCATTAAACTTCATTTTTCTCGGCTCATCGGAGTGTTTTACGTCACCGCGTTTGGAATGGTCGGTTTTTTGACTGATGGTGTGTGGGCAAGACTGATGAAAAACAGTTTCATCGGATTTCCAATGGACAAATCCATCGGACGAAAATCCATAGGTTATCCGATCGTGTGTACGGGGCTTCAGAGACAGCACATCACCAAATTACATAATTTCTACAAAACTCCTCAAAGAATGTACCGACATTCTGGCACACTCCATAACACATCTCGTAAATCAATCGTTCAAAGAAGGCATTGTTCCGATCTCCCTCAAGCAAGGCATAGTCAAACCCCTCCTAAAGATGCCAAACCTCGACCCTAAAGACCCAAACTACCGCAGACCGGTAACAAGCCTCAACACCATCTCAAAGATAATGGAGAAAGCAGTAGTAGAACAACTACAACTCCATTTGGACACCCACAAACTCTTGGACCCTCTACGATCAGGCTTCCGCCCAGGCCATGGCACAGAAACGGCACTTCTCAAAATATGGGATGACGCCCTCGAAGCTGCAGATGACGGAGAATCATGTCTTCTGGTGCTGCTGGATCTCAGTGCAGTGTTCAACACAGTAGACCACAAAACTCTACTCATCCGCCTTAAAGAAGTAGCAGGAGTCGCAGACCCTAACCTACACTGGTTCGCATCCTTCTTAGAAAATCTCTCCCAGACAGTGAAACTAGAAGCCTTCACCTCTGAAACTCGCGCAATTTCTTGCGGAGTCCCTCAAGGATCACCCCTTTCACCCGTGCTCTTCAACATCTACCTCCGCCCACTCCTTAAAATCATCAGCAAACAGGATTTGTGCTACCATTCATATGCTGACGACACCCAACTCTACTTTCGTATCACCGGAAAAAAAGACCAATATCGCGGACTGGAAGAGTGCCTCACATTGATCGATGATTGGATGACTGAGAGTTCCCTCAAACTCAATGGATCCAAAACAGAACTTCTCCTCCTCCACGCAAACCAAAAGACAAAAACAAAGACGTCTTGCACACCACCCACCATTCTTGGACAGACCATTACCCCGAGCAGCAAAGTCAAAAGTCTCTGAGTCATCTTTGACTCGGACATGTCGATGGATGCACAAATAGGATCAGTAGTCAGCGGATCACACCATCTCCTCCGTTTGTTACGGAGACTAATCCCCTTCATCCCGGAAGAGGACACAGCAGTAGTAGTTGGAACAATCATCAACTCCCGACTCGACTATGCAAACTCCCTCTACATAGGACTACCTAAATATCAGATCTCGCGCCTACAAGTCATCAAGAACATGGCAGCCAGACTGGTAACAGGGAAAAAACCCTGGGAATCGATCACCCCTTCACTGAGGACCCTGCATTGGCTAACCGTAAAGGATCGGGTCACATTCAAGACCCTCTGCCTCACCCACAAATTCACACAAGGAAACACACCTCAATATTTATGCGAGAAAATAAAACACTACTCCCCCAAACACATTCTCCGATCAACCAATCAAAACCTCCTTCACATCCCCAAATCCCACTACAAATGGAAGGGAGAACGAAGATTTGCAGTCCAAGGACCGCGGCTATGAAACGCTCTACCCACGGACATCCGCATGGAAGAAAACCATCGGGCCTTCAGAAAAAAACATAAGACCCACCTCTTCTGATGGATAAGGACGTCACTGGATGCCAAGCGCCTTGAGGTGATTCAGTTCGCATTTGTAGCGCTATAAAAGTTATCACTCACTCACTCCTGTGTTTAACCCTCTGTCTGTGACCCGGATTTAACTTCAGTCTCCTGTGCCTCGACCTTCTGCTTGTGACCCGGTCTTGTCTCCTGTCTCTAGTGCCTAGACCCTCAGCCTGTGATCTGGATTGTTTACTTACCTGTGTTTGATCCTCAGCCTGTTCCAGACTTCCTACCTGACTTCTCCTGCTGGATCCTGATACCCATCGGTCCCTGCTCCAGTTCTACAGGACCTCCATGCAAGCTCTACCCTGCCTGTTGGTAGCTTGTTCCTCTTTGTGCCATCCACCCTCTGTATTACCTCCAGGGGGCTGAGTGCGCTTAACCGCAACAGCAAACCGCTCTTGGCATCTCGGCCTCGTGAGTACCCTCTTTCTGACAAAAGCATATTCGTGTGTTGGAATGGCCCAGTCTAACTCCAGACCTAAATCCAATTTAGAATCTGTGGAAAGACTTGAAAATTACTGTTGCTGATCTCCATCCAATCTGACAGAGCTTGAACTATTTTGCAAAGAAGAATGGGCAAAAATGTCACTCTGTAGAAAGCTGGTAGAGACATACCCAAAAAGACTTGCAGCTGTAATTGCAGAAAAAAGAATTCTACAAAGTATTGACTCAGGGGGGCTGAATATAAATGCATGCTACACTTTTCACTTATTTAAGTTTCCCTGAAAATAAGCCTGGGTTTTATATTAATTTTGGCAACAAAAGACACAGTAGGGCTTATTTTCGGGGTCGATCTCTCCCTCCCTGCCTGTCAGGAATCCCCTGTGTAAAAGTGCTAGTAGAATATTGGAATCCACTCCGTTACACTATCACACAATGCATAACTGCTGCATGCTGAGCTGTAGTGCCATATACCTTCTTATAGTGCCTGTGACCCGCCGGAGGTCTGCAGAGGAAGGGGGGCCCGAGATCCCCTGCTGACATCTTGGAGAGGGGAAGATTAGCTGAGTGCAGCTCGCCACTTCCTTAGCCTGCCGGAGCTCAGCACTGATAGGGGGGCCGAGATCCCCCGCTGACATCTCGGAGAGGGGAAGATCAGCTGAGTGCAACTCGCCACTTCCTTAGCCCGCCGGACCTCTCCTCCCAAGTGAAATCCCCCGCTGACAGCTGGGAGGAGAGGAGGAGAGAAGCAGGAGATCAGCTGATCGCAGAGCGGCGCTATTCTGAAGGTACTTGGCACAATTGTATCACATAGACACACATAGTCTACACTATACACTACTTCAACAGAGTGGATTCCAGCACTCCACACTAGGGCATATTTTCGGGGTAGGGCTTTTATTGCAGCCCTTCTCGAAAATCGCAGTAGGTCTTATTTTTGGGGTAGGTCTTATTTTCGGGGGAAACACGGTATGTGTTGGCCTATCACATAAAAATCCCAATTAAAAACATTTACGTTTTTGGTTGTAACATGAAAAAAATTGGAAAGTTTCAAGGGATATGAATACTTTTTCAAGGCACTGTATCTAATAGTTGTTTTTAAGAGTTAGGTTGTAGAATAGTTCAAAGAATACAGTTAAGCATATGACTTCCTATATTACTTTTCCTTTCGCTTCTTTCCCTGTGTCCAGCTATCACGGGAGTGAACCAGGAAACAGTAAAGCTAAACAAGAAAGTTGCAGAATGATTTTAAGGGCTTTGCAGGGGGACATATGTGTGTAAGTCACAAGACTTTCAATTTCCTTTTGCAGATAAAACAGACACATTCCTAGTGTAACTAGGAATCAAAGGGCTCTATAGCAATATTTTTAGAGAGCAGCGCATTTTCACTGCAGGTTGGTTGCGGTGCGGGAATCGCAGAGGTGTGAACAAAGCCTAAGCGAATAGAATATACAGGGGTATGGGAAATGCATTGTAGATCTCTGGTTGTCATTGGTATTGGCACATAATAAATTATATATTAATTAAAAGGGGGGGTGTGGCTTGGCGTGTGGAGGAGATGGACGCCTAATATAGGAGCTCCGACAGATCCGCTGCCTTAGCCCGTCTTTCTGCACTTAATTCAGCCCAGAATGAACAGGAAAAACGACGGCACACCCCGCACCAGATCCCGCCACCTCTCGGTAGCTTATCAGGGCAGAAACATTTCGGACCTCTTTAGGAATCCTCCAACGACATCGAAGCAGTGGGTCTGGAGGCAATATGGCGACGCCTCATGTGGAGGAAGAGTGCAGTGAAGACTCCTTATCAACGATGGAGGATAACGATAGGGGGACTCCCCATCCTGACCTCCCCCTCACTTACGCTGGGATGTCTGGCTTTGCAGCGGACATCAAGGCCACTTTTTCAGCTGCGATAACGGACCTGAAGTCTAGCATGCTGGTGATTTACAGAAAAGATGGCCACTGCAGAAGCAGCAAGGAGGCACAGGGACAGAGAGATACATAGACTGGAGTCTGTAACCTGTACTCAAACCCGCCACCTCATCAAGATAAACAGACACCTCGAGGACCTGGACAATAGAGGACGGAGGAGCAACATCAGGGTACGGGGGATCCCGGAATCTGTGGAAAACGACCAAATACCGCCAGCCTTAGAGAGGGTCTTCAACAGCCTGCTGGAAAGGCCTGAAGACACGGCCATTGAATTTGTGAGAGCGCACAGGGCGCTTAGGGCTAGGGGACCAGATAACATGCCCCCCAGAGACATAATTTGTTGCTTGCAAAGTTTCACTCTAAAGGAGGACATCATGAGGAAGGCACGCAGAAATGACAGAATCATCTTTAATGGAGAGACTATTATGTTATTTCATGATCTGTCCCAGATAACCCTGAAAAACCGCAGAGCACTGAGACCTCTGTTGGAGAAACTCAGGGAGAAGGACATTCGTTATACCTGGCGCTTCCCTTCGCTCTCATGGTCAACAGTAATGGGAAACAATACTCCCTAAGAACACCAGATGACCTCCCGGAATTTTGTCAGGCACTCCAACTGGGACAGATAGACCTTCCAGAGTGGTACCAGGAATTCAGCCTACCCCCTGTGGAAGGAAGCCAACTGAGCTCTCCATTCCACTCACCGGATAAACGGCAGTTTAAAAAGATGAAGCCCTCCCACTCTGGAGCCTCGCAAGCCGGAACTCCGAACAACAGGGCACATTCCGCCAGAGGATTCGAGGAGGCTTGAGGAAGGGTCCTGAGACCTGAACAGCCCACCAGAGACTGCAAATACTACACATATAAAACACCCTTTACCCTCGGACACTTCTACATCTATTGCTGCGGTTTTGGTGATTGGAGTTCATTCATCCTCCCCTTTAGTCACTCTTTTGGCAGCTGGGAAGGATGCAGGACAAGGTGCAATAGTGTTGGAGGTTGTTCTGCCGCCACGCCTCCAAAATGCTACTACTGGTTGTGACACATCTCTCTCCTCCACCCCCTCCTATTCTTCCTCCATGGCCTCTTCCTGTGCTTTGTCCTCGGAACCAGCGGTGCTCCGTAGGCGTTCAAGGGGCTATGCAAGTACGCAGGCAAAAAGATGCCATGCCGTGCTTGCGCTGGTGTGTTTGGGGGAAAGGAGCCACACTGGGGCAGAGGTTCTGTCAGCTCTGCAGGGGCAGGCCGAGAGGTGGTTGACGCCATGCCAGCTTAAGTCAGGAATGGTGGTTTGCGACAATGGCACCAACCTCCTCTCCGACAGGGACAACTGACCCATGTGCCCTGTGTGGCTCACGTCCTTAACCTGGTGGTGCAGTGGTTCTTGGGCAGGTACCTGGGCTTACAGGATATCCTGAGGCAGGCCAGGAAAGTCTGTGTGTGCATTTCCGCAGATCATATAATGCCAGTGCTCGACTGGCTGAGCTGCAAAAGGAGTTGAACCTGCCCAAGAACCGCCTTATATGTGATATGCCCACCAGGTGGAACTCAACGTTGGCCATGCTGCAGCGGCTGCACATGCAGCAGAGGGCCATCAATGAGTACCTGTGCGACTACGGCACCAGGACAGGGTCAGGGGAGCTTGTTTTTTTTTCACCACGCCAGTGGGGCATGATCAGGGATGCATGCACTGTCCTGGCACCATTTGAGGAGGCCACGAGGATGGTGAGCAGTGACAGTGCATGCATCAGTGACACTATACCTCTTGCCTACCTGTTGGAGAATACGCTGCATGGAATAAAGGACAGGGCACTTGAGGCAGAACAGAGGCAAGAAGAGGAGGACTTCCTTGCCTCTTAAGGCCCCCTTTACCCAGACAGTGTTCCTTCTGTCCCACCCATCGCACAGGAAGAGGACGAGGAGGAGGAGGATTGTGTCAGCATGGAGGTGGAGCCTGGCACTCAGCATCAACAGCAGCAGTCTTTTAGGGATGATTTACAGTCCCAAGAAACCCGTGGACTTGTACGTGGCTGGGAGGAGGTGGCTGCAGATCATGTCGTCCTTAGTGACCCAGAGGACTCCGGACCGAATGCCTCAGCTAACCTACACTGCATGGCCTCCCTGATCCTGCAAAGTCTGCGGAAGGATCCTCGTATTCTTCGGATTAAGGAGAGGGACCATTACTGGCTGGCCACTCTCCTTGATCCACGGTACAAGGGTAAGGTGGCGGACCTTATCTTGCCGTCGCAGAGGGAGCAGAGGATGAGACATCTCCGGGAGGCCTTGCAGAATGGTCTGTGAAATGCGTTCCCAGAGACTGGGAGGTTACAAACTCCTGGTCCTGGACAACGAGTTGCTGAAGCTTCGGTCAGTAGCAGAAAGAGCAGTGGAGAAGGTGGCCGCCTGACTGATGCGTTCAGACAATTTTTTAGTCCGCAGCCCCAAGGTATGATTGGTTCCAGCAACCATCGCCAGCGTCTGATATACATGGTGCAGGAATACCTAGGGGCAAGGTCAGACTTGGACACCTTTCCCACCGAAAATCCTCTGGCTTACTGGGTCTTGAGGATGGATCACTGGCCAGAGCTTGCACAGTATGCAATTGAGCTACTGGCTTGTCCTGCATCCAGCGTTCTTTCAGAACACACATTCAGTGCTGCTGGAGGCTTTGTCACGGATCACAGGGTGCGCCTGTCCACCGACTCGGTTGATCGACTGACCTTCATAAAGATGAACCAGTCTTGGATCACCACCAGCTACCAAGCACCTGAAGCTGATGTAACAGAATAAAACTGGAGATTGTAGAAAGAATGGACTTTAAAGGCACACTTGATATATAGAAAATTTAATAAAAATATTGTTTAATACATGAATACATAGCATAAATTTGACCTACGTCATAAAGACAAAAGTAGGTACATAATTGATGGCATGTAGATAACATCATATACATAAATATACAATTAACAACACATAAACTGTGGACACTTCCCAATAGATACCCCACAATATTGCGATGGTTCCTGGGGTGGAGGTTCACAGGGTGTTGATAAACTTAAAACTTGGTGCTCGACATGTTTCGCAATTTAATCGCTTCCTCAAGAGCTTCTAGATGTATAAAGAAATTTGTTTTAATAATTTTGATACAAAAGACATTTGTCTTGTTATTACATGTAATGCTGACATACACTTGATAAACCAAAAACACTCACCACTAGACAGATAGGGTGGTGAGTGTAGTAGAATTATTGCGACCCTCTACGCTCTGCGAGAATTACACATGGGAAAAGGGGATCCAGATGGAAGGGCCCTTCCTTCAAAGGGGAAATGCTGCAGCAAATACCACCAACCACACACCAACAAGTGGATAAGAATGGAGATGCTCAAGGTAGCTGTAGACACATAATTATATAAATTAGATAATACTAAAAGGGGCTAGAACAGGCAAATATTAAGGGACTACCTGGAAGTAGCATAAGCCACATCCAGGTGTAATGGCCAGAATAATAACACAAACATGATGAATAAAAATTATATATATATATATATATATATATATATATATATATATATATATATAGATGTAGGTATGTTGCAAGGCCACCTACTTTTCAGAAAATGTCCGAAAAGCTATTGGACTGGACCAGAACTGGACAGATAGTGTGGAACCTAGACTGGAACCTAGAATAGCAACCACAAGGCAACAAAGAAATATATATAATTTAGATGTAAAAATAGCCCAAAGCAATAGAAAGCAATACAAGATGAGAAGTTAGAAAATTACCTTAAAAGGTTTTTTGTAGTAGGCTAACCCAGATGGATAGTGGTAATACTACCCAAAAATTGTTTTGGAGTAGTCAGCATAAAAGGTCGTATACAAGTCCCAGCTGATGTAGTACTTCAATAACGAACTCTGTGGACACATATATATTTGGGAGGTAATTACTATAACTAAATGTTGCTAGCACTTATAAGTACCAATACTCCAGGTGTAGGAGGGAATATATAAGGTACTGGTGCTAGAACCGCACAACAACATAATGCCTTGCTACACATGTATATGGTATTTAAAAATAAGTGAATACCTGAAAGCAGGGAGCCTGGGAGTGGGAAACCTCACCCACCGCCGTCCGGAAGGTAAGCAGACAGGTACTATGTGAGAGGGGACAAGTCCCTCACACCACAGAGTGAAGCGGCACTAAAGGAAACAAAGAGCGTCTATAACATGGTGCATAAAAAATGCGATGATAAAGAAGGAAGGGAGATATTGGTCCCAACACCACAGAATAATGAAGTATAACATACCACTGACGCTCCAAGACTATCTACTGTTCCGTCCGGTCAGACCCCTCACTGTGGAGGCTACCACCCACTTCAGCAACCTGTTGCTGAGTGGTGGTGTTTGCTCCCATATATGAGCAACTCGCTCATGACGGCGCTGCACGACGCACAGCGTCATCACGGCCGGCCAATTAGCGTGCACTCGCGCCGTCAAGGCGATACGCATGCACAATGGGTGAATAGGGACAAAGCGCGTGAGGGCAGCCACGCCACGCCACGCACATCGCGTCCTCGCCAATCACCCCCGACAAACTACTGCCGTCAAGTTAGCGCGTGCGTGCCAGGCCATAAGGCCCGGCAATTGAGGGCGGAAGTGCCGCTAAGAGACGCCAATGAATTGGCATCTCAGTTGCCATTGTTAAAGATGCTGCTCAGGCATAGCCGAACAGCATTAGCAATGGCTTTGGTGGCCACACACTAGCCACATTGCCAGTGCTAGATGGTGAATGAGCCGCAGCATCCCTATCCATGTGTACCCCGCAGAGCCCGGAGCAAAACCTGGCCGCAAACATGAAAAACAGGCCATGGCTGACTGGAAAGCTGACAGCCATAGCCACGTATTATTGGGTATTTAAAATATTTACCAGAAGCCGGTCCAATAGGACTGGAAAAGCCCGTCCCAGCACTCGGCTGTATGTGGTCATTTAATGAAATTATATTATACAAACATAACACAATATGCAAAAAAATATATGAATGAACAAAATGCATTACATCAAATTGACATAGTGCACATGTAACTATAGTCTACCCAACAAACATAGCCAATATAATCCTGGAATGAAGGCCAGATATGGGTCCCCAGAGTAGCTTAATACTTGGAAACAGATCCAGTAAACTAAATTAGAATAACCTGCTATAAAAGAGAGGGAAGGCAAGGGGGGGGGAGGGAAAAGTTGGGAAAGGGAAACAAAAGAAGGATTGTGGGAACAGAATAGGACAGGGGAAAGGATATGGAGGGAAAGGAAGGCAGGGGGAGGGAGGATGGAATGGACAATGGAACCAATCAAAAAATATACAGAACCCCAAAGTTTTTGAATATAAAGATTGGTAATGGGAACATATCATTGGGATATGTGGGGGCCACAACGCCTCTCTGCCCATCCCTTACAGGAAGGGGCGGTAGGAGAGAACCTCGTTGATCCCAGGAGGGTGCGTGGCCTCCAACCGCTCAATCCACAATGTCTCCTTCTGGAGGATACGCTTGTCCCAGTTACCTCCCCCGATGTAACAGAATAATTTATTTTGAAATGTCACATCCCTTCAAGACTGCCTATGCTGATGCTGAGTGACTGTCCTGCTATGTTGACTGACTATCCTCTTCCTCCTCAATGATCCGATTCCTGATGATAGCTTGGAAGAACATTTTTGTTTCTGGGTGCCGCCACCAGTGGCTAAGGCCCAATGTTTAACAGGGGCATGTAATTACATTTTTTTATGCAATGCTTTGCAGCAGGGCTCATTCCTGCACTCCAACTAGAGTATCTGGGAGAGGTTGCAGTGTCGTGGCACCAGTGCCTAAGGCCCAATTTTTCAGCCCCTGTTTAACAGGGGCGTGTAATTACAAATTTTGATGCAATACTTTGCAACAGGGCTCATTGCTGTGCTCCAAGTACAGTATCTGTGAGGGGTTGCAGTTTTGTGGCACCAGTGCCTAAGGCCCAATTTTTCTGCCCCTGTTCAACAGGGGCATGTAATTACAATTCTTGATCTAATAATTCACAGCAGGGCCCATTCCTGCGCCCACCAAAAGTAACTGTGAGGGCTTACAGTCTTGTGGCAACACCACCACCACCAAAGGCCCAATTTTTCTGCCCCTCTTCAACAGGGGCATGCCATTACAATTCTTGATCTAATAATTTTCAGCAGGGCCCATTCATGCGCCCACCAAGAGTAACTGTGGGGGCTGACAGTGTTGTAGCACCAGCACCACCACCAAAGGCCCAATTTTTCCTACCACTGTTCAACAATGCCATGTAATTACAGTTCCTGATATAATAGTTCACAGCAGGGCGTTCCAGCGCCCACCAAGAGTAACTGTGAGGGCTCACAGTGTTGTGGCAACACCAACATCTAAGGGGCAAGTTTCAGCAGAGTATATACGGCAGGCCCCTACTTTCAAACATCCAACTTACAAACGACTCCTACTTGCAAACGGAAGGAGACAACAGGAAGTGAGAGGAAATCTACCCCTAGGAATGGAAATTCGCTCCTGTAAGAGTTAATATGGGAAAAAGGCGTCTCCTCTCTACTGATGCTTTATCACCAATCCTTGTTTCAATAAAAAACCCACTTTTCCAAAAACATTTGTCATTGGGACGGAAAGTGAGGTGAAATGTTCTGAACAGGTGCACAGACAGCAAAACAAATGTTACAGGGGTGATAACCCTTCCCTATGTTTTCCAAAAAGCTTAAAAATAGATTTTTTGCCTGGAGCTACACTTAAACAATGTACCTGTTCAAAATTACAAACAGATTCTACCTAAGAACAAACCTACAGTCCCTGTCTTGTTTGCACCGCCTGTATACTGCTGTTCAGAGTATATAGAGCCTTTTTTTTATTTTGGGTGCGGGGTTCCCCTTAATATGCATACAAGACCCAATGGGGCTGGTAATGGGGTGGGGGGGTTATGGGGTAGCCATGACACTTTTATCAAAGATTTTCATCCATATTGCCAGGACAAGACATGACATTAAAGCCGCAAGCAGTTTTAAATGGCTTTTTTTCCTTTAGAAATGTCATTTTGTGCAGGGGCAGTTCTAAACACGGGAAACACATGCCACTTTACAGGCATACTTTAGACACCCCCCAGGTACGATATTTAAAGGAATATTTCACATTTTTTTCACTTTATGCATCATTAAAATGATTGCTCCCGAAAACGGCCGTTTTTAAAACTTAGCTTTGCATTGATTCATGTCCCCTGGGGCAGAACCCGGGTCCCCAAACCCTTTTTAGGACAATAACATGCATATTAGTCGTTATAATTAGCACTTTAGATTTCAAACGTTCGCGGCCATTGTATTTAATAGGGTTCTAACGTTCGTGCGAACTTTCGGTCCGTTCGCAGGTTCTGGTGCGAACCGAACCGGGGGGTGTTCGAGTCATCCCTAGTACCGAGACATTGCCGTCCACCTAAACTGGCAGGCCGGGCAAGGAGAGTATTAATCAGGGAAGCAGCCAAGGGGCCCATGGTAAATCTGGAGGAGGTGCAGAGATCCACAGCTCAGGTGGGAGAATCTGTCCACAGGACAACTATTAGTCGTGCACTCCACAAATCTGGCCTGTATGGAAGTGTGACAAGAAGAAAGCCATTGTTGAATGAAAGCCATAAGAAGTCCCATTTGCAGTTTTCGAGGAGCCATGTGGGGGACACTGCAAACATGTGGAAGAAGCTGCTCAGGTCAGATGAGACCAAAATTGAACTTTTTGGCCTAAAAAAACTAACACTGCTAGAGGTACTACTTAAATTTCAGCAATGACTACACGCCGACAAGCTGCACAACATCAGCCGGCTAAGGGAGTGAGACAGGAGGGATACGAGCCTACATGTCCCCCCGGGCAGAGCAGGGGTTGCACATAGGAAAACAGGAAGAGAGGAGACGTGGGGCTATGGATATCAAGGGAGATAGTGGAAAACGATCGGACTTCAGGTCCCCGACACCAAGTCGCAGCATCCAAGCAGCTGGACGGACCCATGCAGAGTATGGGAGGGGGTCACCAACAATAGGATGGGGGAGGAAGCTTCCTGAGAGGGATACCCCTAATGTAGAACAATACCCCCCAAGGGAGGGAAAAGAAACTGAAGTGCAGGGGCAAGGCTGTTTGAGGCATGAAGAGGGGAGCCCCAAAATGGAAAGGGCAGAAACTGTCCAAGATAGCTCCCCTGAACTTTTAAATGGTATGGCACTATCTCCAAAAAGGGACCCGGCAACAGGGGGGAGAGGAACCCCGACACTGGAGGAGGAAATGGCAGTGGGGGAGGAGAACCAAGCAATGGCTGGCCCTAGACATAGCCCTAAGACACAAGGAGAGAAATTGAATTCACAGGTCACCAAACCTACAAGCCCCTCACTGGAAGAGGGTGAGAAGCAGACACCGACGCTAAGGGGGGGTGACACAGCGATGGAAATCAGGGAAATTAGGGAACTACTGTTTGCCCTTCCTACGAAGACTGACATTCAGCAGCTAATCAGTGCGGTGGAACAGTCCTGTCAGCAAGCTGTCGATGACTTGAGAGAAGACACACGGGCATTAGGGCATAGGGTGGAAAGTGTGGAAGAGAGCCAGGATGTAATGGTACAGGTAGTGGCGGAGGTTCAAGACTCTATTAAAGAACATGAGGATGCCCTAAACTCATATAAGGATTAACTGGACGACTATGAGAATAGAGACAGAAGACAGAACATTCGCATAAAAGGGCTTCCCGAAACAATTCAAACAGCTGAACTAGCCTCAGTAGTTCAAAAAGTATTTGGTCAGATTATGGGGGCCTCCGCACCCGAATGTATTGAGATAGATCGGGTACATAGAGTTCCCACGTACACTACGCAGAACACGGAGAAATCCAGGGATGTCATATGTAGATTGCATAAATATACAGTAAAGGAAACTATCATGAAAATGGCCCGCAGTAGCCCGGAAATCTCCCTTGATGGGACGAATCTATCATTGTACCCAGACTTAACACGTAGGACCCTGTACCAACGCCGAGCAGTTCGGCCCCTGTTAGAAGCCATACGGTCAAAGGGGGTGTATTACCGTTGTGGGGTTTCCATTTAGTTTGATGGCCACTTGGAATGATAGAACAGCAACTTTACGGACTAAAGACGATTTGCAGTTTTTTGTGGAAACACTAGATCTGCCACTGGTAGAATTTGTAGATTGGAGGACACCCAAAATAGGGACTCCCGTACAGCGGCCTGAACAGTGGCAACAAGTTCCTCCTAGGGGCCAACGTGGAAATCGCTAAAGAAGATATAGACCCACTTAATAAGAAGAGACAGCACATCAGATGATTTACTGAATGTAGTTCCTGGGAAGGGATATGGGTTCTTCTGGGTTTTTCTTTTTTTTTGTGAGGGGGGGGCATGGGATTAAAAGCCCAGGTGAACTGATCTAAGAGGTGAGATGGCCAGGGCCTATGGTATATGTTAGATGTGTTGTATATGTAAATATGTGCATGTGGAAGAAATTATCTTTTGTTGTGGGGGGGAAAAAGTATAAATGCTAGGATAATAAGTTATAGTATAGGGGGAGGACACAGGGGGCACGTTAATCCTAAAAAAAAAAAAAAAAAAAAAGGGGTCTCTGAATGGCACAGTTAGAAGATTTAGAAACTGGGAGAATAGAATGGAATAGAAGGGAAGAGCATTGGGGGCGGAGGGAATCGGAGTAGGGAATTTGGGGCTACTTTGACCTCTAGGACGGTCCCGATATAATGGGATTGGTTGAACTGGTATCAGTGAGGGGGTGGAGGGGCCCGGGTACAGGGCAGGTGCACGGACCCATCTACCAGTTAGGTGGGAAGCTCCGAGGGGGAGACATACTCGGAGTGTCTCTGGGGAGGGGAGGGAGGGGATGTAAAAATGTATTTTTTTTTTCCTCTCTCTCTTTTTCCTTATTTTGGTCATGGGCAAGGAGTACAAGATATGGCTGGTATTTTGAGAGATGACTACACCATTAAAAATTGTATCATATAACGTGAGGGGACTGTGTTCACAGCATAAAAGGGGCCACCTATGGCATGAATTGCATCATTATGCTGCGGATATAGTGTTTTTACAAGAAACGCACTTCAGGGAGGGGTCTATACCTGTTATGCCTGGACACATGTTCAATCACTGGTACCATGCAACATCGCCTATTGCTAGAGCAAGGGGGGTTACGATTGGTTTCAGGAAAACTTGCCCATGGGTATTGGAGTCTGTACAAGCTGATAGAGAAGGTCGCTTTTTACTTGTGAAAGGTACAATAAATAGTCAGCGATATACATTTGCTGCGATTTATGCACCAAATATAGGGACAATTAATTTTCTTGCAAAAATGTTGAAGATGTTGGAGAAATTTAGGGAAGGCTGTTTGATCTTGGGCGGAGACTTCAATATTGTGTTTGACCCAAGTTTGGACACAACATCAGGAAAAACATCTCTATCCTTTAGAGCCTTAAAGCACCTAAAACAACTTTTGCGCACTCAACACCTGGTTGATAGCTGGCGGGTAATGCACAATGGAGTAAAGGACTATAGTTATTACTCCAAAACACATAAAATGTACTCGCGTATAGATGTATTTATGGTAGATCAATTTTATTTAGAAAAGGTCCGAAAGTGTACAATTGAATCCATAACCCTCTCGGATCATGCCCCAATAACGTTGACACTCTCTCTGACCCAGGCAGGCTATATAGAACGGACCTGGAGATTGAACGAATCAATATTAGATAATAAAAAGATAACTGAGGAACTGTCAGTTAAAATGAGGGAATATTTTGAGAGGAATATACCAGGTGAGGTGTCAGATCAGGCAGTATGGGAGGCCCATAAAACGGTGATAAGAGGAGAACTAATAGCCTATGGGGCCCACATTAAGAAGGAAAGAAGGAAGGAAGTGACAGATTTATTAGAGAAAATCAATGTACTGGAGATTAAACATAAAAAAAACATCGACCCCTTAGAGACCCAACAATTAGAGAACCTTCGAGCAGAACTCGCACAATGTTTAGACCGAAAAATTTATAATAAATATAGATACTTTGCTAATAGGTTCTATGAGCAAGGGAACAAATGCGGTCGGTTATTGGCTAAACAACTTAAAAAGAAACAAGAATCTAGACATGTCCATAACTTATTAATCCGAAACAAAAAGCTAGTGGAAACCCAGGCCATAGCAAAAGAATTTCACAGATTCTATGAAACACTATACAATATTCAGACAACCGAGACTTCACCAAAAGAAGATAGAGAGGATCAAAGAAGGGAGGAGACACAAAATTATATTAGGGAATCATTAATGCCCACCCTATCAAAGACAGCTACAGTAGAAATGGAACATTCAATTACGGTTGAAGAGTTGAGCAGAGCAATAGCAGCCTTGCCGATAGGTAAAAGCCCTGGCCCAGATGGCTTGACAAATACCTACTATAAAAAATTCTCCTCTGAGCTGATAAGACCGTTATGCAAGTACCTTAATACAATTAATGCGACTAATTTGTTGCCTTCAGAAGCCCTGTTGCCGTACATTACTGTACTCCCAAAGGAAGGGAAAGATCCACAGCACTGCGCTAATTATAGGCCTATTTCTCTGCTCAACTCGGATACTAAACTGCTGGCCAAAATCCTAGTGCTGCGATTGCAAGAATATATCGGGGAACTAGTGCATCCAGACCAGACAGGCTTCATGAAAGGTCGTGAGGCAAGGGATAACACCATCCGGGCACTTCACCTTCTTCATTGGATGAAATATGGCCCAGAGAAAACCCCAAAGATCGGACTATCAATGGATGCTGAAAAAGCTTTCGATAGGGTGAACTGGGGCTTTATGAGCGGAGTACTGAGAGGGGTGGGCCTGGGTGACCGCATGATGGGATGGATAATGGCCCTTTATGTAAACCCAAGAGCAAGGGTTAAAGTAAATGGCACATTATCAGATTATCTTAACATACGAAATGGGACAAGACAGGGTTGTCCACTTTCACCACTGATATTTGCTATAATATTAGAACCATTTCTTTGTAAGATTAGAAGTAATGGGCAGATATCAGGGACATGTATTGGGGATGTGGAACACAAAGTATCGGCTTATGCTGACGATTTATTATTTTATCTTTCAACACCACAGACATCCTTGACAGCTCTTATGCAGGAAGTGGATAGATATGGGTATTAGTGATGAGCCGAACACCCCCGGGTTCGGTTCGCACCAGAACCCGCAAACGGACCGAAAGTTTGCACGATCTTTAGAACCCTATTAAATACAATGGATGCGAACGTTCAAAATCTAAAGTGCTAATTATAACGACTATTATGCATGTTATTGTCCTAAAAAGGGTTTGGGAACCCGGGTTCTGCACCAGGGGACATGTATCAATGCAAAAAGAAGTTTTAAAAACGGCCGTTTTTCTGGAGCAGTCATTTTAATGATGCAAAAAGTGAAAAAAAAGTCAAATATCCCTTTAAATATCGTACCTGGGGGGTGTCTAAAGTATGCCTGTGAAGTGCCATGTGTTTCCCGTGTTTAGAACTGTCCCTGCACAAAATTACATTTCTAAAGGAAAAAAAGCCATTTAAAACTGCTTGCGGCTTTAATGTGATGTCTGGTCCCGGTAATATGGATGAAAATCTTTAAGAAAAATGGCATAGCTACCCCATCACACACCCCCCCCCCTACCCCAGCCCATTACCAGCCCCTTTGGGTCTTGTATGGATATTAAGGGGAACCCCGCACACAAAATAAAAAAGGCCCTATATACTCTGAACAGCCGTATACAGGCGGTGCATACAAGACAGGGACTGTAGGTTTGTTCTTATGTAGAATCTGTTTGTAATTTTGAACAGGTACATTGTTTAAGTGTAGCTCCAGGCAAAAAATCTATTTTTAAGCTTTTCGGAAAACATAGGGAAGGGTTATCACCCCTGTAACATTTGTTTTGCTGTCTGTGCAGTGTGCACCTGTTCAGAACAGATCACCTCACTTTCCGTCCTAATGACAAATGTTTTTTGAAAATTTGGGGTTTTTATTGAAACAAGAATTGGTGATAAAGCATCAGTGGAGAGGAGACACTTTTTTCCCATATTAACTCTTACAGGAGAGAATTTGCCTTCCTAGGGGTAGATTTCCTCTCACTTCCTGTTGTATCCTTCCGTTTGCAAGGAGGAGTCGTTTGTAAGTTGGATGTTTGAAAGTAGGGGCCTGCCGTGTATACTCAGCTGAAATTTGCCCCTTACATGTTGGTGTTGCCACAACACTGTGAGCCCTCACAGTTACTCTTGGTGGGCGCATGAATGGGCCCTGCTGTGAATTATTAGATCAAGAATTGTAATTACATGCCCCTGTTAAACAGGGGCATAAAAATTGGGCCTTAGGCACTGGTGCCACAACACTGCAACCCCTCACAGATACTGTACTTGGAGCACAGCAATGAGCCCTGTTGCAAAGTATTGCATCAAAAAATGTAATTACACGCCCCTGTTAAACAGGGGCTTAAAAATTGGGCCTTAGCCACTGGTGCTGGTGCCACGACACTGCAACCACTCCCAGATACTCTAGTTGGAGTGCAGGAATGAGCCCTGCTGCAAAGCATTGCATAAAAAATTGTAATAACACACCCCTGTTAAACAGGGGCTGAAAAATTGGGCCTTAGCCACTGGTGGCGGCACCCAGAAACAAAAATGTTCTTCCAAGCTATCATCGTCAATCGGATCATTGAGGAGGAGGAGATTAGTCAGTCAACATAACAGGACAGTCTCTCAGCATCAGTCTTGAAGGGATGTGACATTTGAAAATAAATTAGTTTGTTATATCAGCTTCAGGTGTTTCGTAGCTGGTGGTGATCCAAGACTGGTTCATCTTTATGAAGGTCAGTCGATCAACAGAGTCGGTGGACAGGCGCACCCTGTGATCCATGACAAATCCTCCAGCAGCACTGAATGTGCGTTCTGAAAGAACGCTGGATGCAGGACAGGCCAGTAGCTCAATTGCATACTGTGCAAGCTCTGGCCAGTGATCCATCCTCAAGACCCAGTAAGCCAGAGGATTTTCGGTGGAGAAGGTGTCCAAGTCTGACCTTGCCCCTAGGTATTCCTGCACCATGTATATCAGACGCTGGCGATGGTTGCTGGAACCGATCATACCTTGGGGCTGCGGACTAAAGAATTGTCTAAACGCTTCAGTCAGACGGCCACCTTCCCCACCGCTCCTTCTTTGACTGACCGAAGCCTCAGCAACTCGTTGTCCAGGACCAGGAGTTTGTAACCTCCCAGTCTCTGGGAACGCGTTGCACAGACCTTTCTGCAAGGCCTCCCGGAGTTGTCTCATCCTCTGCTCCCTCTGCGACGGTAAGATAAGGTCCGCAACCTTACCCTTGTACCGTGGATCAAGGAGAGTGGCCAGCCAGTAATGGTCCCTCTCCTTGATCCGAAGAATACGAGGATCCTTCCGCAGACTTTGCAGGATCAGGGAGGCCATACAGCGTAGGTTAGCTGAGGCATTCGGTCCGGAGTCCTCTGGGTCACTAAGGACGACATGATCCGCAGCCACCTCCTCCCAGCCACGTACAAGTCCACTGGTTTCTTGGGACTGTAAATCATCCCTAAAAGACTGCTGCTGATGATGCTGAGTGCCAGGCTCCACCTCCATGCTGACACAATCCTCCTCCTCCTCCTCTTCTTCCTGTGCGATGGGTGGGACAGAAGGAACACTGTCTGGGTAAAGGGGGCCTTGAGAGGCAAGGAAGTCCTCCTCTTCCTGCCTCTGTTCTGCCTCAAGTGCCCTGTCCATTATTCCACGCAGCGTATGTTCCAACAGGTGGACAAGAGGTACAGTGTCACTGATGCATGCACTGTCACTGCTCACCATCCTCGTGGCCTCCTCAAATGGTGCCAGGACAGTGCATGCATCCCTGATCATGCCCCACTGGCGTGGTGAAAAAAACCCGAGCTCCCCTGACCCTGTCCTGGTGCCGTAGTCGCACAGGTACTCATTGATGGCCCTCTTCTGCGTGTTCAGCCGCTGCAGCATGGCCAACGTTGAGTTCCACCTGGTGGGCATGTCACATATAAGGCGGTTCTTGGGCAGGTTCAACTCCTTTTGCAGCTCAGCCAGGCGAGCACTGGCATTATAAGATCTGCAGAAATGCACACAGACTTTCCTGGCCTGCCTCAGGACATCCTGTAAGCCCGGGTACCTGCCCAAGAACTGCTGCACCACCAGGTTAACCACTTAAGCCCCGGACCATTTGGTAGCTAAAGGACCAGAGGTGAATTCAGAATTTTGCGCTGCGCTGCTTTAACTGTAAATTGTGCGGACATGCAATGTTGTACCCAAACGAAATTTGCGTCCTTTTCTTCCCACAAATCGAGCTTTCTTTTAATGGTATTTGATTGCCTCTGCGATTTTTAATTTTTTGCGATATAAACGGAAAAAGACTGAAAATTTTGAAAAAAAATTATATTTTCTACTTTTTGTTATAAGAAAAATCGAATAAACTCAATTTTAGTCATACATTTAGGCCAAAATGTATTCAGCCACATGTCTTTAGTAAAAAAAATGTCAATAAGCGTATATTTATTGGTTTGCGCAAAAGTTATAGCGTTTACAAACTAGGGTACTTTTTCTGGAATTTACACAGCTTTAAATTTATGACTGCCTATCTCATTTCTTGAGGTGCTAAAATGGCAGGGCAGTACAAAACCCCCCCAAATGACCCCATTTTAGAAAGTAGACACCCCAAGGAAATTGCTGAGAGGCATGTTGAGCCCATTGAATATTTTTTTTTTGTCCCAAGTGATTGAATAATGACAAAAAAAAAAAAATTACAAAAAGTTGTCACTAAATGATATATTGCTCACACATGCCATGGTTATATGTGGAATTGCACCCCAAAATACATTCTGCTGCTTCTCCTGAGTACGGGGATACCACATGTGTGGGACTTTTTGGGAGCCTAGCCACGTACGGGACCCCGGAAACCAAGCACCGCCTTCAGGATTTCTAAGGGCGCAAATTTTTGATTTCACTCCTCACTACCTATCACAGTTTTGAAGGCCATAAAATGCCAAAATAGCACAAAACCCCCCCAAATGACCCCATTTTATAAAGTAGACACCCCAAGGAAATTGCTGAGAGGCCTGTTGAGCCCATTGAATATTTTTTTTTTGTCCCAAGTGATTGAATAATGACAAAAAAAAATAAAAATACAAAAAGTTGTCACTAAATGATATATTGCTCACACATGCCATGGTTATATGTGGAATTGCACCCCAAAATACATTTTGCTGCTTCTCCTGAGTACGGGGATACCACATGTGTGGGACTTTTTAGGAGCCTAGCCGCGTACGGGGCCCGAAAACCAAGCACCGCCTTCAGGATTTCTAGGCACAAATTTTTGATTTGACTCCTCACTACCTATCACAGTTTCGAAGGCCATAAAATGCCAAAATAGCACAAAAACCCCCCAAATGACCCCATTTAGGAAAGTAGACACCCCAAGCTGTTTGCTGAGAGGCATGGTGAGTATTTTACAGCTCTCATTTGTTTTTGAAAATGAAGAAAGAACATTTTTTTTTTTCTTTTTTTTTTTTAATTTTCAAAACTTTGTGACAAAAAGCGAGATCTGCAAAATACTCACAATACCTCTCAGCAAATAGCTTGGGGTGTCTACTTTACAAAATGGGGTCATTTGGGGGGGTTTTGTGCCATCTGGGCATTCCATGGCCTCCGAAACTGTGATAGGCAGTGAGAAGTGAAATCAAAAATTTACACCCTTAGAAAGCCTGAAGGCGGTGATTGGTTTTTGGGGTCCCGTACGTGGCTAGGCTCCCAAAAAGTCTCACACATGTGGTATCCCCGTACTCAGAAGAAGCAACAGAATGTATTTTGGGGTGTAATTCCACATATGCCCATGGCATGTTTGAGCAATATATCATTTAGTGACAACTTTGTGCAAAAAAAAAAAAAAAAATTGTCTTTTTTCCGCAACTTGTGTCAACATATAAAATATTCCATGGACTCGACATGCCTCTCAGTATATAGCTTGGGGTGTCTACTTTCCAAAATGGGGTCATTTGGGGGGGTTTGAACTGTTCTGGCATTTTATACACAACATTAGGAAGCTTACATCCACTCTTCTAACCACTTGAAGACAAAGCCCTTTCTTTTTCGTACATCACGGGACACAGAGCGACTTAGTCATTACTAATGGGTTATATAGATTACCTTCAGGTGTTGGCACTGGCCAATTCCAAACCGGAAGTACCCTCCCCTATATAAGCCCCTCCCACCCGGGAGCACCTCAGTTTTTTGCCAGTGTCTAAGGTGTTGGCCAAAGAGTAACATGTGTTTTCACTGGGCTTGCGTACAGGTTCTTTTGGGCCTTAGTAAGCTGTTCCGGATCCCACCAAAAAAGCTTCATAGCTAAACGGTCGGTACCCGGGCCTTGCAGCAGAAGAGCAAGGTTTTGCCTGTAATGCTTCTCTTAGGAGGGCTGGACCCTGGGATCCAGAGCTCTGGTCATACCCACGACCAAGATGTTGTCTGTGCAGGGTGCTATACAGGTCCAGGGGAGTGGAATCCTTGGGAACCCGGTCCCTGAAGGTTTAATTACAATGCCTGCCGTGATAGGTGAAGTTTGGACTTCTGTGGACCAAACAAAGTCCTGCGGCGGGGATCAGGTAAGTGGGGGCCCCCAGGAACTTGGTTCTATTGGGGGACCCCCAAGCCTAATTTGTCTTTCTGTCTGTTACCTAACGGTATTCCCGCTAAATATCTGTGTTTGCCTGTAACTACTGAAAATGTAAAATTTTAATAGTAGTCAAGAAAAAAAAAAAAAAAAAAAAAACAGGGACCGCGGTACCTGTGTTAAACCACTAGAGGCCGCTGTAGTCCATTTTTCTTGTCATGTGGATCTTTGGTTTTCTCAAGTCAAAAGATCCAGGCAGCTGGTAAGTTTCTCTGTGGGAATCCACTTCCTCTGCCCTGTTGCTGCGCTCATCCACCGCACAGGCCCTCCGGCAGAAAGGGCCCTGGCTCCTAGTCCCCTGTTTGATTTCGAAAAGGGCGCACGGGCGCGCGCGCGGGCGCGTGCACGCGCCTCCTATGAAAAAAAGGGGCGGGGCGGGTGGATGACGCTCGATGCGCGGCGCTTCTGCGCATGTGCGGGCGTCCCAGCATGGTAAAAGACACAGTACAAGTGTCAGCTGCATGCAAACAGAGCTAGCAACAAACAGTGGCACACAGAGGCGGTTGATGCAGGCATCCCCATAGAAAGGCACTTTAGTGGACACCAGCTGGTATATAGCAGCACCTGTGTTAGACTATTACCAGCAAAATTGGTGTATGACGACGGGAATAGCTCAGCTTTGTGCTTAAAGGATATGTCGTCCAGACGCTCCGGAAATAGATCTTCCAGGAAGCCAAAGGGGTCTCCATCGGGCTCTGAGGATATTGGGCATGCTTGTACTGCACCAATCTCCCCTGAGAATTCAGAGGTCAGTAGCCGTAGAAACCCCGCAGGAATGCCTGGTGCTGCGGCTGTCCCCAGTCCACCTGCTCCTGTATATATAACAGAGGAGGTTTTATCCTCAACTCTGGGAGGATTGGAAGAGAGATTAACAGCATTGATCGCTGCTTCCCTGTCTCAGGAAAAGCGCGTCCGATCTCCGTCTCCTCCTTCAGAGTGCCTGTTAGTGGAGGAACAGCCCCACACAGAGATCGACCTACCTGAAGGGGATCAGGATGAGGTTGATTTAATTATGGAGGAATCAACAGTGGAAGAACCTTTCTCAGCTTCTCAGGCTGAAAGATTATGGGTTCAGTCTCTGACTAATATGGTCCGATCAGCATTTAAAATGCCTCTGGCGGAACCACCATCCACTACGGTTTCCTCGCTGGGGTCGCTAAAAGCTCCCCAGGCTGTCTGTTCCTTCCCAATCCACCCTTTATTAGAAGGGCTTATTTACCAGGATTGGGAGCATCCTGATAAAATATTTGCTCCCCCCAAGAGATTTCCGGTGATCTATCCCATGGAGGATAAGTTCATAAGAAAATGGAGGGTCCCTAAAGTGGACGCAGCCATCTCTTCTGTTAACAAATCACTGACATGTCCAGTAGATAATGTTCCAATGTTCAAAGACCCAATAGATAAAAAATTGGAGTCTTTACTAAAATCTGCTTTCTCTACAGCAAGCATGGTGACACAACCTGCGGTAGCAGCGATTGGAGTCTGCCAAGCAGTGAAAGATCAGTTGAAACAAGTCTTAAGGGACTTACCAGATCAGCAGGCTCTTGCCCTAGCTGACCTGCCTAGAGCCTTGTGTTTTGCGGTGGACGCCATAAAGGATACAATCCAACAGGCCTCCCGCTTTACGCTGTCTATAGTACATATGCGTAGGCTTCTGTGGCTCAAAAACTGGTCTGCTGAAGCTCCCTGTAAAAAACTGCTGGTTAGCTTCCCATTTCATGGAGAACGCTTATTTGGAGAAGATCTGGACAAATATATCCAGAAAATTTCTGCCGGTAAAAGTTCACTCTTACCGGTTAAGAACAAGGGTAGAAGTCCTTCTTTTAAGAGGCCTACTTCTCCAGTCCCGGGCACATCGGCTGTGAAGCAGTTCCGACGGCCTCCGCGGTCAAATTCAGGGGGCAGAAATCAGGGACAATCACAGGGTAACAAGAAGCCCTGGATCAAGAGAGGTACAAAACCTCCCCCCAAGGCATGAAGCGTTGCCCCCACTCAATCGGGTGGGGGGAAGACTTCAGTTGTTCACAGAGACCTGGCGGGACACCATCAGAGACAGATGGGTGCTCTCCGCAGTAAGTCTGGGATACAAGCTGGAGTTAAAAGGCACTCCTCCTGCCCAATTTATGAGGTCAAACGTACCAAGAGATCCCCAAAAGAGAGGATCCCTCCTTCTGGCACTAGAACAACTATTGCTCCAAGGTGTAATCATGAAGGTTCCCCTGGAAGAAAGCGGATTCGGGTTTTACTCGAACCTTTTCACAGTCCCCAAACCAAATGGGGACGTGAGGCCCATATTAAATCTAAAAGGGCTAAACAAGTTCCTAAATATCAGGACTTTTCGGATGGAGTCGATCCGATCGGTGGCCACCGCCCTACAAGGGCAGGAATGGCTAGCCTCGATCGACATAAAGGATGCTTATCTGCATATTCCCATCTTTCCGGCCCACCAGAAATTTCTACGCTTTGCAGTAGAAGGGCGCCATTTTCAGTTCAGAGCCTTACCTTTCGGTCTGGCCACAGCACCACGAGTGTTCACAAAAATTCTGGCCCCATTATTGGCCAATCTAAGAACACAGGGTGTAACGATAATGGCATATCTAGACGACCTGCTACTAATAGACCACTCAGTGGAAAAGCTGGAAGTAGCTATTCACAAGACAATCAAGTATCTGGAATATCACGGTTGGATTATCAACCGGGACAAGTCAGCTCTAAGACCAGTCAAAAGTCTGGAATACTTAGGGCTAAGGCTGGATTCAAATCAGAGAAAGATTTTCTTACCTCCAGAGAAGGTGTCGTCTTTAAAAGATTTGACCCACTTAGTGGGTACAAAAAGAAAACCATCCATACGCCTCTGCATGAGGCTGCTGGGAAAGATGGTGGTTTCATTCGAAGCGGTACCCTACGGTCAATTCCATTCAAGGAATTTGCAAAGGGCCATACTGTCAGCCTGGAACAAAAAAGTTCAGGCTTTAGACTTACCAATGTCCCTGTCCCCTTCCGTTCGCAAGAGCCTCCATTGGTGGTTGGTGTCCCAGAATCTGGAAAGAGGGAAACCCTTCAGTCCGGTTTCTTGGAAGGTGGTCACTACAGATGCCAGCCTCATAGGCTGGGGGGCAGTACTGGAGCAATGGTCTCTCCAGGGCAAGTGGTCAGAAGCAGAAAAGGCCCTGCCCATCAATCTCTTAGAGATACGAGCAGCCCGGTATGCCCTAGTAGCATGGACATCCAAACTCCAAGGGTCCCCTGTCAGAATTCAATCAGACAATGCCACGGCAGTGGCATATATCAATCACCAGGGTGGCACCAAGAGTCGTGCAGCCCAGAGGGAAGCAAATTGCATCCTGGAGTGGGCAGAAAGATATGTCCCAGCCATATCCGCGGTTTTCATCCCAGGAGTGGAAAATTGGAGAGCGGACTTTCTAAGTCGCCAACAATTATGCCCGGGGGAATGGTCTCTTCACCCCGAGGTTTTCCAGGCAATATGCCAGCGGTGGGGAACACCGGATGTAGATCTGCTAGCATCCAGATTCAACGCAAAGGTGGACAGATTTGTGTCTCGCACAAGGGATCCCCTAGCTTGTGGCTCGGATGCCCTAGTGTTCCCTTGGGATCAGTTCGAGCTGATATATGCATTCCCACCGCCACAATTGTTACCGCGATTACTCCGCAGAATCAGGGTAGAAAAGAAATCAGTGATTCTGGTGGCTCCAGCGTGGCCCCGAAGGGCATGGTACGCGGAGATTGTAAAAATGTCAGTGAGGAGTCCTTGGACCCTCCCACATCGTCCGGACCTGCTGTCGCAGGGACCGATATACCACCCTTCCTTACCAGCCCTAGGTTTGACGGCCTGGCTATTGAAGCCCACATTCTGAAAAAGAGAGGGCTCTCTAATTCTGTGGTATCTACCATGATCAATGCCAGGAAACCGGTATCCAGGCAGATCTATTATAGGATCTGGAAAGCGTACATTACGTGGTGTGAGGCCAAGAAATGGCATCCACGTAAGTACGTGATAGGGAGGATTTTGGACTTCCTACAGTGGGCTGTAGATAGGAAGCTGGCCTTGAGTACTATCAAGGGTCAGATTTCGGCCTTGTCAATATTTTTTCAAAGGCCCTTGGCTTCGCATTCACTAGTCAAAGCCTTTATACAAGGAGTGATGCGTATTAGCCCTCCGGTTAGTATTCCCATATGTCCTTGGGACTTAAACCTGGTTCTGTCGGTTCTACAGAAACAACCGTTTGAACCATTACAACACATTTCCTTGGTTCTTCTCACCAGGAAATTGATTTTCTTAGTAGCCGTTTGTTCGGCTAAAAGAGTATCGGAATTAGCCGCCTTGTCCTGTAAGGAGCCATATCTGGTTGTCCATAAGGACAGAGTAGTATTACGTCCTCATCCAGCCTTTCTTCCTAAGGTGGTATCGAGGTTTCATTTGAACCAAGATGTGGTTCTTCCTTCTTTTTTCCCCAAACCTAGCTCGGTAGAGGAAAAGTTATTATATTCTTTGGATGTAGTAAGAGCAGTTAAAGCTTATCTAAAAGCCACTGCTCAGATTCGCAGAACGGATTCTTTGTTTGTTCTGCCGGAAGGCCCCAGAAAGGGTCAGGCAGCATCAAAATCTACTTTAGCCAAGTGGATTCGACAGGTCATAATACAAGCCTATGGCTTGAGAAAGAGACCGCCTCCGTTCAAAGTTAGGGCGCACTCCACAAGAGCAGTTGGAACTTCATGGGCAGTGCATCACCAGGCCTCCCTGGCTCAAGTATGTAAGGCCGCAACATGGTCTTCAGTACACACGTTTACTAGATTCTACCAGGTAGACGTTAGAAGTCAGGAGGATGTCGCCTTTGGGCGCAGTGTGTTGCAGGCCGCAAAAGATCCTCATGCCTGATGGCGCCCAGCTTATGTATCCCTCCCCTCATTTGGCATTGCTTTGGGACGTCCCATTAGTAATGACTAAGTCGCTCTGTGTCCCGTGATGTACAAAAAAGAAAAAGGGATTTTTATAACAGCTTACCTGTAAAATCCTTTTCTTGGAGTACATCACGGGACACAGAGCTCCCACCCCTCTTTTTGGGACACTTATTGCTTGGCTACAAAACTGAGGTGCTCCCGGGTGGGAGGGGCTTATATAGGGGAGGGTACTTCCGGTTTGGAATTGGCCAGTGCCAACACCTGAAGGTAATCTATATAACCCATTAGTAATGACTAAGTCGCTCTGTGTCCCGTGATGTACTCCAAGAAAAGGATTTTACAGGTAAGCTGTTATAAAAATCCCTTTTTTTGACACTTTTTGTTTACATGAAAACATATTTTTTTTTGCAAGAAAATTATGTTGAACCCCCAAACATTATATATATTTTTAAAGCAAAGGCCCTACAGAATAAAATGGTGGGTGTTGCATTTTTTTTCTACACAGTATTTGCGCAGCGATTTTTCAAACGCATTTTTTGGGGAAAAAATACACTTTTTTTAATTTTAATGCACTAAAACACACTATATTGCCCAAATGTTTGATGAAATAAAAAAGATTATCTTAGGCCGAGTACATAGATACCAAACACGACATGCTTTAAAATTTCGCACAAACGCGCATTGGCGACAAACTACATACATTTTTAAAAGCCTTTAAAAGCCTTTACAGGTTACCCCGTTAGATTTACAGAGGAGGTCTACTGCTAAAATTACTGCCCTCGATCTGACCTTCGCGGTGATACCTCACATGCATGGTGCAATTGCTGTTTACATATGACGCCAGACCGACGCTTGCGTTCGCCATTGGGCAAGAGCAGGGCAGGACAGGGGTGCTTTTTTTTTTTATTATTCATTTTGCTTTTTTATTTTATTTTTAAATTGTTCCTTCCATATTTTTTTTTTTTTTATCATTTTTATTGTTATCTCAGGGAATGTAAATATCCCCTATGATAGCAATAGGTAGTGACAGGTACTCTTTTTTTGAAAAAACTGGGGTCTAGACCCTAGATCTTTCCTCTGCCCTCAAAGCATCTGACCACACCAAGATCGGGGTGATAAAATGCTTTCCCAATGGCGCTTTTTATATCCGGGGGGGGGGGGACATTCCCTCCCACTGCTTGTAAAAGCAGTCCAGAGGCTAATTAGCCACTAGGATTGCTTTTACATGAAAGCCGGCCGCTGGCTGAAAAGAATGATACCAAGATTATACCTAAACCCGCAGGCATCAATCTGGTATAACCATTCAAAGTCCAGCAACATACCAGTACGTTGCTGGTCCTTGTTGGACATGTATTGTAATCTTTTTTTTTCATGCAGCCAGGTGGCTGAAGGAAAAAAGAGATTGATCGGTGGGTATGCCCACCATTAGAATACCGCCCTTCATCCACCCACTTCTAATGATGGGCATACATGCACCATTTATATATGCCGAAGCATGGGGGCATCCTCCCGCAAAAAAGTTATGCCGCACACACCTGGTCGGACTTTTCCACGGGCAAGCCTCTGTCGGAATTTCGATCGTATGTACGCGGCATTAGGAGCAAAATCACTCCTCCGCCCCTGCTGCCCCAATGCTTCGGCATATTTGCTTTTTTTTTTTAACTGTGGTGGTGAAATCACCTCCTACAGCACTGGAGTCGCAGGGATCAGGCCTGTCTCTGCGAACGCTGCAGTTATGTGTGTTGTGTTTTGTAAGTGACAGTGATCGATCGATACTGCACTTGGGTGGCCTGGGCTGGACGGAGGGGCAAAACGCAGGTGCTAGCAGGTATCTGGACTGATCCCGCTAACACTGCATTTTTGGGAACCCTAAACTGCTGGGGACGCTAGTATAGATCTGATCAGATCAGATATTGATCTGTTCAGATACTATACCACTAAGGGAGGTGTATGCTTCACGCGTTGGTGTTAGCATTACTGGCACTAACCTGACGCTGCCTGGGGTGTGACGCAGACCCTCTCTGATGCTAAAACCTAATTGATATCACCCACCGGGCGATCAGGGGGTTAAACCTTTATTGGGTTATATACGGCGGGTGCCCTGACACTATAAAAAGCAAACTAACTAACCAGCGTCACCCGTAACACTTATATGATGATCACTGGTGAAAGGGTTAACTAGGGGCAATTAGGGGGTTAAAACCTTTATTAGATAATTTATGGGGGTACCTGACGCTATAAAAACCTGCGGCGAAACTAAAAAAAAAATACTGGCTACTGATCTGCATCACTGACGCCAAGACAGCGATCGGAAAACTTATCGCTTAGCGACAGTGGTGATAGGGGGTGAAAGGGTTACCTGGGGGGCGATCAAGGGGGGTTAAACCTTTATTAGATAATTTATGGGGGTACCTGACGCTATAAAAACCTGCGGCGAACCTAAAAAAAATTACTGGCTACCGATCTGCATCACCGACGCTAAGACAGCGATCAGAAAAATTATCGCTTAGCGACAGTGGTGATAGGGGGTGAAAGGGTTACCTGGGGGGTGATCAAGGGGGTTAAACCTTTATTAGATAATTTATGGGGGTACCTGACGCTATAAAATCCTGCGGCGAACCTAAAAAAAAAATACTGGCTACCGATCTGCATCACCGACGCTAAGACATCGATCAGAAAAATGATCGCTTAGCGACAGTGGTGATAGGGGGTGAAAGGGTTACCTGGAGGGCGATCAAGGGGGTTAAACATTTATTAGATAATTTATGGGGGTACCTGACGCTATAAAAACCTGCGGCAAATCTAAAAAAAAATACTGGCTACCGATCTGCATCACCGACGCTAAGACAGCGATCAGAAAAATGATCGCTTAGCGACGGCGGTGCTAGGGGGTGAAAGGGTTATCTGGGGGTGATCAAGGGGTTAAACCTTTATTAGGGGGGGTTAGGGGGCTACACTGGACCTAAAGCTAAATGTAGTGACACTTTTACAGTCACAAATGTCACTGATTGCAGTGATCAGTAAATAAATGGTCACTGCAATCAGTGACACTGTGACTGGGGGCTGGGGGGGCCTGGGGGGGCGATTTATGTGCCTATGTGTGCTGGTGTTAGTGTAGTGTTTGTGCACTAACCTTGATGTCTTCTCTTGTACGGCGCTCGGTATATGTGAGCGCCGCACAGGAGATGACATCACTTCCTCCTGCTTCCCCTGTCTGTGTGTACATTCGACAGACAGAGGGGGCATTTCCATTCGCCGGGAGCGATCGCGGGGGGGTGGCCGGAATCGAACGGCCATCCCCTCATGTCGGATCGCTCCCAGACGAATTCTGACCGCTCACTGTACAGAAGGGGGGTCCGATCGGACCCCTAAACTGTACAAAGGCAATCACGTATGCTCTACGTGATTGTGCCTGTCGGTGCCATTGTGCCAACGTATATATACAGTGAGCGGTCGTTAAGTGGTTAAGGACGTGAGCCACACAGGGCACATGGGTCAGTTGTCCCTGTCGGAGAGCGGAGAGGAGGTTGGTGCCATTGTCGCAAACTACCATTCCTGGCTTAAGCTGGCATGGCGTCAACCACCTCTCGGCCTGCCCCTGCAGAGCAGACAGAACCTCTGCCCCAGTGTGGCTCCTGTCCCCCAAACACACCAGCGCAAGCACGGCATGGCATCTTTTTGCCTGCGTACTTGCATAGCCCCTTGAACGCCTACGGAGCACCGCTGGTTCCGAGGACAAAGCACAGAAAGAGGCCACGGAGGAAGAAGAAGAGGAGGGGTGGAGGACAGAGGTGTGTCACAACCAGTAGTAGCATTTTGGAGGCGTGGCGGCGGAACAACCTCCAACACTACTGCACCTTGTCCTGCATCCTTCCCAGCTGCCAAAAGAGTGACCCAACGGGCCGTGAAAGAAAGGTAACGTCCCTGTCCATGCCTGCTGGACCATGAGTCAGCGGTATTATGCACCTTACCGCTGACCGCCCTGTCCAGCGAGGCCTAGACATTGCCTTCCACATGCCGGTAGAGAGCCGGAATCGCCTTCCGTGAGAAAAAGTGGCGTTTGGGAACCTGCCACTGAGGAACCGCACATTGCACAAACTCACGGAAGGGGGCCGAGTCTACCAACTGAAAAGGCAGCAGTTGAAGCGCTAGCAATTTAGCCAAGCTAGCATTCAACCGCTGGGCATGTGGATGGTTGGGAGTGAACTTCTTTCGACAGTCCAGCAGCTGGGGCAGGGAAATTTGCCTGCTAGAATCGGACGTCGGTGTACTGCTAGCAGAGTGCCCGCAAGTACTTGGCTGTGACACACCTAATTCTACACCTTCATTCCTCTCAGTGCAGGTTTCAGAGAGGAATGAAGGTATAGTGGGGTTGGAGATCCCAGCTGATGCGGTGCAAGGAGAGGTACGCTTTGTTCTTTGGTGTGGGTCTTTAAGGTAGGCTTGCCAACGAGGTCAACATATGTCTGGTCAAGCATGTGGTGCCCAAGCGGGTGATGTTTTGGCCACGCGATATACGCTTGAGACATATGTTGCAAACAGCAGCTGTGCGATCTGATGCACTCGACTCAAAAAAGGCCCACACCAAAGAACTTTTTGAATAACGGGCAGAGGCAGCGCCCTGCACAGGCGGAGCTCTGCGGTGTGATTCCGTCGGTGTGCTGCCCTTACGCTGGCCCCCCGAGGGCATCCTGCCTCATTGGAGATGTGCCTCCTCCTCATCCTCCTCCTCCTCTCTCCTATTAGGCACCCACGTGGAGTCAGTGACCTCATCATCCCCTCCCTCCTCATCACTGGAGCCAATCTGGCAGTATGCTGCAGCTGCTGGAACATGACTGCCAGATTGGTGTCCTTCTTGAGCATCCCCTCTGTCTGCTCTCACCCTACTGCCTTCCTCTAGCTGGGTATCATCATCAGACCCTTCGAAACGCTGGGCATCCTCCTGGAGCATGTACCCAACACTGTGCTCAAACAGTTTGGGGGACTCCTCAGGAGGACATGGTTGGTCTAGGGAAGGAGTGACTGATGATGACATTGATACCAGGGAAGAGGACGCTTTGGCAGCTGCTTTGCCAGTACCCTGAGCCTGGGTGAGAGAGGATGAGGAGGATGAGGAGGGCTTGGTCATCCACTTTACCAAGTCTTCGTCATGATGCGGCTCAACACGTCCAGCTGTCGAAAAGAAGGACAAGCGTGTCCTATGGCCACGTGCTGATGGCGATGCACCGCGTCCACGACCAGCACTGTTGTCTCTAGACACAGAGCCTGCTTGCCCTCTTTTATTGGCTCCTGACTGTCTGCCTCTCCTTGTTTGCCTTCCAGACATTCTAATGGCCTGCAGGGAAATGGGAAAACCAGCAATAAGGCCTAGCTTCAGGAGTATATTTTGCAGGAATCACACTACGCCTGCTGAAGGTGCTGCAAATGCCTGTTGGTGTACCACACCAGGAAAACGCAGCAATACAGGCTAACTTCAGGTGTATAATGTGCAGGAGGCACACTCCGCCCGCTGTAAGTGCTGCAAATGCCTGTTGGTGTAACACACCAGTAAAACGCAGCAATACAGGCTAACTTCAGGTGTATAAGGTGCAGGAGGCACACTCCACCCGCTGTAAGTGCTGCAAATGCCTGTTGGTGTAACACACCAGGAAAACACAGCAATACGGGCTAACTTCAGGTGTAATATGATCAGGAGGCACACTCCGCCCGCTGTAAGTGCTGCAAATGCCTGTTGGTGTAACACACCAGGAAAACGCAGCAATACAGGCTAACTTCAGGTGTAATATGATCAGGAGGCACACTCCGCCCGCTGTAAGTGCTGCAAATGCCTGTTGGTGTAACACACCAGGAAAACACAGCAATACGGCTAACTTCAGGTGTATAATGTGCAGGAGGCTTAGCAACAATGACACAGACACTGTCCCCTGCCTATCCTTCTCTCTCCCTGCACACAAGGTTTATCAAAGTATATGACACTGACACTGTTCCCTGCCTATCCTCCTCGCTCCCTGCACACAAGGTTTAGCAAAGAATATGACACTGACACTCTCCCTGCCTATCCTTCTCTCTCCCTACACACAAGTTTGAGGTACAAATAGCACTGACACTGTCCCTGCCTATGTAACTCTTTCCCTGCGCCGGAACACACTACACAAGGCCGCCGCGCTGGCGGCCTTTTATAGTGTGGGGCGTGTGCTAAACCCCCTGAGCTATAATTGGATACAGGCAACCTGCCTGTGGCCAATTATGGCTCTCCTAGCTGCCGGTGCTGTGATTGGCCAAGCATGCGGGGTCACAGTGCATACTTGGCCAATCACAGCGCCGGGATTGCACTGCGATGGCGCAGTGTATTGTGGGCCGTTCGCGTCACTCGAATTTGGCGCGAACGGCCCAAATTGTTCGATGTTCGCCGAACGGTCGAACAGCCGATGTTTGAGTCGAACGTATATTCGACTCGAACACCGAGCTCATCCCTACTCACAAGGGATCATATCCTTTGAAATACAATACATCAGAAGTTTGAGACTGGGGCAGAGGTTCACCTTCCAACAGAACAACAACCCTAAACATACAGCCAGATCAAAGCTGTCAGAGAAACATTCAGTTGCGAGCTGGGCGTCATGGCCGTGTCCCTGCGCACATGCGTGGCGAAATGTCGCTCCCGCGCATGCCCGTTCGCGGCCCAACCAAACGGAGTGAGCGCATACGCACTAGTGCATGCACCACATGACTTCCTGGTTGCCTATAAAAGCTGAGCAAGTGCTCAGAAGAATTGCTGGTTTGTCTTCAGCTTCCTGTACCTGAATTCCTGTTATCTGTTGATTGATTACCTGCTGTGACCCGGATTGACCCTTACCTACTCTGATCTTCTCCTGGACCCGACCTCAGCTTGTTTAACGGACTTGTTCCTATCTCCTGCGCCTTGACCTTCTGCGTGTGACCCGGTTTTGTCTCCTGTCTCCAGTGCCTAGACCCTCAGCCTGTGATCTGGATTGTTTACTGTGACAGACCTAGCCGGGACAGAGGCTTTTGGAGGGGACTGAATGCAAGCCACTTGCCTTGTGACCATGGGCCCTGGCATTTGGGGGAACGGTGCTCTTTGTGAGCTGTATGCCTGGGGACACTTGAGGGGGTGTTACTTTGGATTCAGGTCCATGTCCCCCCAAGACACACAGACTCTGGTGACCCTGTATATGCCATATTAGAGTGACTGATTCATACTGTTGGGACGTTCACACATTCACACTAAGGATATGCGAATCCCATCACCTCCAGCCATCTGTCTGTCCTCTGTGTTAATTTGACCCTGCTAAATGTGTGATGTTTACACTTATGATAATTAGGGATGAGCTTCGTGTTCGAGTCGAACATACGTTCGACTCGAACATCGGCTGTTCGATCGTTCGACGAAGATCGAACGATTTGGGCCGTTCGCGCCAAATTCGAGTGACGCGAACGGCCCACAATGCACTACGCCATCGCAGTGTCATCCAGGCGCTGTGATTGGCCAAGCATGCACTGTGACCCCGCATGCTTGGCCAATCACAGCGCCGGCAGCGAGGAGAGCAATGATTGGCCACAGGCAGGATGCCTGTGGCCAATTATTGCTGAGGGTGTTTAGTACACGCCCCACACTATAAAAGGCCGCCAGCACGGCGGCCTAGTGTAGTGTGTTCCGGAGCAGGGAAAGAGCAGCATAGGCAGGGACAGTGACATTTATTTCTTTCTTGCTTAACCTGGATTCCTTTAGTTTAGGGAAAGAGAAGGATAGGTAGGGAGAGTGTCAGTGTGTTTTACTGTTCGAGTCCTTGTTTCTAGGGACAGGGAAGGACAGTGAGTGAATTCTCCTTGTGCTATAGTGTGCTTTAAAAAAACATTTTTTCTAGGGACAGAAAACTCTAGGTAGGGAGAGTGTCAGTTTCTTTCACTGTGCAAGTCCTTGTTTCTAGGGACAGGGAAGGACAGTGAGTGAATTCTCCTTGTGCTATAGTGTGCTTTAAAAAAACATTTTTTCTAGGGACAGAAAACTCTAGGTAGGGAGAGTGTCAGTTTCTTTCACTGTGCAAGTCCTTGTTTCTAGGGACAGGGAAGGACAGTGAGTGAATTCTCCTTGTGCTATAGTGTGCTTTAAAAAAACATTTTTTCTAGGGACAGAAAACTCTAGGTAGGGAGAGTGTCAGTTTCTTTCACTGTGCGAGTCCTTGTTTCTAGGGACAAAGAAGGAAAGTGAGGGGAATTCTCCTTGTGCTATAGTGTGCTAAAGCATTCCTCATCAACCATCTTTGAAATCCTTGTTTTTTGGACAGTCAGGGAAATTGTCGTTGTGCTATTCTGTGCAAAAGCAATCATCCTCAACCATATTTAGAAATCCTTAAGTAAAGGGACAGAGAAGGACACCTGAAGGTAGCCCTTATTGCTTTTTTCCCACCTCCCTGCAGGCCATCTATTAGAATGTCTGGAAGGCAAACAAGGAGAGGCAGACAGTCAGGAGGCAATAAAAGAGGGCAAGCAGGCTCTGTGTCTGGGGGCAACAGTGCTGGTCGTGGACGCGGTGCATTGTCATCAGCACATGGCCATGGGACACGCTTGTCCTTCTTTTCGGCAGCTGGACATGTTGAGCCACATCATGCCGAAGACTTGGTAGAGTGGATGACCAAGCCCTCCTCCTCCTCCTCATCCTCTCTCACCCAGGCTCAGGGTACTGGCAAAGCAGCTGCCAAAGCGTCCTCTTCCCTGGTATCAATGTCAGACTCATCATCAGTCACTCCTTCCCTAGACCCACCATGTCCTCCTCCTGAGGAGTCCCCCGAACTGTTTGAGCACAGTGTTGGGTACATGCTCCAGGAGGATGCCCAGCGTTTCGAAGGGTCTGATGATGAAACCCAGCTACAGGAAGGCAGTAGGGTGAGAGCAGACAGAGGGGATGCTCAAGAAGGACACCAATCTGGCAGTCATGTTCCAGCAGCTGCAGCATACTGCCAGATTGGCTCCAGTGATGAGGAGGGAGGGGATGATGAGGTCACTGACTCCACGTGGGTGCCTAATAGGAGAGAGGAGGATGAGGAGGAGGCACATCTCCAACGAGGCAGGATGCCCTTTGGTGGCCAGCGTAAGGGCAGTACACCGACGGAATCACACCGCAGAGCTCCGCCTGTGCAGGGCGCTGCCTCTGCCCGTCATTCAAAAAGTTCCTTGGTGTGGGCCTTTTTTGAGGCTAGTGCATCAGATCGCACAGCTGCTGTTTGCAACATATGTCTCAAGCGTATATCGCGTGGCCAAAACATCAGCCGCTTGGGTACCACATGCCTGACCAGACATATGTTGACCTGCCATGCAGCTCGTTGGCAAGCCTACCTCAAAGACCCACACCAAAGAACAAAGCGGACCTCTCCTTGCACCGCATCAGCTGGGATCTCCAACCCCACTATAACTTCAGTCCTCTCTGAAACATGCACTGAGAGGAATGAAGGTGTAGAATTAGGTGTGTCACAGCCAAGTACTTGCGGCCACTCTGCTAGCAGTACACCGACGTCCGATTCTAGCAGGCAAATTTCCCTGCCCCAGCTGCTGGACCGTCGAAAGAAGTTCACTCCCAGCCATCCACATGCCCAGCGGTTGAATGCTAGCTTGGCTAAATTGCTAGCGCTTCAACTGCTGCCTTTTCAGTTGGTAGACTCGGCCCCCTTCCGTGAGTTTGTGCAATGTGCGGTTCCTCAGTGGCAGGTTCCCAAACGCCACTTTTTCTCACGGAAGGCTATTCCGGCTCTCTACCGGCATGTGGAAGGCAATGTCTTGGCCTCGCTGGACAGGGCGGTCAGCGGTAAGGTGCATATTACCGCTGACTCATGGTCCAGCAGGCATGGACAGGGACGTTACCTTTCTTTCACGGCCCATTGGGTCACTCTTTTGGCAGCTGGGAAGGATGCAGGACAAGGTGCAGTAGTGTTGGAGGTTGTCCCACCGCCACGCCTCCAAAATGCTACTACTGGTTGTGACACACCTCTCTCCTCCACCCCCTCCTCTTCTTCTTCCTCCATGGCCTCTTCCTGTGGTTTGTCCTATGAACCAGCGGTGCTCCGTAGCCATTCACGGGGCTACGCAAGTACGCAGGCAAAAAGATGCCATGCCGTGCTTGCGCTGGTGTGTTTGGGGGACAGAAGCCACACTGGGGCAGAGGTCCTGTCTGCTCTGCAGGGCCAGGCCGAGAGGTGGTTGACGCCACGCCAGCTTAAGCCAGGAATGGTGGTTTGCGACAATGGCACCAACCTCCTCTCCGCCCTTCGACAGGGACAACTGACCCATGTGCCCTGTGTGGCTCACGTCCTTAACCTGGTGGTGCAGCGGTTCTTGGGCAGGTACCCGGGCTTACAGGATGTCCTGAGGCAGGCCAGGAAAGTCTGTGTGCATTTCCGCAGATCTTATAATGCCAGTGCTCGCCTGGCTGAGCTGCAAAAGGAGTTGAACCTGCCCAAGAACCGCCTTATATGTGACATGCCCACCAGGTGGAACTCAACGTTGGCCATGCTGCAGCGGCTGCACACGCAGCAGAGGGCCATCAATGAGTACCTGTGCGACTACGGCACCAGGACAGGGTCAGGGGAGCTTGTTTTTTTTTCTCCACGCCAGTGGGGCATGATCAGGGATGCATGCACTGTCCTGGCACCATTTGAGGAGGCCACGAGGATGGTGAGCAGTGACAGTGCATGCATCAGTGACACTGTACCTCTTGTCCACCTGTTGGAGCACACGCTGCGTGGAATAATGGACAGGGCACTTGAGGCAGAACAGAGGCAGGAAGAGGAGGACTTCCTTGCCTCTCAAGGCCCCCTTTACCCAGACAGTGTTCCTTCTGTCCCACCCATCGCACAGGAAGAGGAGGAGGAGGAGGATTGTGTCAGCATGGAGGTGGAGGCTGGCACTCAGCATCATCAGCAGCAGTCTTTTAGGGATGATTTACAGTCCCAAGAAACCAGTGGACTTGTACGTGGCTGGGAGGAGGTGACTGCGGATCATGTCGTCCTTAGTGACCCAGAGGACTCCGGAGCGAATGCCTCAGCAAACCTACGCTGCATGGCCTCCCTGATCCTGCAAAGTCTGCGGAAGGATCCTCGTATTCTTCGGATCAAGGAGAGGGACCATTACTGGCTGGCCACTCTCCTTGATCCACGGTACAAGGGTAAGGTTGCGGACCTTATGTTACCGTCGCAGAGGGAGCAGAGGATGAGACAACTCCGGGAGGCCTTGCAGAAAGGTCTGTGCAACGCGTTCCCAGAGACTGGGAGGTTACAAACTCCTGGTCCTGGACAACGAGTTGCTGAGGCTTCGGCCAGTCAAAGAAGGAGCGGTGGGGAAGGTGGCCGTCTGACCGATGCGTTCAGACAATTCTTTAGTCCGCAGCCCCAAAGTATGATCGGTTCCAGCAACCATCGCCAGCGTCTGATAAACATGGTGCAGGAATATCTAGGGGCAAGGTCAGACTTGGACACCTTCCCCACCGAAAATCCTCTGGCTTACTGGGTCTTGAGGATGGATCACTGGCCAGAGCTTGCACAGTATGCAATTGAGCTACTGGCCTGTCCTGCATCCAGCGTTCTTTCGGAACGCACATTCAGTGCTGCTGGAGGATTTGTCACGGATCACAGGGTGCGCCTGTCCACCGACTCGGTTGATCGACTGACTTTCATCAAGATGAACCAGTCTTGGATCACCACCAGCTACCACACACCTGATGCTGATATAACAGACTAATTGATTTTAACATGTCACATCCCTTCAAGGCTGATGCTGATGCTGAGTGCCTGTGCTGTTATGTTGACTGGCTATCCTCCTCCTCCGAGTCCTCAATGATGCGATTGATGATGATAGCTTGGAAGATCATTTTTGTTTATGGGTGCCGCCACCAGTGGCTAAGGCCCAATTTTTCAGCCCCTGTTTTACAGGGGCGTGTAATTACAATTTTTTTAGCAATAATTTGCCATAGGGCTCATTGCTGTGCTCCAAGTACAGTATCTGTGAGGGGTTGGAGTGTTGTGGCACCAGTGCCTAAGGCCCAATTTTTCAGCCCCTGTTTAACAGGGGCGTGTCATTACAATTTTTGAAGCAATACTTTGCAACAGGGCTCATTGCTGTGCTCCAAGTACAGTATCTGTGAGGGGTTGTAGTGTTGTGCCACCAGTGCCTAAGGCCCAATTTTTCAGCCCCTGTTTAACAGGGGCATGCAATTACAATTCTTGATGTAATAATTCACAGCAGGGCCCATTGCTGCACCCACCAAGAGTAACTCTGAGGGCTTACAGTGTTGTGGCAACGCCACCACCACCACGAAAGGCCCAATTTTTCAGCCCCTGTTCAAAAGGGGCATGTAATTACAATTCTTGATCTAATAATTCACAGCAGGGCCCATTGCTGCACCCACCAAGAGTAACTCTGAGGGCTTACAGTGTTGTGGCAACGCCACCACCACCACGAAAGGCCCAATTTTTCAGCCCCTGTTCAAAAGGGGCATGTAATTACAATTCTTGATGTAATAATTCACAGCAGGGCCCATTGCTGCACCCACCAAGAGTAACTCTGAGGGCTTACAGTGTTGTGGCAACGCCACCACCACCACCACCACGAAAGGCCCAATTTTTCAGCCCCTGTTCAAAAGGGGCATGCAATTACAATTCTTGATCTAATAATTCACAGCAGGGCCCATTGCTGCACCCACCAAGAGTAACTCTGAGGGCTTACAGTGTTGTGGCAACGCCACCACCACCACCACCACGAAAGGCCCAATTTTTCAGCCCCTGTTCAAAATGGGCATGTAATTACAATTCTTGATCTAATAATTCACAGCAGGGCCCATTGCTGCACCCACCAAGAGTAACTCTGAGGGCTTACAGTGTTGTGGCAACGCCACCACCACCACCACCACGAAAGGCCCAATTTTTCAGCCCCTGTTCAAAAGGGGCATGTAATTACAATTCTTGATCTAATAATTCACAGCAGGGCCCATTGCTGCACCCACCAAGAGTAACTCTGAGGGCTTACAGTGTTGTGGCAACGCCACCACCACCACCACCACGAAAGGCCCAATTTTTCAGCCCCTGTTCAAAAGGGGCATGTAATTACAATTCTTGATCTAATAATTCACAGCAGGGCCCATTCCTGCACCCACCAAGAGTAAGTCTGAGGGCTTACAGTGTTGTGGCAACGCCACCACCACCACGAAAGGCCCAATTTTTCAGCCCCTGTTCAACAGGGGCATGCAATTACAATTCTTGATCTAATAATTCACAGCAGGGCCCATTGCTGCACCCACCAAGAGTAACTGTCAGGGCTTACAGTGTTGTGGCACCAGCACCACCATCAAAGCCCCAATTTTTACTACCACTGTTCAACAATTATATGTAATTAAAATTCCTGATATAATAGTTGACAGCAGGGCGTTCCAGCACCAACCAAGAGTAACTGTGAGTGCTTACAGTGTTGTGCCAACACCAACAACTAAGGGGCCTATTTCTGCAGAGTATATACGGCAGGTCCCTACTTTCAAACATCCAACTTACAAACGACTCCTACTTGCAAACGCAAGAAGACAACAGGAAGTGAGAGGAAATCTACCCCTAGGAAGGAAAATTCTCTCCTGTAAGAATAAATATGGTAGAAAGGTGTCTCCTCTGTACTGATGCTTTATCAGCAATCCTTGTTTCAAGAAAAACACCACATTTCAAAAACAGTTGTCATTGGGACGGAAAGTGAGGTGAAATGTTCTGAACAGGGGCACAGACAGCAAAACAAATGTTACAGGGGTGATAACCCTTACCTATGTTTTCCAAAAAGTTTAAAAATAGATTTTTAAGCTGGAGCTACACTTCAACAATGTACCTGTTCAAAATTACAAACAGATTCTACATAAGAACAAACCTACAGTCCCTGTCTTGTATGCACCGCCTGTATACGGCTGTTCAGAGTATATAGGGCCTTTTTTATTTTATGTGCGGGGTTCCCCTTAATATCCATACAAGACCCAAAGGGGCTGGTAATGGGCTGGGGTAGGGGGGGGGGGGTCATGGGGTAGCTATGCCATTTTTCTTAAAGATTTTCATCCATATTACCGGGACCAGACATTACATTAAAGCCGCAAGCAGTTTTAAATGGCTTTTTTTTCCTTTAGAAGTGTCATTTTGTGCAGGGACAGTTCTAAACACGGGAAACACGTGGCACTTCACAGGCATACTTTAGACACCCCCCAGGTACGATATTTAAAGGAATATTTGACTTTTTTTTCACTTTATGCATCATTAAAATGACTGCTCCCGAAAAACGACCGTTTTTAAAACTTCTTTTTGCATTGATACATGTCCCCTGGTGCAGAACCCGGGTTCCCAAACCCTTTTTAGGACAATAACATGCATAATAGTTGTTATAATTAGCACTTTAGAATTCGAACGTTCGCATCCATTGTATTTAATAGGGTTCTAATGTTCGTACGAACTTTCGGTCCGTTCGCGGGTTCTGGTGCGAACCGAACCCGGGGGTGTTCGGCTCATCACTAATGATAATGTGTATTGTATAGCACTGAGACCGGAGACGGGATTTCTACCCTGAAAGGTCATATCTATGAGTCACCTTGGCTGACTAAAGGATTTAGTTAATTAGCTCATGTTAATTTATGTTCTGGTTACACCCTCTGTTACTGTATATAAGACTTGATTTTTGGTTCTAATAAAGTCTCTCTTGGTTGAACTTACATACAGCCTGCCTGGTGTTTGTTCTGACCGACCACAAATGGATTCGAATGGCACATAGCTGTAGTTTGAATCCTGGAGCACCGGATGATCCAATAGAGCAGAGGAGTGTCGGGAGAGTGGAGTCGAGCGAGCAAAGGGGCTCGTTACATTGGTTGGCAGCAGTGGGATTTGCTCTCCAGTTACTGGGACACTCCAAACCACCACAGTGAAGGACCAGCTATGCAGCCTGCAGGAAAGTCATGCTGAAAGACCTACTTGAGAGCCGAGATGGACCAGAAGAAGGGTGATGCAGGACCCCGGTCAGTTGAAGATTTGTTTCAGCAACGAGTGCGGCAGCGGTTGGCATTATATGGGGCTAACCCATCAGAGACCGCCATACAGGAAGCCATTTAAGGCATTCAGCTGCAGGATGCCCGACAAGAGAGAGAACGAGAGCGACAAAAGAGAGAACGAGAGCGACAAAAGAGAGAACTAGAGCGACAAAAGAGAGAACTAGAGCGGCAACATGAGTGGAGAACGGCGGAGATACGGCAATCGGAGATCGCCTACAGACAGCGGCTAGAATCTGCTCAGCAGCAGGGTGGGTCTCCCTTTGCCTGGGACTATCAGGAAATACCAGTTGACAATTCTGAAATCCTGGCTGAAGAATCAGCAGTGGAAAATCTGAAGATTGCCATCCCTAAAGCCGAAGTGAATGATACGGAGTTCCAGGGAGCTAGCCTGGCTGAAGAATCGGCAGTGGAAAATCTGAAGATTGCCACCCTTAAAGCCGAAGTGGATGATATGGAGTTCCAGGGAGCTAGGGCAGTTGGCTCATCTCCCCAGCCACAGATTACAGAAGGTATGGACTTAAGGGACTGTTCAGAGGATGTTAGGGATTATGCATCACCTGCCCAAGTACTGGCAGCAGGACAGAGTACTACAGACCCCTGCTCTACACCCGTGGCAGTTTTGGAGGCCCGAGGTGAGAAGGCGATGGTTCCTCTTTCACAGTGGATTTCAGAGATGCAGGGAGGAGAAGTAGGCCATCTCCCTTCCAACAGTTAACCAGAGCAGATGGTGTGGAGTCCCCAGCAGAAGTGCTGGCAACAGGGCAGAGTGATACCCACCTCTGCCCAGCACCGGAAACCACTGTGGAGTTTCAGGGAGCCGGGGCAGTTGGCCCCTATCCCCAGCAACAAGCTGAGGCAGTAAAGCTTTTACTCCCAGCTGAATCATTGGCAGCAGATCAGAATGCTACTGGCATCGGCACACAACTGCCACAGGAGCGGATATCGGTGGATGGGACTGCGGTCTCCACTTACAGCAACCCAGCAGAAGAGCTGGCAACAGAGCAGAGTGCCACGGGCCTCTGCTCTCAACTAACCGAAGAGGGAGGTCCTGTGGTATTGGATAGGACTTCAGTCCTCACTGACACAACCCCAGAAAATGGTGTGACACTGAGACAGGAGGATGTCAGCCTTGCTTTGCAAGCACTGGGGGATTTTCACCTACCACAAGTGGATGGGACTTCAGTCTCCACTGGTATACCCCAGGGATGCCGGGCAGTCGACCCAGATCCCCAACACCATGACGGACTGAGCCCAGTCACCCTGTCTTCTCTCCAGCGGCCGAAAGGACTCCAGGGAGAAGGGCCAGTCCAAGCCTCTCCCCAGTGGCGGGTATGTTCTCTGAGAGAGGCAGAGGTTGGCTGGGTAAGTAGTGCTCTGTTTGGAGCAATTTATTTGGTGTACTGTATGGATACCGGCATTGGGGGAATAGAACTATGGACTAACTTCGGAGTCAACCCGTTTGGGGTCTCCTCCTATGTTAGTTTCCTGCCGAAAGGGGAGATGTGTGACAGACCTAGCCGGGACAGAGGCTTTTGGAGGGGACTTAATGCAAGCCTCTTGCCTTGTGACCATGGGCCCTGGCATTTGGGGGAACGGTGCTCTTTGTGAGCTGTATGCCTGGGGACACTTGAGGGGGTGTTACTTTGGATTCAGGTCCATGTCCCCCCAAGACACACAGACTCTGGGGACCCTGTATATGCCATATTAGAGTGACTGATTCATACTGTTGGGATGTTCACACATTCACACTAAGGATATGCGAATGCCATCACCTCCAGCCATCTGTCTGTCCTCTGTGTTAATTTGACCCTGCTAAATGTGTGATGGTTACACTTATGATAATGTGTATTGTATAGCACTGAGACCGGAGACGGGATGTCTACCCTGAAAGGTCATATCTATGAGTCACCTTGGCTGACTAAAGGATTTAGTTAATTAGCTCATGTTAATTTACGTTCTGGTTACACCCTCTGTTACTGTATATAAGACTTGATTTTTGGTTCTAATAAAGTCTCTCTTGGTTGAACTTACATACAGCCTGCCTGGTGTTTGTTCTGACCGACCACAAATGGATTCGAATGGCACATAGCTGTAGTTTGAATCCTGGAGCACCGGGTGATCCAATAGAGTAGAGGAGTGTCGGGAGAGTGGAGTCGAGCGAGCAAAGGGGCTCGTTACATTGGTTGGCAGCAGTGGGATTTGCTCTCCAGTTACTGGGACACTCCAAACCACCACAGTGAAGGACCAGCTATGCAGCCTGCAGGAAAGTCACGCTGAAAGGCCTACTTGAGAGCCGAGATGGACCAGAAGAAGGGTGATGCAGGACCCCGGTCAGTTGAAGATTTGTTTCAGCAACGAGTGCAGCAGCGGTTGGCATTATATGGGGCTAACCCATCAGAGACCGCCATACAGGAAGCCATTTAAGGCATTCAGCTGCAGGATGCCCGACAAGAGAGAGAACGAGAGCGACAAAAGAGAGAACGAGAGCGACAAAAGAGAGAACGAGAGCGACAAAAGAGAGAACTAGAGCGGCAACATGAGCAGAGAACGGTGGAGATACGGCAATCGGAGATCGCCTACAGACAGCGGCTAGAATCTGCTCAGCAGCAGGGTGGGGCTCCCTTTGCCTGGGACTATCAGGAAATACCAGTTGACAATTCTGAAATCCTGGCTGAAGAATCAGCAGTGGAAAATCTGAAGATTGCCATCCCTAAAGCCAAAGTGAATGATACGGAGTTCCAGGGAGCTAGCCTGGCTGAAGAATCGGCAGTGGAAAATCTGAAGATTGCCACCCTTAAAGCCGAAGTGGATGATATGGAGTTCCAGGGAGCTAGGGCAGTTGGCTCATCTCCCCAGCCACAGATTACAGAAGGTATGGACTTAAGGGACTGTTCAGAGGATGTTAGGGATTATGCATCGCCTGCCCAAGTACTGGCAGCATGTCAGAGTACTACAGACCCCTGCTCTACACCCGTGGCAGTTTTGGAGGCCCGAGGTGAGAAGGCGATGGTTCCTCTTTCACAGTGGATTTCAGAGATGCAGGGAGGAGAAGCAGGCCATCTCCCCCCCCAACAGTTAACCAGAGCAGATGGTGTGGAGTCCCCAGCAGAAGTGCTGGCAACAGGGCAGAGTGATACCCACCTCTGCCCAGCACCGGAAACCACTGTGGAGTTTCAGGGAGCCGGGGCAGTTGGCCCCTATCCCCAGCAACAAGCTGAGGCAGTAAAGCTTTTACTCCCAGCTGAATCATTGGCAGCAGGGCAGAATGCTACTGGCATCGGCACACAACTGCCACAGGAGCGGATATCGGTGGATGGGACTGCGGTCTCCACTCACAGCAACCCAGCAGAAGAGCAGGCAACAGAGCAGAGTGCCACGGGCCTCTGCTCTCAACTAACCGAAGAGGGAGATCCTGTGGTATTGGATAGGACTTCAGTCCTCACTGACACAACCCCAGAAAATGGTGTGACACTGAGACAGGAGGATGTCAGCCTTGCTTTGCAAGCACTGGGGGATTTTCACCTACCACAAGTGGATGGGACTTCAGTCTCCACTGGTATACCCCAGGGATGCCGGGCAGTCGACCCAGATCCCCAACACCATGACGGACTGAGCCCAGTCACCCTGTCTTCTCTCCAGCGGCCGAAAGGACTCCAGGGAGAAGGGCCAGTCCAGGCCTCTCCCCAGCGGCGGGTATGTTCTCTGAGAGAGGCAGAGGTTGGCTGGGTAAGTAGTGCTCTGTTTGGAGCAATTTATTTGGTGTACTGTATGGATACCGGCATTGGGGGAATAGAACTATGGACTAACTTCGGAGTCAACCCGTTTGGGGTCTCCTCCTATGTTAGTTTCCTGCCGAAAGGGGAGATGTGTGACAGACCTAGCCGGGACAGAGGCTTTTGGAGGGGACTGAATGCAAGCCTCTTGCCTTGTGACCATGGGCCCTGGCATTTGGGGGAACGGTGCTCTTTGTGAGCTGTATGCCTGGGGACACTTGAGGGGGTGTTACTTTGGATTCAGGTCCATGTCCCCCCAAGACACACAGACTCTGGGGACCCTGTATATGCCATATTAGAGTGACTGATTCATACTGTTGGGACGTTCACACATTCACACTAAGGATATGTGAATGCCATCACCTCCAGCCATCTGTCTGTCCTCTGTGTTAATTTGACCCTGCTAAATGTGATGTTTACACTTATGATAATGTGTATTGTATAGCACTGAGACCGGAGACGGGATGTCTACCCTGAAAGGTCATATCTATGAGTCACCTTGGCTAACTAAAGGATTTAGTTAATTAGCTCATGTTAATTTATGTTCTGGTTACACCCTCTGTTACTGTATATAAGACTTGATTTTTGGTTCTAATAAAGTCTCTCTTGGTTGAACTTACATACAGCCTGCCTGGTGTTTGTTCTGACCGACCACAAATGGATTCGAATGGCACATAGCTGTAGTTTGAATCCTGGAGCACCGGATGATCCAATAGAGCAGAGGAGTGTCGGGAGAGTGGAGCCGAGCGAGCAAAGGGGCTCGTTACATTGTGACCCGGTTTTGTCTCCTGTCTCCAGTGCCTAGACCCTCAGCCTGTGATCTGGATTGTTTACTTACCTGTGTTTGATACTCAGCCTGTTCCAGACTGCCTACCTGACTTCTCCTGCTGGATCCTGATACCCATCGGTCCATGCTCCAGTTCTACAGGACCTCCACTCAAGCTCTACCCTGCCTGCTGGTAGCTTGTGCCTCTTTGTGCCATCCACCCTCTGTATCACCTCCAGGGGGCGGAGTGCGCTTAGTCACAACAGCAAACCGCTCTTGGCATCTCGGCCTCGGTGAGTACCCTCTTTCTGACAAAAGCATATTTGTGTGTTGGAATGGCCCAGTCAAATCCAATTGAGAATCTGTGGAAAGACTTGAAAATTACTGTTGCTGATCTCCATCCAATATGACAGAGCTTGAACTATTTTGCAAAGAAGAATGGGCAAAAATGTCTCTCTGTAGAAAGCTGGTAGAGACATACCCAAAAAGACTTGCAGCTGTAATTGCAGAAAAAAGAATTCTACAAAGTATTGACTCAGGGGGGCTGAATATAAATGCATGCTACACTTTTCACTTATTTAAGTTTCCCTGAAAATAAGCCTGGGTTTTATATTAATTTTGGCAACAAAAGACACAGTAGGGCTTATTTTCGGGGTAGATCTCTCTCTCCCTGCCTGTCAGGAATCCCCTGTGTAAAAGTGCTAGTAGAATATTGGAATCCACTCCGTTACGCTATCACACAATGCATAACTGCTGCATGCTGAGCTGTAGTGCCATATACCTTCTTATAGTGCCTGTGACCCGCCGGAGGTCTGCAGAGGAAGGGGGGCTCGAGATCCCCTGCTGACATCTTGGAGAGGGGAAGATTAGCTGAGTGCAGCTCGCCACTTCCTTAGCCTGCCGGAGCTCAGCACTGATAGGGGGGCCGAGATCCCCCGCTGACATCTCGGGGAGGGGAAGATCAGCTGAATGCAACTCGCCACTTCCTTAGCCCGCCGGACCTCTCCTCCCAAGTGAAATCCCCCGCTGACAGCTGGGAGGAGAGGAGGAGAGAAGCAGGAGATCAGCTGATCGCAGAGCGGCGCAATTCTGAAGGTACTTGGCACAATTGTATCACATAGACACACATAGTCTACACTATACACTACTTCAACAGAGTGGATTCCAGCACTTCACACTAGGGCTTATTTTCAGGGTAGGGCTTATATTGCAGCCCTTCTCGAAAATCGCAGTAGGTCTTATTTTTGGGGTAGGTCTTATTTTCGGGGGAAACACGGTATGTGTTGGCCTATCACATAAAAATCCCAATTAAAAACATTTACGCTTTTGGTTGTAACATGAAAAAATTTGGAAAGTTTCAAGGGATATGAATACTTTTTCAAGGCACTGTATCTAATAGTTGATTTTAAGAGTTAGGTTGTAGAATAGTTCAAAGAATACAGTTAAGCATATGACTTCCTATATTACTTTTCCTTTCGCTTCTTTCCCTGTGTCCAGCTATCACGGGAGTGAACCAGGAAACAGTAAAGCTAAACAAGAAAGTTGCAGAATGATTTTAAAGGGCTTTGCAGGGGGACATATGTGTGTAAGTCACAAGACTTTAAATTTCCTTTTGCAGATAAAACAGACACATTCCTAGTGTAACTAGGAATCAAAGGGCTCTATAGCAATATTTTTAGAGAGCAGCGTATTTTCACTGCAGGTTGGTTGCGGTGCGGGAATCGCAGAGGTGTGAACAAAGCCTAAGCGAATGGAATATACAGGGGTATGGGAAATGTATTGTAGATCTCTAGTTGTCATTAGTATTGGCACATAATAAATTATATATTAATTAAAAGAGGGGGGGCGTGGCTTGGCGCGCAGAGGAGATGTACACCTAATACAGGAGCTCCGACAGATCCGCTGGCTTAGCCCGTCTTTCTGCACTTAATTCAGCCCAGAATGAACAGGAAAAATGACGGCACACCCCGCACCAGATCCCGCCACCTCTCGGTAGCTTATCAGGGCAGAAACATCTCGGACCTCTTTAGAAATCCTCCAACAACCCGAAGCAGTGGGTCTGGAGGCAAGATGGCGATGCCTCATGTGAAGGAAGAGTGCAGTGAAGACTCCTTATCAACGATGGAGGATAACGATAGGGGGACTCCCCATCCTGACCTCCCCCTCACCAGTGCTGGGACAAGGCCATTTGGTGCCCAGGGCGAAGATGGCAAACTGTGCCCCCCCCCATTTTTAAGAAAGAATGAAAGAATCAATGTTGTTTCAAAACAAGAATATACTTAAAACAATACAAATTCAATTAGGTTTAATGCGATAGAAACAGAGTTCACTCACACATTTTAATTATATGTACAAATCCCCCCACTTTCCCAGCCCTCCTCTCTGTGCGCAAATCCCCCACTTTCCCAGCCCTCCTCTCTGTACACATCCCCCCACTTTCCCAGCCCTCCTCTCTGCACAAATCCCCCCCAACTTTCCCAGCCCTCCTCTCTGCACAAATCCCCCCAACTTTCCCAGCCCTCCTCTCTGTGCACATCCCCCCACTTTCCCAGCCCTCCTCTCTGTACACATCCCCCCACTTTCCCAGCCCTCCTCTCTGCACAAATCCCCCCAACTTTCCCAGCCCTCCTCTCTGCACAAATCCCCCCAACTTTCCCAGCCCTCCTCTCTGTGCACCAATCCCCCCAACTTTCCCAGCCCTCCTCTCTGTACACATCCCCCCACTTTCCCAGCCCTCCTCTCTGTACACATCCCCCCACTTTCCCAGCCCTCCTCTCTGCACAAATCCCCCCAACTTTCCCAGCCCTCCTCTCTGCACAAATCCCCCCCAACTTTCCCAGCCCTCCTCTCTGCACAAATCCCCCCCAACTTTCCCAGCCCTCCTCTCTGCACAAATCCCCCCACTTTCCCAGCCCTCCTCTCTGCACAAATCCCCCCACTTTCCCAGCCCTCCTCTCTGCACAAATCCCCCCAACTTTCCCAGCCCTCCTCTCTGCACAAATCCCCCCAACTTTCCCAGCCCTCCTCCCCGCACAAATCCCCCCAACTTTCCCAGCCCTTCTCTCTGCACAAATCCCCCCAACTTTCCCAGCCCTCCTCTCTGCACAAATCCCCCCAACTTTCCCAGCCCTTCTCCCCGCACAAATCCCCCCAACTTTCCCAGCCCTTGTCCCCGCACAAATCCCCCCAACTTTCCCAGCCCTCCTCTCTGCACAAATCCCCCCAACTTTCCCAGCCCTCCTCTCTGCACAAATCCCCCCAACTTTCCCAGCCCTCCTCTCTGCACACATCCCCCCACTTTCAGAGCCCTCCTCTCTGCCCCTCCACAGTCCACACATACGTTTTCCCAGTTCTTCTCCATGCTCAAATCCTCTCACACACTTTCACAGTTCAGTCTCTGCAGAGCACGCTCTCTCTCTCTCCTTTCCCCCCTCCCCCACCTCTTCCACTGCCAGTGCTCCAGTCCAGACCATATGGTATGCGCAGGCTTTTTTTTTTGCAGGTGATCGAGGAGCTGTAGCTGGGGCGGAGTTTCAGGGCTCCTCCGTGCTACATTGTAAAGGCGGGGACGGAAGCTGCCTCCTGCATCAACACAGGCAGCTGTACATTGCCGCGCTGGGAGCCGAAGGATGCGAGATCTGCGCAGCGCTAGTGTGTAATGACGGGTTGGAGCAGAAAGCCCTGAGAAGGCCACTTCACTGCGCCCCCCCACCCCCAATAAATTGTACCGCCCAGGGCATCCGCCCCTTCCGCCCCTCCCTTGTACCGGCTCTGCCCCTCACTTACGCTGGGATGTCTGGCTTTGCAGCGGACATCAAGGCCACTTTTTCAGCTGCGATAACGGACCTGAAGTCTAGCATGCTGGTGATTACAGAAAATATGGCCACCGCGGAAGAAGCAGGGAGGCACAGGGACAGAGCGATACATAGATTGGAGTCTGTAACCTGTACTCAAACCCGCCACCTCATCAAGATAAACAGACACCTTGAGGACCTGGACAATAGAGGACGGAGGAGCAACATCAGGGTACGGGGGATCCCGGAATCTGTGGAAAACGACCAAATACCGCCAGCCTTAGAGAGGGTCTTCAACAGCCTGCTGGAAAGGCCTGAAGACACGGCCATTGAATTTGTGAGAGCGCACAGGGTGCTTAGGGCTAAGGGACCGGATAACATGCACCCCAGAGACATAATTTGTTGCTTGCAAAGTTTCACTCTAAAGGAGGACATCAGTAGGAAGGCACACAGAAATGACAGAATCATCTTTAATGGAGAGACTATTATGTTATTTCATGCAGGGCTGCTGATAGGGGGGGGGCACCAGCCCTCCTGTAGGTGGCCCCGGCACACAGAGGGGCCCGGACAGCGGGAGGATCGGTGGTGAAAAATGCCCTCTGTGTCTCTCACCCAGGTTTCTCCCCCTCTCGTCAGGTAGGCTGTACAGGGCCCCATGGTTCCTAATAGCGGCCCTGATTTCATGATCTGTCCCAGATAACCCTGAAAAACCGCAGAGCACTGAGACCTCTGTTGGAGAAACTCAGGGAGTAGGACATTAGTTATACCTGGCGCTTTCCCTTTGCTCTCATGGTCAACAGTAATGGGAAACAATACTCCCTAAGAACACCAGATGACCTCCCGGAATTTTGTCAGGCACTCCAACTGGGACAGATAGACCTTCCGGAGTGGTACCAGGAATTTCCTACCCCCTGTGGAAGGAAACCAACCGAGCTCTCCATTCCACTCATCGGATAAACGCCAGTTTAAAAAGATGAAGCCCTCCCTCTCTGGAGCCTCGCAAGCCGGAACTCCGAACAACAGGGCACATTCCTCCAGAGGATTCAAGGAGGCTTGAGGAAGGGTCCTGAGACCTGAACAGCCCACCAGAGGCTGCAAATACTACACATATCAAACACCCTTTACCCTCGGACACTTCTACATCTATTGCTGCGGTTTTGGTGATTGGAGTTCATTCATCCTCCCCTTAGTGACCTGTGGCATTTTCCGCTGACATCTTCAGGCTGCGCTGCAAGAGACATTACGTGTTTTGTAACCAACACGCCTTTCTTAGCCCGCATACGAAGTGCTGACGGACGATCACCCGCACCTTGTATCAGACTGCTTTAATTCTACTGAGCTGGCAAAATCTACATATGCGATTAGAGTCCTGGGCACACTCAAGATGTGAAACCATACCCTAGACCTATAACACTGCTTTTTTCTAACAGGTTGTTGTTCTTGCAGAGCCAGATGCAGAAGAATACATGCGGCAGAGACTTTAAAAAGTTGAGTGATCATAGGGCCACACTCAAAAGGGTAATGAATATACTGTACATGTTGGGTATATTTACATTGTTGCAGGAGGGTGGGATGTGAGATCTTGACCCAGGGCCCCACTGGGCCTATACCATAGCAAGGGGGGAAATGGAGATGTATTTATGTTGTGTCAGACCATGTCAGACTATGTTGTGTCTTTGGCGGAGCCACAGATACGTTTCATTCTTTCCTTATGTTTTTGTTTTCTGGTTGCGGGTTTAACAGTTATTTTTCATTGATACTACTGTTCTTTGTAGTCATAGTTTACTTAAGGTGCAGACTAGACCATTTTACTTTCATAATTATCATTCAAGGCGGCGACCTGTCCTGGCGCACATGCCATACTTTTGAGTTTAGTTTATAACACGAGTTGGACTGGTACAGGACAGCTGCCACCCACTAACCCCCAAAAAGTGATCCTTGTGGGGTCGATTTGCCCTGCAAGAAACACTAACTTGTTTTCTTTGGGTATGGTTTAGTGCCCAAAGGGATTACAGTATCTCTCATCATCTTCGTTCTTTCCTTTTCTTTTTACTTCCTTTCTTCTACCTATTTACTAACCCCTTAACCACTTAAGGACCAGCCACTGTATATATACGTCGGCAGAATGGCTCGTACAGGCACAATCACGTACCTGTACGTCCCGTTTAACTGCCCGACGTCGGGGTCGCGCGTGCACCGCTGGTGACGCGCTCGCGACCCCCCTGCCTTCCCCGTGAGTCGGACCGCGGGTCACGTGGACTCGATTGCCGCGGGGTTCCCCGCGATCGTCTCACGGAGGCATGGAGCGGGAAGATGTTAGTTAGGGATGAGCCGAACACCCCGCGGTTCGGTTCGCACCAGAACCTGCGAACGGACCGAAAGTTCGCACGAACGTTAGAACCCTATTAAATACGATGGACGCGAACGTTCGAAATCTAAAGTGCTAATTATAACAGCTAATATGCATGTTATTGTCCTAAAAAGGGTTTGGGGACTCGGGTTCTGCCCCAGGGGAGATGAATCAATGCAAAAAGAAGTTTTAAAAACGGCCGTTTTTTCAGGAGCAGTCATTTTAATGATGCACAAAGTAAAAAAAAGGGGTGAAATATTCCTTTAAATATCGTACCTGGGGGGTGTCTAAAGTATGCCTGTGAAGTGCCACGTGTTTCCCGTGTTTAGAACTGTCCATGCACAAAATGACATTTCTAAAGGAAAAAAAGCCATTTAAAACTGCTTGTGGCTTTAATGTCATGTATTGTCCTGGCAATATGGATGAAAATCTTTGAGAAAAATGGCATGGCTACCCCATAACCCCCCTACCCCAGCCCATTACCAGCCCCTTTGGGTCTTGTATGGATATTAAGGGGAACATCGCACCCAAAATAAAAAAAGGCCCTGTATACTCTGAACAGCAGTATACAGGCAGGGGAAACAAGACAGGGACAGTAAGTTTGTTCTTAAGTAGGATCTGTTTGTAATTTTGAACAGGTACATTGTTTAAGTGTAGCTCCAGCCAAAAAATATATTTTTAATCTTTTTGGAAAACATAGGGAGGGGTTATCACCCCTGTAACATTTGTTTTGCTGTCTGTGCACCTGTTCAGAACATTTCACCTCACTTTCCGTCCTAATGACAAATGTTTTTGGAAAAGTGGGTTTTTTATTGAAACAAGGATTGGTGATAAAGCATCAGTAGAGAGGAGACACCTTTTTCCCATATTAACTCTTACAGGAGAGAATTTCCCTTCCTAGGGGTAGATTTCCTCTCACTTCCTGTTGTCTCCTTCCGTTTGCAAGTAGGAGTCGTTTGTAAGTTGGATGTTTAAAAGTAGGGGCCTGCCGTATATACTCTGCTGAAATTTGCCCTTTAGATGTTGGTGTTGACACAACACTGTGAGCCCTCACAGTTACTCTTGGTGGGCGCTGGAACGCCCTGCAGTGAACTATTATATCAGGAATTGTAATTACATGCCATTGTTGAACAGTGGTAGGAAAAATTGGGCCTTTGGTGGTGGTGCTGGTGCTACAACACTGTCAGCCCTCACAGTTACTCTTGGTGGGCGCATGAATGGGCCCTACTGTAAATTATTAGATCAAGAATTGTAATTGCATGCCCCTGTTGAAGAGGGGCGGAAAAATTGGGCCTTTGGTGGTGGTGGTGGTGTTGCCACAACACTGTAAGCCCTCACAGTTACTCTTGGTGGGCACAGGAATGGGCCCTGCTGTGAATTATTAGATCAAGAATTGTAATTACATGCCCATGTTAAATAGGGGCAGAAAAAATGGGCCTTTGGTGGTGGTGGTGGTGGTGTTCCCACAACACTGTAAGCCCTCACAGTTACTATTGGGCCTTAGGTACTGGTGCCACAACACTGCAACCCCTCACAGATACTGTACTTGGAGCACAGCAATGAGCCCTGTTGCAAAGTATTGCATCAAAAATTTTAATTACATGTCCCTGTTAAACAGGGGCTGAAAAATTGGGCCTTAGGCACTGGTGCCACAACACTGCAACCCCTCACAGATACTGTACTTGGAGCACAGCAATGAGCCCTGTTGCAAAGTATTGCATCAAAAATTGTAATTACATGCCCCTGTTAAACAGGGGCTGAAAAATTGGGCCTTAGGCACTGGTGCTGGTGCCACGACACTGCAACCTTTCCCAGATACTCTAGTTGCAGTGCAGGAATGAGCCCTGCTGCAAAGCATTGCATCAAAAATTGTAATTACATGCCCCTGTTAAACAAGGGCTGAAAAATTGGGCCTTAGCCACTGGTGGCGGCACCCAGAAACAAAAAAGTTCTTCCAAGCTATCATCAAGAATCGGATCATTGAGGAGGAGGAGGATAGTCAGTCAACATAACAGGACAGTCTCTCAGCATCAGCATCAGTCTTGAAGGGATGTGACATTTGAAAATAAATTATTCTGTTATATCAGCTTCAGGTGCTTGATAGCTGGTGGTGATCCAAGACTGGTTCATCTTTATGAAGGTCAGTCGATCAACCGAGTTGGTGGACAGGTGCACCCTGTGATCCGTGACAAAGCCTCCAGCAGCACTGAATGTGCGTTCCGAAAGAACGCTGGATGCAGGACAGGCCAGTAGCTCAATTGCATACTGTGCAAGCTCTGGCCGGTGATCCATCCTCAAGACCCAGTAAGCCAGAGGATTTTCGGTGGGAAAGGTGTCCAAGTCTGACCTTGCCCCTAGGTATTCCTGCACCATGTATATCAGACGCTGGCGATGGTTGCTGGAACCGATCATACCTCGGGCACACCATCCCTCCACTCTGATAATGTGTAGGTACGGGAAGTTTCCTCTTCCGGTTTGAGATCAATCACCCATGCTTTCCTGCTTGGAGATAGTAACTTCAAGAGCCTGTCAACTTCCTCCTCTTCCCAACTCTCTCCGGGAAGTTCAAAAGCCACACTCACGCCTGGAGAAGCGCCTGTTGATTCGCACCACTGGACCACAGTAAAAGGATCCATGCTGGCACCACGGGCAGGGGTTTTGTTTGCAGAGTACAGGATCCCGGACGAGCCCCCATGTGTAGCACTACCCCCAGTTAAGAGCGCTGCTGGTATTGATTTGGGCTTGTACCTTACTGCTGTCAACCCCCGATAAACTGGCTCTGACCCTCCGCTGGCACAGCGGTTAAACAAGTGAGATTCTGCAGCACACGTGTAATGAAAACCACAATGCAATGCAATATACCTTCACTGTTTAAGACTAGAGAACCTGTGCTGGCCGTCTCTCTGGAAAAGTTAACAGTCAACACACTGTGATTGCTTAACCATAAAATATCTTTACTAGGTAATGAAAAGGTTAGATTAGCAGACATGCATTTAAACATGCAGAGCCCTGCAAAGTCAAAGTTATGCACAGTATAACCACTGTCTTGATATACCAATCTTATACACACTAATTGTCTCTAATAGAACTGCGCTCGCGAGCTTCCCCCTCGTGGGCAATATGGCGCCCGAACAATGTCCCCATGAGTTATAGTCACTCCTACAGAAGAGATCTTCGCTAGCAATGTTGGTGCACTTTTACATTTGTAATCCAAGGAATAACCCAGTTAGTTGTAATCCTACTGTAGTTTTGGGCCTAAAGTCACAGGCAATGAGACGCCCAACTTCAACTGCACAGCACGCTATACTGGGTGCGTGGCACACTGCTGTGATGGCGGTGGGGCCTAGGTAAAGAATCACAGGCCTAGCACAGTTAAGAATTCCTGAGCAGTGCTCTCTCACCCGACCAGACCAATCCGTCAACCGATCCCGCTGCTGGGCTTCAGCACGCAATCTCCCGGTCACTCACAGTCTCCGATCTTCCGGACAACCAAAGGGGAAGGTGAAGATTGCTCGACCCTCAGGAACTCTGAGATGTCAGCAGGCTCTCTGGATGAGGCATCTCTTCCTCTCCGATTGGCAGGCTTGCTCTCACTCGGTAGGCCCGGACTCTCAACGCTATAGGCCCCAACAGGATCCAAGTTGCTCGGCGGGCGATGTCAAAAGAGACCACGCGTTGCTCCTCCTTCCCTTAAATAGTCCATCCCCAGCAGACCTTGCGTCGGGCAATGCACGATGGATGTTCAGTTGCACTGTGGGTATGGTAGTCTGTGTAGTACCCTTGCCATTGGAGTCCAACTCTCCCGGTACCACAAATCCCACCATGCACTTCCCTTCTTATTGTCAAGCAATAGCCAGCATATTACCCAATAGGAACCAGAGGAAAACGGGACTCACTTAATGCAATATAGTCTCTTATGAACACCATAAAGTGACACCCCGCTACAGTTGCATTTGCAAAAAAGAGATGTGGGAATCTTCTATCAATGGGGCCTTATGCTTGCAAAAATGGGTCTCTTGTAGACATAAGACTTCACTTTGAAGTTAAGCTGATTCTGCCCATAGGGAATATCGTTTCCCTGGGCAGTTTAATCTCTTGACATTTAAAGACGTGACTTTGAAAGACATATTGTCGGGTGTGGGAAGTGAGGTATTGGATTAAAATCTGTTCAGTGTAGTGTCATAGCAAAGTAGTAGTGCAGCTGTGTACTCATGTTTGCAGGTAATTATGAGGTTTCAAAAGAGGTATGTGTAGAGAGCTGAGTTTTAGTAGCTCTTGTCTTGAAGGGAAGTAGAAGATTCTCTGGGTGGAGCAGTGAGTGGTTGAGGAGAGTGCAATTCAGTGGCAGTTGCAGGACAGCTCTGTAACGTAAGCTCAACACAGGTGAAAGATAACAATGACAAAATATTAATAAAAAAAAACTATTGTAAAAAACAAGTGTAACAAGCTTAGTAACACTATATGAGCGGAGTTCTCTGTGACTTATAATTTGGGGTATTACAGCAAGTGATCCTTGCTCAGGCAAGTGATCCAGGGCAAAGGTAGCTCTCTCTGTGAAATGCTAGAAAGGGAGATTAAATGATCATTTCATCTGGGGGGTCCCTGACATCCCAGTCAAGTTGTTCCCTGTTCTGGGCAGGTGTACAACATTCGTTGTGTTATGGGGGTTCCAGAATTTTCCATTGCCTCAATAGAGCGAGATCTTCCTCCAAAGAGAGTATGGTATACTGTATGTACCATTGTTCTTAGTAATCACCAGTTTGACCGGATGACCCCATTTGTAAGTGATCTGGTGGTTACGCAGGGGTTTGGTGATCGTGGCGAGACTTTTACGTTTGTTCATGGTATATTGTGATAGTTCAGCATAAAAGGATAGACCAATATATTGGTGTGGATAAGTGGTAGTGTTTCTTGTGGCTCTCATAAATTTTTCCTTCATGTGGAAGAAATGGACACAGAAAATGTTTTGGTAGACGGCGGATGAGGTCAACTAGCAACTCAGATCAAGGGGTGTTGGGTATGAAGGTCGCCATGAGTTGCACAAAGTAATCTGTCAGTGCTGCTGGTTGGATGGATTCTGGTACACCCCTTATTTTCACATTGTTCCTTCTGGAACAATCCTCTAGGTCAGCTAATTTAGCTTTTACCCAGTCCATCCCCTCATCTTTTTCCTCATGTGCATCCACTATGTCATTGAATGAAGTGGTAAATTCACCAAGTTTTGATTCAATGTGAGTGACCCTTTCTCCTAGATCATTTATTTCTGATTTGAAGTTGTGCACCATATGAAGGATATCAGAGTGTATGGAGTTTTGTAATGAGAGCAGCGTGTATTTTAAGGTGGTATCAAGCACCGGTTGGTTGGAAGTGGGGAAAGCTGCTATGGAGTTTTGGAGTCCAGATCCCTCAGAAATAGATAGTAAAGAATGGCTCACCTCAGGATCTGTGTCTGTATCTGGCATAAGTTTTTGTCTGGAATTGGTCAGACTATTTAATGGAGAGAAGGTTTGAGAACAGTATGCAGCCTGAGAAGAGGATTGTAACTGTGTCCACCGGCACCATTTTGGAGTGTCAGTCTATGTTACTCAGTGAGTTTCCATGGTTCCGTCTTGTCATTCCTCTGTTTGAAGTGTCACCTCTCCTGTTTTGTACCCTGGATACTGGCCGAGTCTCAGAACCGAGCTAGTGTGCGTCCATCTTCGTCGGCTTCTGGCCACGCCCCAGGTTGTGCACTTTTTATATCTTCACTACTTTCACTATGACTAAAAAATGTTTTGAATATTTATGTTATGGCAGTTCCTAACTTATTAAAATATATATAAATATATTATATATATTATGGAAATAGAAAACATGTTTAATCCTATGCTTCCAAGCTAACAGTTAATTGCAATTTGATTTTGACACACACACTGAAATTTTCCTGTCTATACTTTTTAACAAATCCTGTCCTGCTTTCACTGCCTTTTAGAATAAGACCAAAATATTTTAGTATGTAGACTTTAGACAGTTACATATTTTCTCACTTACCTGTGTGTATTATTTTACAGTTTTTGCATAAACAGGACATCCATTCTATCTTTTCAACATCTCATCTGTGGGAAGCAGTGAGTGCATGTTAAAAGCTGAGCTTCGGGGGTTCAAATGGAAGCCTTTTGGATTGACAACCAAATATCATTTCTGTAGGGGAAGATAACCAAATAGGCTAAAATTGTTCAAACCATTCAAACATGGTTTAAATTTACATACATTTAATTTATAATAAATAGACTTTCAAACAAAAATGCTGAAAGGAGGTGCTCATAATGTTTTTCTTTACTTATAAACAAGTGTGCATGCCAAATGTAAATAATGCCAGCATTATTTTCATACATATAAATCATAAGATATAACATGATTAAAAAGCTTGGCCAAGAAAAAAATGATAAACAAATCCAATGAAGGTATACTTCATATTGGAATTAAGCCATTATTCAATTGTATATGTAGTGGGGTGTCACTTTATGGTGTTCATAAGAGACTATATTGCATTAAGTGAGTCCCGTCCTCCTCTGGTTCCTATTGGATAATACGCTGGCTATTGCTTGACAATAAGAAGGGAAGTGCATGGTGGGATTTGTGGTACCGGGAGAGTTGGACTCCAATGGCAAGGGTACTTACACAGACTACCATACCCAAAGTGCAACAGAACATCCATCCTGCATCGGCGCAAGGTCTGCTGGGGATGGATTATTTAAGGGAAGGAGAAGCAACGCGCGGTCTCTTTGGACATTGCCCGCCCAGCAACTTGGATCCTGTTGGGGCCTATCGCGTTGATTTAAGCCAGAGAGTCCGGGCCTACCGAGTGAGAGCAAGCCTGCTAATCGGAGAGGGAGAGAAGCCTCATCCAAAGAGCCTGTTGACATCTCGGAGTTCCTGAGGGTCGAGCCATCTTCACCTTTGGTTGTCCGGAAGATCGGAGACTGTGAGTGACCGGGAGATTGCGTGCTGGGTCGGTTGACGGATTGGTCTGGTCGGGTGAGAGAGCACTGCTCAGGAATTCTTAACTGTGTTAGGCCTGTGATTCTTTACCTAGGCCCCACCACCGTCACAGCAGTGTGCCACGCACCCAGTATAGCGTGCTGCGCAGTTGAAGTTGGGTGTCTCATTGCCTGTGACTTTAGGCCCAAAACTACAGTAGGATTACAACTAACTGGGTTATTCCTTGGATTACAAATGTAAAAGTGCACCAACGTTGCTAGGGAAGATCCCTTCTATAGGAGTGACTATAACTCACGGGGACATTGTTCGGGCGCCATATTGCCCACGAGGGGGAAGCTTGCGAGCGCAGTTCTATTAGAGACAATTAGTGTGTATAATATTGGTATATCAAGACAGTGGTTATATTGTGCATAACTTTGACTTTGCAGGGCTCTGCATGTTTAAATGCCTGTCTGCTAATCTAACCTTTTCATTACCCAGTAAAGATATTTTATGGTTAAGGAATCACGGTGTGTGGACTGCTAACTGTTCCAGAGAGACGGCCAGCACAGGTACTCTAATCTTAAACAGTGAAGGTATATTGCATTGTGGTTTTCATTCTTGTGTGCTGCAGAATCTCACTTGTTTAACCGCTGTGCCAGCGGAGGGTCAGAGCCAGTTTATCGGGGGTTGACAGCAGTAAGGTACAGGCCCAAATCAATACCAGCAGCTCTCTTAACTGGGGGTAGTGCTACACGTGGGGGCTCGAGTCCGGGATCCTGTACTCTGCAATCAAAACCCCTGCCCGTGGTGCCAGCATGGATCCTTTTACTGTGGTCCAGTGGTGCTAATCAACAGGCGCTTCTCCAGGCGCGAGTGTGGCTATGGAACTTCCCGGAGAGAGCTGGGAAGAGGAGGAAGTTGACAGGCTCATGAAGTTACTATCTCCATGCAGGAAAGCATGGGTGATTGATCTCAAACTGGAAGAGGGAACTTCCCGTACCTACGCATTATTAGAGTGGAGGGATGGTGTGCCCGAGGATTTCAGAGGCCGGAGTGTACAGTCCAAGGATCGGAAGACATACTATCTGGTGCACCCGAAGACTGTAAAAGAAGAGGTTCCTGAAACCAGCCAAGGAAAACCCCTAAGAGAGCCGACAACCTTCCCGGCACCCCTGACCACTATAGGCCCTGAACTCCTTAACGCTTTAGGGGACCTTGTGACAAAGTGCCAAAAGAATAACACAGTGTGCGTAGAGACCGGATACAGAAAGCTGAGGACTTTCTCGGGGACACAGCCTGTGCCGCTTGGAGAAGAGGACTTTGATACCTGGATAGAACAAGCAATGCAGGCTGTGGAAGGTTGGGAACTGTCAGAAGCCCAAAAGAAGCGGCGCATAAATGAAAGTTTAAAGGGAGCTGCTGCAGAGGCTATGAAGAATCTAAGATTCAGCAGTGTCACTTGTACTGCCTATGATTATTTAGTCATATTACAAGAGGAATTCGGTCAGTTGGAGAAAGTTACTAACCTAATTTACCAGTTTGAGCACACGCATCAGCACCCAGGAGAGCGTTTGTCTGAGTATGTCCGAAGATTGAACAAAATGCTCTGCCAGATAGTCTTGAAGAAAGGGATGGTACCACAGAACATAAGTGATGGTGTCTGCGCTGTGAGGGGCAAGGAGGTAAATGCTGAAGATCAGCTGGGTGAAGAATATAAGCAATGATGGAACATAAATAACAGAGTAGTAATGCAAAAATCACTTTACACAATGTGTGGGTAAATAAATAAAATAAATGACACCTGGATCAGGTGAATAAATCAGAGCAAGTGCATGAAAAACCAGTATACACAGAAAAAAAAAATGGATAAAGTCCGACAAGGAAATCCAAACTGCTAAATAGCAAAGGTGCAACAGTACATGTAGTAGTGTCACCCAACATCCAATATAGATGAAGTGCACACACAATACTTAGATAATGCTTCAGTGATACACCTCTGTGTCTGCAAGCAGCTCACCTTACTGCTGTTAAATAGACAGCATTTGCAGAATTCCTGATAAAGTCACGTGACGTGACGACACGCGTTGTATTGGAGCATTAGGTACATCAGGAAGACGAGTGCGGCGCTCATATTTACATTGCCTTGTTTTCATCTGCTCAAATGTGAGTTTTATACTTTTTTATATTGCAATAAATGTTTGCCTAGCGGTAATATGCTATATATCTCTCCTTCGGTTTCATCCCTATTAACCACTTGTCCCCCGCCCACTGTCAATTGACGGCGGGCGGAGGACACTCTCGTTCTGGGAGGACGTCATATGACGTCCTCCCTTTAAAACGAGCTAGGAGGCGCGCGTGCACCGCGTTCACAAGGCCCCGATGCGCGTGCCCGGCGGCCGTGATTGCGGCCGCGATTGCCGCCGGGCACCCGCGATTGCGCGGGAACCGAGCAGGAAAGTGGATCTGTGTGTGTAAACACACAGATCCACGTCCTGTGAGGGAGAGGGGACCGATGGTGTGTCCCTTGTACATAGGGACAACCATCGGTCACCTCCCCCAGTCAGTCCCCTCCCCCCACAGTAAGAACACATTGAGGGAACATATTTAATTATATTTTTCCTTTAACCACTTAAGCCCCGGACCATTTGGTAGCTAGAGGACCAGAGGTGATTTCAGAATTTTGCACTGCGCTGCTTTAACTGTAAATTGTGCGGACATGCAATGTTGTACCCAAACGAAATTTGCGTCCTTTTCTTCCCACAAATAGAGCTTTCTTTTAATGGTATTTGATTGCCTCTGCGATTTAAATTTTTTGCGATATAAATGGAAAAAGACCGAAAATTTTGAAAAAAAATGATATTTTCTACTTTTTGTTATAAGAAAAATCGAATAAACTCAATTTTAGTCATACATTTAGGCCAAAATGTATTCAGCCACATGTCTTTAGTAAAAAAAATGTCAATAAGCGTATATTTATTGGTTTGCGCAAAAGATATAGCGTTTACAAACTAGGGTACATTTTCTGGAATTTACACAGCTTTAAATTTATGACTGCCTATCTCATTTCTTGAGGTGCTAAAATGGCAGGGCAGTACAAAACCCCCCCAAATGACCCCATTTTGGAAAGTAGACACCCCAAGGAAATTGCTGAGAGGCATGTTGAGCCCATTGAATATTTTTTTTTTTTGTCCCAAGTGATTGAATAATGACAAAAAAAAAAAAATTGCAAAAAGTTGTCACTAAATGATATATTGCTCACACATGCCATGGTTATATGTGGAATTGCACCCCAAAATACATTCTGCTGCTTCTCCTAAGTATGGGGATACCACATGTGTGGGACTTTTTGGGAGCCTAGCCACGTACGGGACCCCGAAAACCAAGCACCGCCTTCAGGATTTCTAAGGGCGCAAATTTTTGATTTCACTCCTCACTACCTATCACAGTTTCGAAGGCCATAAAATGACAAAATAGCACAAAATCCCCCCAAATGACCCCATTTTGGAAAGTAGACACCCCAAGCTATTTACTGAGAGGCATGTTCAGTCCATGGAATATTTTATATTTTGCCACAAGTTGCGGGAATATGACAAACTTTTTTTTTTTTTGCACAAAGCTGTCACTAAATGATATATTGCTCACACATGCCATGGGCATATGTGAAATTACACCCCAAAATACATTCTGCTGCTTCTCCTGAGTTCGGGGATACCACATGTGTGGGACTTTTTGGGAGCCTAGCCGCGTACGGGACCCCAAAAACCAAGCACCGCCTTCAAGGTTTCTAAGGGCATAAATTTTTGATTTCACTCCTCACTACCTATCACTACCTTTCACAGTTTTGAAGGCCATAAAATGCCAAGATGGCACAAAACCCCCCCAAATGACCCCATTTTGGAAAGTAGACACCCCAAGCTATTTGCTGAGAGGCATGTTGAGCCCATTGAATATTTTTTTTTTGTCCCAAATGATTGAATAATGACAAAAAGAAAAAAAAAATGTACAAAAAGTTGTCACTAAATGATATATTGCTCAAACATGCCATGGTTATATGTGGAATTGCACCCCAAAATACATTTTGCTGCTTCTCCTGAGTACGGGGATACCACATGTGTGGGACTTTTTGAGAGCCTAGCCGCGTACGGGGCCCTGAAAACCAAGCACCGCCTTCAGGATTTCTAAGGGCGCAAATTTTTGATTTCACTCCTCACTACCTATCACAGTTTCGAAGGCCATAAAATGACAAAATAGCACAAAATCCCCCCAAATGACCCCATTTTGGAAAGTAGACACCCCAAGCTATTTACTGAGAGGCATGTTCAGTCCATGGAATATTTTATATTTTGCCACAAGTTGCGGGAATATGACAAACTTTTTTTTTTTTGCACAAAGCTGTCACTAAATGATATATTGCTCACACATGCCATGGGCATATGTGAAATTACACCCCAAAATACATTCTGCTGCTTCTCCTGAGTTCGGGGATACCACATGTGTGGGACTTTTTGGGAGCCTAGCCGCGTACGGGACCCCAAAAACCAAGCACCGCCTTCAAGGTTTCTAAGGGCATAAATTTTTGATTTCACTCCTCACTACCTATCACTACCTTTCACAGTTTTGAAGGCCATAAAATGCCAAGATGGCACAAAACCCCCCCAAATGACCCCATTTTGGAAAGTAGACACCCCAAGCTATTTGCTGAGAGGCATGTTGAGCCCATTGAATATTTTTTTTTTGTCCCAAATGATTGAATAATGACAAAAAGAAAAAAAAAATGTACAAAAAGTTGTCACTAAATGATATATTGCTCAAACATGCCATGGTTATATGTGGAATTGCACCCCAAAATACATTTTGCTGCTTCTCCTGAGTACGGGGATACCACATGTGTGGGACTTTTTGAGAGCCTAGCCGCGTACGGGGCCCTGAAAACCAAGCACCGCCTTCAGGATTTCTAAGGGCACAAATTTTTGATTTCACTCCTCACTACCTATCACAGTTTTGAAGGCCATAAAATGCCAAGATAACCCAAAACCCCCACAAATGACCCCATTTTGGAAAGTAGACACCCCAAGCTATTTTCTGAGAGGCATGGTGAGTATTTTACAGCTCTCATTTGTTTTTGAAAATGAAGAAAGACATTTTATTTTTTTTTTTTCAATTTTCAAAACTTTGTGACAAAAAGCGAGATCTGCAAAGTACTCAACATACCTCTCAGCAAATAGCTTGGGGTGTCTACTTTCCAAAATGGGGTCATTTGGGGGGGTCCGAAACTGTGATAGGCAGTGAGGAGTGAAATCAAAAATTTACACCCATAGAAATCCTGAAGGCGGTGCTTGGTTTTCGGGGTCCTGTACGCGGCTAGGCTCCCAAAAAGTCTCACACATGTGGTATCCCCGTACTCAGGAGAAGAAACAGAATGTATTTTGTGGTGCAATTACACATATAACCATGGCATGTTTGAGCAATATATAATTTAGTGACAACTTTTTGTACATTTTTTTTTTCTTTTTGTCATTATTCAATCACTTGGGACAAAAAAATAAATATTCAATGGGCTCAACATGCCTCTCAGCAAATAGCTTGAGGAGTCTACTTTCCAAAATGGGGTCATTTGGGGGGGGGTTTGAACTGTCCTGGCATTTTATGCGCAACATTAGGAAGCTTATGTCACACATCATCCACTCTTCTAACCACCAAAGCCCTTTCTGACACTTTTTGTTTACATGAAAACATTTTTTTTTTTGCAAGAAAATTATGTTGAACCCCCAAACATTATATATTTTTTTAAAGCAAAGGCTCTACAGATTAAAATAGTGGGTGTTGCATTTTTTTTTTCCACACAGTATTTGCGCAGCGATTTTTCAAACGCATTTTTTGGGGGAAAAACACACTTTTTTTATTTTTAATGCACTAAAAAACACTATATTGCCCAAATGTTTGATGAAATAAAAAAGATGATCTTAGGCCGAGTACATGGATACCAAACACGACATGCTTTAAAATTGCACACAAACGCGCAGCGGCGACAAACTACATTCATTTTTAAAAGCATTTAAAAGCCTTTACAGGTTACCACGTTAGATTTACAGAGGAGGTCTACTGCTAAAATTACTGCCCTCGATCTGACCTTCGCGGTGATAACTCACATGCATGATGCAATTGCTGTTTACATATGACGCTAGACCGACGCTTGCGTTCGCCTTTGTGCAAGAGAAGGGGGGACAGCGGTGCTTTTATTTTTATTTTTATTTTTTTTATTATTTATTTTGCTTTTTTATTTTATTTTTAAACTGTTCCTTCCATATATTTTTTTTTTTTTACCATTTTTATTGTTATCTCAGGGAATGTAAATATCCCCTATGATAGCAATAAGTAGTGACAGGTACTCTTTTTTTGAAACAAATTGGGGGGTTAGACCCAAGATCTTTCCTCTGACCTCAAAGCATCTGACCACACCAAGATCGGTGTGATAAAATGCTTTCTCAATTTCCCAATGGCGCTGTTTATATCCGGGGGGGGGGACATTCCCTCCCACTGCTTGTAAAAGCAGTCTAGAGGCTAATTATCTGCTAGAATTGCTTTTACATGAAAGCCGGCCACTGGCTGAAAAGAATGATACCAAGATGATACCTAAACCCGCAGGCATCATTCTGGTATAAACATTCAAAGTCCAGCAACATACCAGTACGTTGCTGGTCCTTGTTGGACATGTATTGTAATCTTTTTTTTCATGCAGCCTGTTGGCTGAACGAAAAAAAGAGATTGATCGGTGGGTATGCCCACCATTAGAATACCTCTCTTCATCCACCCACTTCTAATGATGGGCATCCTCCCGCAAAAAAGTTATGCCGCGTACACACGGTCTGACTTTTCCACGGGCAAGCCTTCGTCGGAATTTCGACCATATGTACGCGGCATAAAAGGTTATGCTGCGTACACACGGTCGGACTTTTCCACGGGCAAGCCTCCGTCGGAATTTCGACCGTATATACGCGGCATTAGGAGCAAAATCGCTCCTCCGCCCCTGCTGCCCCCATGCTTCGGCATATATGCTCTTTTTTTTAACTGTGGTGGTGAAATCACCTCCTACAGCGTTGGAATCACGGCTTTATGTATTGTGGGAGCAAACGCTGTTGCTGTCAAGATAAATAAATCCGCGATGCAACTGAATGGCGTACCTGCTATGCAAATGATGGTTAACATTAAAACAAAGTAACATTACAGTACAACAGTAAGACCTTACCATACCATACCTGCAAAGCAAATACCAAAACAAAACCTAGTAAAAAATAAAACATTTTTTTAACGCAACCTGTGCCTAAAATATATATATGCTGAAGCATGGGGGCATCCTCCCGCAAAAAAGTTATGCCGCGTACACACGGTCGGACTTTTCCACGGGCAAGCCTCCGTCGGAATTTCGACTGTATATACGCGGCATTAGGAGCAAAATCGCTCCTCCGCCCCTGCTGCCCCCATGCTTCGGCATATATGCTCTTTTTTTTAACTGTGGTGGTGAAATCACCTCCTACAGCGTTGGAGTCACGGCTTTATGTATCGTGGGAGCAAACGCTGTTGCTGTCAAGATAAATAGATCCGCGCTGCAACTGAATGGCGTACCTGAAAACAAAAAATTACATACCTGAAAAGCAAGCATGATAAAACATTGCAGAATAGAATACAGTAAAAAAGAGCAGAACAATAGAGGAGAGAACAATAAAACGACAACTATTTTTGTTTTTTTTATTTTATATTTTTTTTGTGTTTTGTTTTTTACATTTTTTTTTTTCTTTTTTACACTTTTTTTTGTAACTTTAACAACTGTAATGGTTCGGGTCTCTCAAAATGTAATGGCATCTTGGGAGACCCTGTGTAAGTGTGTCCTAGTCTGTGAAATGCTGTACCCTACGCTAGAACTTCACTTTTGAGTGGTAGCGTTCAAAACATTCACCAAGGCAAAGACCAGGTTTGTCAGGACAGAGTGGACAAAAAACACGGGTGTCACGCCTAAATCCACGCTTGCTACAGACACGACATCTTTTTTGGGGGGTTCGTTGGGTAGGGGTACTCGGGAGGGCATACGGATAATGCCTCTCATGCAGCCGGCTTACTGCATTTGGTTGGGAATGGTGAGGTGCAGAACCGCCTGGATACAGGAGTTCTGTGACTATCTCATTCTGGAATTTTAGAAGAGATAATGTCCCGCCTGAAGCTCTGTATAGCACATGAGCGTTCAGCAAAGCCAATTGGAATAAGGATAGAGACACTTTTTTATACCAGCGTCTCGCCTTACGGTCAATTAGATACGGCGCCAACAACTGGTCGTTGAGGTCCACCCCTCCCATATTTTGGTTATATTCGTGGACACAGAGGGGTTTCTCCACAACACCATTTGCTGTACGAATTTGGACTGTCGTGTCTGCATGAAGGGAGGTAAGAAGGAAAACATTCTTATTGTCCCTCCACTTCATAGCGAGCAAGTTATTACACTTCAAGCAGACTCTCTCCCCCAGCCTAAGACGGGCATCTACAAGCCGCTGGGGAAAGCCCCGGCGATTAGGTCACACGGTGCCACATGCTCCAATCTGATGATCAAACAAGTGACTAAACAGTGGCACGCTCGTGTAATAATTGTCCACATACAAGTGGTACCCCTTTCCGAATAAGGGTGACACCAAGTTCCACACTATCTTGCCAGCGCTCCCTATGTAATCCGGGCAGTTGACCGGCTCAACCTGACTATCTTTTCCCTCATAAACCATAAAGCTCCATACATAGCCTGTTGCCCTGTCACAGAACTTATAGAGCTTGACCCCGTATCTGGCACGCTTGCTGGGAAGGTACTGCTTGAAAGCCAAGCGGCCAGAAAATTTAATCAGGGACTCATCAACGCAGACAACTTGATCGGGAATAAACAAGGCTGCAAAACGTTCGTTGAAGTGGTTTATGAGGGGCCGAATTTTATAGAGCCGGTCGTATTCAGGGTCCCCACGTGGACGACAACGTTCATTGTCGTTGAAGTGCATGAACAAAAAAATCTGCTCGTATCGTGTCCTGGGCATGGAGGCAGAGAACACGGGCATGTGGTCAATTGGGTGCGTGGACCAATAAGCACGCAATGACGGGAATTTATGTGTGCCCATGTTGAGGGAAAGGCCCAGAAAGGTCTTAAAGTTGGAAACCGTAATTGGTTTCCAATCTTTGGCAATTTTAGGCGACTGGGGGTTAGCGGCGATGAATTGACCAGCATACAAATTACTCTGGTCCACAATAGATCTATAGAGATCTTCCGTGAAAAACAGCGAATAAAAATCAATTGGCATAAAATCAGCTGTTTCCACCTGAATACCGGGTTGGGCAGTGAATGGGGGAAGTACGGGTTCTGCAGAAGTGGTGGGGACCCAATCAGGATAGGCGAATTCTGCAGGAAGGGCACTATGGGCACGACGGGCCTGCCTTTGTCTTCTTGGTGGCAGCGGGACACTACTTGTGCTTGCCACCTCGCCAGCTTGAACTGCACTTATGGGACTCGCCACGTCACCAAGTGATACTGCAGTGCTGGATGTACGCCCAGGCTGTACTAGGCCGCTGGTGCTTGCCAATTCACCAGAAGGAATAGCGGCGCTAGTACTACTCTGCTCCATGATACGAGAGCCCTGCGGTTCTTGCTCCTCAACAACCTCAGAAGATCGGGATCGGGTACGCCTGACCTTAGCAGGGACCTCAACTTCGTCGTCAGAGCTATCTGACGTGGGGCCGCTGACGTCACTGTCTTCTACGGGAAGATATTCAGAGCCTGAATCTGACAGATGCGTGACCTCCTCTTCACTATCTGTCATGCTCAGAATCTCGTAGGCCTCTTTACTAGTGTACGTTCGTCTTGCCATTTTGGGCTCTAAATTTAGGGGTACACTAGTAAGATTCACAGGTAAAAAAAGCACCTGACTGTCACCAAATGTATCAAACACTACCAAAAAAACTGTTAGCGATCGCAGGGATCAGGACTGTCTCTGCAAACGCTGCAGTTATGTGTGTTGTGTTTGGTAAGTGACAGTGATCGATCGATACTGCACTTGGGTGGGCTGGGCTGGGCTGGGCGGAGGGGCTAAACGCAGGTGCTAGCAGGTATCTGGGCTGATCTCGCTAACACTGCGTTTTTGGGAACCCTAAACCGCTGGGGACGCTAGTATAGATCTGATCAGATCAGATATTGATCTGTTCAAATACTATACCACTAAGGGAGGTGTATGCTTTGCGCGTGGGTGTTAGCGTTACTGGCACTAACCTGACGCTGCCTGGGGTGACGCAGACCCTCTCTGACGCTAAAACCTAATTGATATCAGCCGCCCGGGCGATCAGGGGGTTAAACCTTTATTGGGTTATATACGGCGGGTGCCCTGATGCTATAAAAAGCAAACTAACCAACCAGCGTCACCTGTAACCTTTATATGGTGATCACTGGTGAAAGGGTTAACTAGGGGCAATAAGGGGGTTAAAACCTTTATTAGGTTAAATATGGGTGTACCCGACGCTATATAAAAACCTGACGGGTTACCTAAATAACTAAATAACTAACTGGGTAACCAGTGTCACCAGTGACGCTTATACGGTGATCACTGGTGAAAGGGTTAACTCTAGGGGCAATCAGGGGGTTAAAATAATATATGGGGGTACCTGACGCTAATAAAAACCTGCGGCGAACCTAAAAATAATTAACTGGCTATCTAGGACACCAGCGACAAGAAAAAAGAGATCGGAAAAACGATCGCTTAGTGACGCTGGCGTTAGTGGGTGAAAGGGTTACCTGGGGGGCGATCAAGGGGTTAAACCTTTATTAGGGGGGGTTAGGGGGCTACCCTGGACCTAAAGGGGCCTAATCCTAACTGCCCTGCAACTTTTTACAGTCACAAATGACACTGATTACAGTGATCAGTAAAAAAAATTATCACTGCAAACGGTGCACTGTGACTGGGGGTACTGGGGGTGATCTGGGGGGTGATCTGGGGGTGACTGGGGGGTGTAAGTGTGCCTACGTGTACTGGTGTCAGTGGGCTGTTGGTGCACTTACTATGTGATGTCTTCTCTCCTCGCGCCGGATCGAAAAGACCGCCATGAGGAGAGATGACATCACTTCCTCTGCCTCTGTTTACATTACACAGGCAGGGGAAGCTCTCTCATTCGCCGGGAGCGATCGAGAGGGGGTGGCCGGAATCGTACGGCCGTCCCCTCATGCCGGATCGCTCCCGAACACTTAACCACCGCTCACTGTACAGAAGGGGGGTCCGATCGGACCCCCCAACTATACAAAGGCGATCACGTAGATCTACGTGATTCTGCCTGTCGGTGCCATTCTGCCGACGTATAATTACAGTGGGCGGTCGTTAAGTGGTTAAAATTGGGCCTTAGCCACTGGTGCTGGTGCCACGACACTGCAACCTCTCCCAGATACTCTAGGTGGAGTGCAGGAATGAGCCCTGCTGCAAAGCATTGCATAAAAAATTGTAATAACACGCCCCTGTTAAACAGGGGCTGAAAAATTGGGCCTTAGCCACTGGTGGCGGCACCCAGAAACAAAAATGTTCTTCCAAGCTATCATCATCAATCGGATCATTGAGGAGGAGGAGGATAGTCAGTCAACATAACAGGACAGTCTCTCAGCATCAGCATCAGTCTTGAAGCGATGTGACATTTGAAAATAAATTAGTCTGTTATATCAGCTTCAGGTGTTTGGTAGCTGGTGGTGATCCAAGACTGGTTCATCTTTATGAAGGTCAGTCGATTAACCGAGTCGGTGGACAGGCGCACCCTGTGATCCGTGACAAATCCTCCAGCAGCACTGAATGTGCGTTCTGAAAGAACGCTGGATGCAGGACAGGCCAGTAGCTCAATTGCATACTGTGCAAGCTCTGGCCAGTGATCCATTCTCAAGACCCAGTAAGCCAGAGGATTTTCGGTGGGGAAGGTGTACAAGTCTGACCTTGCCCCCAGGTATTCCTGCACCATGTATATCAGACGCTGGCGATGGTTGCTGGAACCGATCATACCTTGGGGCTGCGGACTAAAGAATTGTCTGAACGCATCGGTCAGACGGCCACCTTCCCCACCGCTCCTTCTTTGACTGACCGAAGCCTCAGCAACTCGTTGTCCAGGACCAGGAGTTTGTAACCTCCCAGTCTCTGGGAACGCGTTGCACAGACCTTTCTGCAAGGCCTCCCGGAGTTGTCTCATCCTCTGCTCCCTCTGCGACGGTAAGATAAGGTCCGCAACCTTACCCTTGTACCGTGGATCAAGGAGAGTGGCCAGCCAGTAATGGTCCCTCTCCTTGATCCGAAGAATACGAGGATCCTTCTGCAGACTTTGCAGGATCAGGGAGGCCATGCAGCGTAGGTTAGCTGAGGCATTCGGTCCGGAGTCCTCTGGGTCACTAAGGACGACATGATCCGCAGCCACCTCCTCCCAGCTACGTACAAGTCCACTGGTTTCTTGGGACTGTAAATCATCCCTAAAAGACTGCTGCTGATGATGCTGAGTGCCAGGCTCCACCTCCATGCTGACACAATCCTCCTCCTCCTCTTCCTCCTCCTCTTCCTGTGCGATGGGTGGGACAGAAGGAACACTGTCTGGGTAAAGGGGGCCTTGAGAGGCAAGGAAGTCCTCCTCTTCCTGCCTCTGTTCTGCCTCAAGTGCCCTGTCCATTATTCCACGCAGCGTATGTTCCAACAGGTGGACAAGAGGTACAGTGTCACTGATGCATGCACTGTCACTGCTCACTATCCCCGTGGCCTCCTCAAATGGTGCCAGGACAGTGCATGCATCCCTGATCATGCCCCACTGGCGTGGTGAAAAAAACCCGAGCTCCCCTGACCCTGTCCTGGTGCCGTAGTCGCACAGGTACTCATTGATGGCCCTCTGCTGCGTGTGCAGCCGCTGCAGCATGGCCAACGTTGAGTTCCACCTGGTGGGCATGTCACATATAAGGCGGTTCTTGGGCAGGTTCAACTCCTTTTTCAGCTCAGCCAGGCGAGCACTGGCATTATAAGATCTGCGGAAATGCACACAGACTTTCCTGGCCTGCCTCAGGACATCCTGTAAGCCTGGGTACCTGCCCAAGAACCGCTGCACCACCAGGTTAAGGACGTGAGCCACACAGGGCACATGGGTCAGTTGTCCCTGTCAGAGGGCGGAGAGGAGGTTGGTGCCATTGTCGCAAACCACCATTACTGGCTTAAGCTGGCGTGGCGTCAACCACCTCTCGGCCTGCCCCTGCAGAGCAGACAGAACCTCTGCCCCAGTGTGGCTCCTGTCCCCCAAACACACCAGCGCAAGCACGGCATGGCATCTTTTTGCCTGCGTACTTGCGTAGCCCCTTGAACGCCTACGGAGCACCGCTGGTTCCGAGGACAAAGCACAGGAAGAGGCCATAGAGGAAGAAGAAGAGGAGGGGGTGGAGGAGAGAGGTGTGTCACAACCAGTAGTAGCATTTTGGAGGCGTGGCGGCGGAACAACCTCCAACACTACTGCACCTTGTCCTGCATCCTTCCCAGCTGCCAAAAGAGTGACCCAATGGGCCGTGAAAGAAAGGTAACGTCCCTGTCCATGCCTGCTGGACCATGAGTCAGCGGTAATATGCACCTTACCGCTGACCGCCCTGTCCAGCAAGGCCAAGACATTGCCTTCCACATGCCGGTAGAGAGCCGGAATCGCCTTCCGTGAGAAAAAGTGGCGTTTGGGAACCTGCCACTGAGGAACCGCACATTGCACAAACTCACGGAAGGAGGCCGAGTCTACCAACTGAAAAGGCAGCAGTTGAAGCGCTAGCAATTTAGCCAAGCTAGCATTCAACCGCTGGGCATGTGGATGGCTGGGAGTGAACTTCTTTTGACGGCCCAGCAGCTGGGGCAGGGAAATTTGCCTGCTAGAATCGGATGTCGGTGTACTGCTAGCAGAGTGCCCGCAAGTACTTGGCTGTGACACACCTAATTCTACACCTTCATTCCTCTCAGTGCAGGTTTCAGAGAGGACTGAAGGTATAGTGGGGTTGGAGATCCCAGCTGATGCGGTGCAAGGAGAGGTCCGCTTTGTTCTTTGGTGTGGGCCTTTAAGGTAGGCTTGCCAACGAGCTGCATGGCAGGTCAACATATGTCTGGTCAAGCATGTGGTGCCAAAGCGGGTGATGTTTTGGCCACGCGATATACGCTTGAGACATATGTTGCAAACAGCAGCTGTGCGATCTGATGCACTCGACTCAAAAAAGGCCCACACCAAAGAACTTTTTGAATAACGGGCAGAGGCAGCGCCCTGCACAGGCGGAGCTCTGCGGTGTGATTCCGTCGGTGTGCTGCCCTTACGCTGGCCCCCCGAAGGCATCCTGCCTCGTTGGAGATGTGCCTCCTCCTCATCCTCCTCCTCCTCCTCCTCTCTCCTATTAGGCACCCACGTGGAGTCAGTGACCTCATCATCCCCTCCCTCCTCATCACTGGAGCCAATTTGGCAGTATGCTGCAGCTGCTGGAACATGACTGCCAGATTGGTGTCCTTCTTGAGCATCCCCTCTCTCTGCTCTCACGCTACTGCCTTCCTCTAGCTGGGTATCATCATCAGACCCTTCGAAACGCTGGGCATCCTTCTGGAGCATGTACCCAACACTGTGCTCAAACAGTTCGGGGGACTCCTCAGGAGGACATGGTTGGTCTAGGGAAGGAGTGACTGATGATGACATTGATACCAGGGAAGAGGATGCTTTGGCAGCTGCTTTGCCAGTACCCTGAGCCTGGGTGAGAGAGGATGAGGAGGATGAGGAGGGCTTGGTCATCCACTCTACCAAGTCTTCGGCATGATGCGGCTCAACACATCCAGCTGCCGAAAAGAAGGACAAGCGTGTCCCATGGCCACGTGCTGATGGCAATGCACCGTGTCCACGACCAGCACTGTTGTCTCTAGACACAGAGCCTGCTTGCCCTCTTTTATTGGCTCCTGACTGTCTGCCTCTCCTTGTTTGCCTTCCAGACATTCTAATGGCCTGCAGGGAGGTGGGAAAACCAGCAGTAAGGCCTAGCTTCAGGAGTATATTTTGCAGGAATCACACTACGCCTGCTGTAAGTGCTGCAAATGCCTGTTGGTGTAACACACCAGGAAAACACAGCAATACGGGCAAACTTTAGGTGTATAATGTGCAGGAGGCACACTCTGCCCGCTGTAAGTGCTGCAAATGCCTGTTGGTGTAACACACCAGGAAAACACAGCAATACGGGCTAACTTCATGTGTATAATGTGCAGGAGGCACACTCCGCCCGCTGTAAGTGCTGCAAATGCCTGTTGTTGTAACACACCAGGAAAACACAGCAATACGGGCTAACTTCAGGTGTATAATGTGCAGGAGGCACACTCCGCCCGCTGTAAGTGCTGCAAATGCCTGTTGGTGTAACACACCAGGAAAACACAGCAATACGGGCTAACTTCAGGTGTATAATGTGCAGGAGGCACACTCCGCCCGCTGTACGTGCTGCAAATGCCTGTTGGTGTAACACACCAGGAAAACACAGCAATACGGGCTAACTTCAGGTGTATAATGTGCAGGAGGCACACTCCGCCCGCTGTAAGTGCTGCAAATGCCTGTTGGTGTAACACACCAGGAAAACACAGCAATACGGGCTAACTTCAGGTGTATAATGTGCAGGAGGCACACTCCGCCCGCTGTAAGTGCTGCAAATGCCTGTTGGTGTAACACACCAGGAAAACACAGCAATACGGGCTAACTTCAGGTGTAATATGATCAGGAGGCACACTCCGCCTGCTGTAAGTGCTTCAAATGCCTGTTGGTGTAACACACCAGGAAAACACAGCAATACGGGCTAACTTCAGGTGTAATATGATCAGGAGGCACACTTCGCCCGCTGTAAGTGCTGCAAATGCCTGTTGGTGTAACACACCAGGAAAACACAGCAATACGGGCTAACTTCAGGTGTATAATGTGCAGGAGGCACACTCCGCCCGCTGTAAGTGCTGCAAATGCCTGTTGGTGTAACACACCAGGAAAACACAGCAATACGGGCTAACTTCAGGTGTATAATGTGCAGGAGGCTTAGCAACAATGACACTGACACTGTCCCCTGCCTATCCTTCTCTCTCCCTGCACACAAGGTTTCTCAAAGAATATGACACTGACACTCTCCCTGCCTATCCTTCTCTCTCCCTGCACACAAGGTTTAGCAAAGAATATGACACTGACACTGTTCCCTGCTTATCCTTCTCTCTCCCTGCACACAAGGTTTATCAAAGAATATGACACTGACACTCTCCCTGCACACAAGGTTTAGCAAAGAATGTGACACTGACACTGTCCCCTGCCTATCCTTCTCTCTCCCTGCACACAAGGTTTAGCAAAGAATATGACACTGACACTCTCCCTGCCTATCCTTCTCTCTCCCTGCACACAAGAATAGCACAAAGAATATCACACTGTCCCTGCCTATCCTTCTCTTTCCCTGCGCCGGAACACACTACACAAGGCCGCCGTGCTGGCTGCCTTTTATAGTGTGGGGCGTGTGCTAAACCCCCTGAGCTATAATTGGCCACAGGCAACCTGCCTGTGGCCAATTATGGCTCTCCTAGCTGCCGGCGCTGTGATTGGCCAAGCATGCAGGGTCACAGTGCATGCTTGGCCAATCACAGCGCCGGGATTGCACTGCGATGGCGCAGTGTATTGTGGGCCGTTCGCGTCACTCGAATTTGGCGCGAACGGCCCAAATCGTTCGATGTTCGCCGAACGGTCGAACAGCCGATGTTCGAGTCTAACTTATGTTCGACTCGAACACTGATCTCATCCCTATTCTCCAACAGTGGTAGTCAGGAAAAAGAACGGGTCACTAAGGCTGTGTATTGACTATCGGACACCCAATAGAAGAAAAATACCGGATCAGTATACCACTCCCCGAATAGAGGATGCATTACAGAGCTTGTCTGGAGCCAAGTGGTTCAGTGTGATGGACCTGAAATTGGGTATTACCAAATCCCAATGCACCCAGAAGATCAGGAGAAAACAGCCTTTATTACCCCTGTGGGTTTCTTTGAATTTAATCACATGCCTCAAGGGTTGTCCGATGCGCCAGCCACCTTTCAGCGACTTATGGAGAAGACAGTGGGGGACATGAATCTCATTGAGGTGCTGGTCTATTTGGATGACATCATTGTGTTCGGAAAAACCCTGGAAGAACATGAGGAAAAATTGGAGAAAGTCCTGAAGAGGCTCCATGATGAAGGCCTAAAGCTTTCCCTAGAGAAGTGTCAATTCTACCAGTCTTCAGTGCATTACTTGGGACATATCGTGTCCGCAGAAGGAGTGTCTACAGATCCAGAAAAATTGAAGGCTGTCACCTCTTGGCCCAGGCCTACTACTGTGACTGAACTTTGGTCGTTTTTGGGATTCTGTTCCTACTACAGGAGGTTTGTTGAGGGTTTTGCCAAGATTGCCAGGCCCTTGAACGAGCTTCTGAGGACTGGAGGATAAGAAGAAGATTTCGGGCCTAGGAGACCAGGGGAGTCTATAGAAGACCAGTGGACCATCGAGTGTGAAGAAGCTTTTACCAGATTGAAGGAAATCCTAACCACTGCCCCCATCTTGGCCTATGCAGACACCAGGAAGCCCTATGAGTTACATGTAGATGCCAGTCATGATGGTCTAGGAGGGGTGTTGTATAAAGAGCATTATGGCCAGTTAAGACCTGTTGCTTATGTGAGCAGAAGCCTGGGCCCAGCGGAGAAAAACTATCCCGCCCCCCGTTGGCTGGCAGCCCTTTCAGGATTTACCTTCAGTTTGAAATACAGGCCTGGGGCTGGAAATAGAGATGCAGATGCCCTATCCAGAAGAGCTCATACCACAGGGGATTCTACCAAAGGATGGACTCAGCTGGCCCCAGAGGGAGTGCGAGCCCTATATCAGGGAGCAGAGTTCCAGGCAAATGGAGGATCCAGAGCTGAAGAGATGGGAGTTTCGGTTGTCGGAGTGTCTAATTATTACTGTGATGTAACTCAGATCAAGGAAGAGAATCTTCCAAAGCTGTCAAAGGGAGATCTGAGAAGAGATCAGCTGGAAGACCCCCTAGGGAAATTGATATTGGAGGCATTGGAGACTCCGGACCCAGATATGCTCTCAAAGGACTCTTCAAGAGAGGCTCACCTGTTAAGAAGGGAATGGGACTGGTTGCAGTTGCATCAAGGGGTGGTCTGCCAAAGGGCCCCTCTGATGATCTAGAGGAAAAATGGCAGCTGTTCCTGCCCAAAAAACACAGGAGGGCCGTATTGATTGCTTTACATGATGACCATGGCCATCTAGGCTCTGAGAGGACTTTCCAACTCGTAAGGAACAGATTATATTGGCCCTGTATGCGCGTAGGCCCCTGGACAACGACAAGTGTGTCGAAACGACGTAGGGAGGAGCGGCGTGCAGACGTCATCACATTTCCAACGCAGAGTCACGGAAGGACGGGCTGTGGAAGCCGGCCGGCTACACTATATATTTTTACACGCCTAATAATCTACACAACATTGTAAGTGCGATTCTTTTATTTTAATAAATTTGTTTTTACTGTATCACGCTATGGTGGATTTTTCTTTTTCTGCCATGACGCATATGATGAGCTGAGAGGGATTGGAGGTCCATCTACTACACTGGTGGAGGCAGCTGATCGTGCCACTTGGAGACCCTGGCAGGGGTAACAGCTGCAGGTTTAGACTGATCTCTTTCAGGAATCAGTGGCTCTGGTAAGCGGTAGTCTTATTGGAGGTGGTGGACTTTTTGTTGTACTGGAATACAGCACTTTTTCTCGGGTGTTTTATCGTTTGAAGTCACAGATGCATGTTTAGAAGATATCTCTATCAACTGAATATCAATGCTAATTTTGCAGACTACTTATTTTTACATCAATTTAAATGTGAACTGAAAGGATCGGATCACATTCAAGACCCTCTGCCTCACCCACAAGTGCACACAAGGAAACGCTCCTCAATATCTATGCGAGAAGATAAAACACTACACCCCAATCGCACTCTCCGATCAACAAACCAAAACCTCCTTCACATCCCCAAGTCCCGCTACAAAACAAAGGGAGAACGAAGATTTGCAGTCCAAGGACCACAGCTATGGAACGCGCTACCCACGGATATCCGCATGGAAGAAAACCATCAGGCCTTCAGGAAAAAACTTAAGACCCACCTCTTCTGATGGATCAGGACGTCACTGGTTGCAAGCGCCTTGAGGCGATTTAGTTCGCATTTGTAGCGCTATACAAGTTATTCACTCACTCACTCACTCATATATGGACTTTTTATGCACTAATGTACTTTTTATGCGATTTGGTCGCATAGGAGGGTACTTTTGTGTTTTTTAGCCCATGCTAGTCAGTTGTACATGCAATCCTCTTCCTTGTGTGCAGCATAATATGCATCAGTGATTGGACTCACTGGTCTTATATTTATATAGATTTATTTCACGATTTTGTGCAGCTTGATTTTTTTATTATCTTTGAAGTGGAGGAATACTGTCACTCTTGCGCACGCTGCATACAGAGGAAGACCCTGCCTCACCAAGCTGCCCCAATGGGCCACCTACAAAGTCAGGGCCCCTTGGATCTGGTATGCATTGATTTACTTTGTTTGGAGCCTGATCTGAGTGGACAAGGGAATGTTCTGGTAGTAACCGACCATTTCACTAGATATGCTCAAGCGTTCCCGAACAAAGACCAGAAGGCCTCAACAGTGGCTAAGGTGCTTGTCGAAAAGTTCTTTGTGCATTACGGGTTACCTCAACACCTCCATTCGGATCAGGGAAGAAACTTTGAGAGTAGACTAATAAAGAAGTTGTTGGATTCGCTGGGCATCAAGAAAACCAGAACAACTCCCTATCATCCCCAGGGTGAATATGCTGGGGACTCTGAGTGAGGAGAAGAAGCAACATTGGAGCAAACACATAGCTGCTATTGTACATGCTTATAATAGCACAGCCAGTGACGCTACTGGATACCCCCCATACAGACTGATGATCGGACGGGAAGCACGATTACCGGTGGATTTGGCCTTTGGCACCTCTCTAGATCATACCTCAGCAGCTTCTCTCAAGGGGTATGTAGACCAGCTGAGACAGAGTTTAAGGATGGCATACGAGAAAGCCATCAAAGATGGATCAAAGAGAAGTAAGAAATAAAAGGAGCTTTGACCTCAAGGTCCGGATGCAAGATCTACAACTGGGGGACAGAGTGCTGTTGCGGAATTTAGGTGTCCCGGTAAAACACAAGTTGGCTGACCGATGGAGATCCCAGCCCTATGTGATATGTAAACAGCTGCCTAGCTTGCTGGTGTATCAGATCAAACCAGAAGGAAGTGTGGGACCTTTGAAGACTTGGCATAGAAATCATCTATTGCCCCTCTCGGAAGCAGTCCGTTTACTCCCCACCTTGGAACTTCAAGAGACCCCTTCGTACCCCTGGACCAGTCACTAGGTCTCAGGCTACTCTGTCAGATGGGGGGGGGTGGTAACAGAATCGATGATGCACCAAGTGAAGCCAAAGAGATAGGGTTTGATTGGTTGTGGTCATCTCAAGTGCCGGAATCCTTGGATGTTACCCCATTGCCCCCTGAAGATACTTTGAACCCGGAGGCTACTGAGTTTATGCCACATCCTACTCTTACTGAGGAATGGGAGGATGCTTTAGAATCCTTCCCAACTGAAGACCACAGAGAACGTTCATCCTCTCTTGTATCTGATTTGGATGCTCCCGGAACTGCAGGATCAAACACACTTAACAAAGAAGAGAGAATCAGTAAAGAAGATGCGGAAGGAGCTGGACGTGTTACTTTGGATATACAGACCCCAAAGCCAAGAAGAGAAAGAAGAGTGATTCTCCCTCCAAAAAGACTGACTTATACCCAAATGGGTGAATGCTCTGAAGAAGCTGTTTTTACAGCAAGAAGGACAGTAGATGAGGCTGGTCCTTCCACTGTACATTTGGTGGAGGGCAACCCTAGCTCGCTCCCTGGCACAGCTGAACAGGTTACCCCCTTTAATGTGACCTGTAGACAGGACAATCCCCCTTCCAAAGCTGGTGGGAGATTCCCCTGTCGGATTCCTTTGTTACGGTAAACTGTGTTCTCCATGTGCGCTAATCAAGTTCTTTTGCAGGAATTTTGTTATCTTTGGGGACCAAAGACTTTAAGTGGGGGGAGTGTGTAGCGGGGTGTCACTTTATGGTGTTCATAAGAGACTATATTGCATTAAGTGAGTCCCGTCCTCCTTTGGTTCCTATTGGATAATACGCTGGCTATTGCTTGACAATAAAAAAGGGAAGTGCATGGTGGGATTTGTGGTACCGGGAGAGTTGGACTCCAATGGCAAGGGTACTACACAGACTACCATACCCACAGTGCAACGGAACATCCATCGTGCATTGCCTGGTGCAAGGTCTGCTGGGGATGGACTATTTAAGGGAAGGAGGAGCAACACGCGGTCTCTTTGGACATTGCCCGCCCAGCAACTTGGATTCTGTTGGGGCCTATCGTGTTGATTTAGGCCGGAGAGTCTGGGCCTACTTAGTGAGAGCAAGCCTGCTAATTGGAGAGGGAGAGAAGCCTCATCCAGAGAGCCTGTTGACATCTCGGAGTTCCTGAGGGTCGAGCCATCTTCACCTTTCCCTTTGGTTGTCCGGAAGATCGGAGACTGTGAGATTGCGTGCTGAAGCCCAGCATCGGGGTCGGTTGACGGATTGGTCTGGTTGGGTGAGAGAGCACTGCTCAGGAATTCTTAACTGTGTTAGGCCTGTGATTCTTTACCTAGGCCCCACCGCCATCACAGCAGTGTGCCGCGCACCCAGTATAGCGTGCTGCGCAGTTGAAGTTGGGCGTCTCATTGCCTGTGACTTTAGGCCCAAAACTACAGTAGGATTACAACTAACTGGGTTATTCCTTGGATTACAAATGTAAAAGTGCACCAACGTTGCTAGCAAAGATCCCTTCTATAGGAGTGACTAACTCATGGGGACATTGTTCGGGCACCATATTGCCCACGAGGGGGAAGCTTGCGAGCGCAGTTATATTAGAGACAATTAGTGTGTATAAGATTGGTATATCAAGACAGTTTTTGTGCATAACTTTGACTTTGCAGGGCTCTGCATGTTTAAATGCCTGTCTGTTAACCTAACCTTTTCATTACCCAGTAAAGATATTTTATGGTTAAGGAATCACGGTGTGTGGACTGCTAACTGTTCCAGAGAGACGGCCAGCACAGGTACTCTAATCTTAAACAGTGAAGGTATATTGCATTGTGGTTTTCATTCTTGTGTGCTGCAGAATCTCACTTGTTTAATCGCTGTGCCAGCGGAGGGTCAGAGCCAGTTTATCGGGGGTTGACAGCAGTAAGGTACAGACCCAAATCAATACCAGCAGCTCTCTTAACTGGGGGTAGTGCTACATATATTTGAAACAAGGACTGGGACTCTAGGATCTGGTCTGCGCCATATGTTTGTATTAGAACAGGAAAAGAGGAAAAATATCCCTGCTAGAATATTTTTTGTGGTAGCAGTAACACAAAATTAATGTTTCCTCTCACTTTGGGGCAATTTTCACTCACCTCCCATCATGTCTCTGGGACAGGGAGTGAAGGAAAATCCCCAAAAATTATTCATACTTTAGGGCTTAATCACACCAGAATGCAGTGCGGGAAACACACGTTCCATGCACGTTTCCCACACCGTGTTCAAAACACAATTCCTAATGACAACCCAAATGCAGATCACAAAAGCAGGACATTTCCCCTCCCCGGATTGCAAGGTACCACAGTACCATGCGATCTGATGCAGTGCATTTTTGAAGAGTAGTGTATGCACTACTTTTGGTGCAAAATAAATGAGCTGAAAATCTCAGCACACTAAATCACGCTGGATTCCCAGAGGAATACTGACCACATTCCTGTGTGACTGGGATGTGAAACAGCCCTTAGTATATATCATAAATATTATTTCTTGTGCCTACTTCATATCTATATCTCTTTTTAAAGGAGTTGTAAAGTTTCGTTTTTTATTTTCTAAATAGGTTCCTTTAAGCTAGTGCATTGTTGGTTCATTTACCTTTTCCTTTTTTTTTCCTTCTAAATGTTTTTTTTTCTTTGTTTTCTTTGTCTGAATTTCTCACTTCCTATTCCTCCTCAGTAAGCTGTTCAGTAAGCTGTTCTGGCTGACTAAACACCGCTCGGATGATGGTGTGAAGTTTACTGAGTAGAAACAGGAAGTGAGAAATTCAGACAAAGAAAAAAAACATTTAGAAGGGAAATCGAAGGAAAAGGTAAGTGAATCAACAATGCACTAGCTTAAAGGAACCTATTTAGAAAATAAAAACAAACCTTTACAACCCCTTTAAACTGAAGATTAGGAATGAACCGGACACCCCCCGTTCGGTTCACAGCAGAACATGCGAACAGGCAAAAAATTTGTTCGAACACGCAAACACAACGTGAAAAATCAAAAGTGCTAATTTTAAAGGTTAATATGCAATTTATTGTCATAAAAAGTGTTTGGGGACCTGGGTCCTGCCCCAGGGGACATGTATCAATGCAAAGAAAAGTTTTAAAAACTGCCTTTTTTTCCGGGAGCAGTGATTTTAATAATGCTTAAAGTGAAACAATAAAGGTAAAATATTCTTTTAAATTTCGTACCTGGGGGGTGTCTATAGTATGCCTGTAAAGTGGTGCATGTTTCCCGTGTTTAGAACAGTCCCTGCACAAAATGTAATTTTTAAAAGAAAAAAAGTCATTTAAAACTACTTGCTATAATGAATTGTCGGGTCCCGGCAATACAGATAAAAGTAATTGAAAAAAACAGCATGGGTTCCCCCCCAGTCCATTACCAGGCCCTTTGGGTCTGGTATGAATATTAAGGGGAACCCCGAACCAAAATTAAAAAAAAAATGGCATGGGGTTCCCCCCAAAAATCCATACCAGACCCTTATCCGAGCACGCAACCTGGCAGACCGCAGGAAAAGAGGGGGGACGAGAGAGCGCCCCCCTCCTGAACTGTACCAGGCCACATGCCCTCAACATGGGGAGGATGTTGATGGGGACAAGGGCTTCATCCCCCAAACCCTTGCCCAGTGGTTGTGGGGGTCTGCGGGCGGGGGCTTATCGGAATCTGGAAGCCCCCTTTAACAAAGGGAACCCCCAGATCCCGGCCCCCCACCCTATGTGAATATTTCACTTTTATTGTTTCACTTTAAGCATTATTAAAATCACTGCTCCCGAAAAAACTGCAGTTTTTTTTTGCATTGATACATGTCCCCTGGGGCAGGACCCAGGTCCCCAAACACTTTTTATGACAATAACTTGCATATTAACCTTTAAAATTACCACTTTTGATTTCTCCCATAGACTTTTAAAAGGTGTTCCGCAGCTTTCGAATTTGCCGCGAACACCCCAAGTTGTTCGCTATTCGGCGAACAGGCGAACACCCAATGTCATCGGGCTCATCCCTACTGAAGATCTAGTTTTTCTTCCATGTACCGTAAGTTTCTTTCTTTTATGTTTATTATATTTTTTCATACTTTATATTTTGGTATTGCTACTTTAGCTGTTACAGACTACTGTTCTGGAAACTGTATAAACGTTCAGATGTCTTCTGTGTACTTTGTAGCTTACAACTAATTACTGTGTTTTTTGAACAGTGGAGGGGAGGGATGGGGTTTAATTTACTAAAGGCAAAAAGACTGTTCACTTTACAATGGAAGTTAAAGTGGTTGTAACCCTAATTTTTTTTTATAAAATTATCCTGATCCTTTAACCGCTTGCCGACCGTATAACTTACATATACAGCGGCAAGCATACCTAGTACATGATCCTGCACTTCCAGGTCTGGGGTGCTCATGCGCGCCACCGGCGACCCACTCCTAGAGTGATTATACACAGTGGGAGCTGATCTGCTGGCAACCGTTGATCATTCAGCACAGAGGCAGAATGGTTATCTGCCTATGTAAACAAGGCAGATTGCTGTTTTGCCAATGGGGAAGGCATTAATCCTGTGTTCCTGCAAAGTAGGAACACGGATCATTGCATTCCCCTAATAAAAGCACTTCCCACACAGTGCACAAACGCTGGCTAGGCACACAGTTAACCTTTTGCTCGCCCCTGATGTTAATCCCTTCCCAGCCAGTGTCATTAGTACAGTGACAGTGCATATTATTAGCACTGGTCCCCAAAAAGTGTTGAACGTGTCAGTTAGAGTCCAATTTACCTGTCGGATTGCAGTCGCTGATCACTGTCATTACTATTAAAAAAAAATAACTTAAACTATATGCCATAGTTTGTAGACGCTATAACTTTTGCACAAAACCAATCAATATACACTTATTGGGATTTTTTTTACCAAAAATATGTAGCAGAGAACATATTGGCCCAAATTGATGAGGAAATTAGATTTTTTCGATTTTTTACTGGATATGTTTTATAGCCTAAAATAAAAAAATATTGTTTTCTTTTCAAAATTGCCAGTCTTATTTTGTTTATAGCATAAAAAAAAATGAAAACACAGAGGTGATCAAATACCACCAAAAGAAAGCTCTATTTGTTGGAAAAAAAGGACATACATTTTATTTGGGTACAGCGTCGCACGACCGCACAATTGTCAGTTAAATTAGCACAGTGCGATATCGCAAAAAATGGCATAGTTATGAAGGGGTGTACATTTTCCCAGGGGGGACAAGTGGTTAAAGCACGACACAGCATAGGGCTTGTGCTATGTCATTTGTCCCTCTCTATATTCTAAAATACCTGGTTGATACTGCCTGTTCCTGTGTCCCCCTTAGTATGCTGACCACGGTAATCATGGCTGCTGATCCATGATTACCGTGGTCAGGTTACGTGCCTCTGTCAGCCCGCTGCTCTCCTCTTTCCCTCTTCTCCCCTCCCTTCCTGCCTGTCAGCTCGGGAGTCTGAAACATTACAACTGACAAATCCTGTAACCTGTAATTCCCTCTATGCTGAACATTAACTGCGTGGTTCTCTCTGCCCAGTCTATGTCTTGACAATTAAAATCCCCCATTATGATAACACTTCCCATCCTTGCTGCTAATCCAAATTGTAATAGGAGGTCTGTCTCCCCACTGTGGTACGCCTCCCCAGCTGAAAAGGATTTTTAAGACATTATTGTTGGTGGTGATGAGCCTGCACAGATGTGTGCTGATAAGCCTGCACTGATAAGCACTGATGAGGTGTCACAGATGTGCACTGATAAGCAGCACTAATTACCTACACTGATGGGCGCTGATGAAGTTCCACTGATTTGGCAGCATTGATATGCAGCACTTTGTGACACTGATGGCAATGTGACACAGAAGGCACTTATGGAACGGTGACACTGATAGCACTGGCAGCACTGATATGCAGGACTGTGTGACAATGATGGCACTGTCAGCACTGATATGTGGCACTGTGTGGCACTGATAGCACTGTAACACTGATGGCACTGGCAGCACTGATATGTGGCACTGTGACACTGATGACACTATGGGCACTGTGACACTGATGACACTATGGCGCATTGACACTGATGACAATGTGGGCACGGTGACACTGTAACACAAATGGCACTGATAAAACTGTGGCGCTGATGACACTGTTAGCACTGATGATACAGTTACACTAATGGCACTTATGACACTGTAGGCACGGTGACACAGGTGGCACTTATGACAGTGTGGCACAGATGACACTGATAGCACTGATGACTTTGTGGCACTGTGGGCACTGATGCCACTTATAGCACAATGACACTGGTGGCACTTATGACACTGCAGCACTGAATACACTGATGACTGATGGCACTGATGACATCGCTGACACTGATGACACTGTGTCATTGTAGGCACTGTGGCACTGTAGCACTGATGACATGGTGACACTGATTGCACTTATGACACTGATGACACTGATGACTGGCACTGATGGGCACTGTGACACTGATGGGCACTGACCCTAAAGGGGATTGTGACACTGATAGGCACTGTGACACTGACCCTGATGGGCACTGTGACACTGATGGACACTGTGACACTGATGGGCACTGTGACACTGACCCTGATGGGCACTGTGACACTGACCTTGATGGGCACTGTGACACTGATGGGCACTGTGACACTGACCTGGGTGGGCACTGTGACACTGATTGGCACTGTGACACTGCATGGCACTGTATTCTATGGTAAATAAAGTAAAATCACTGAAACTGCAGCACAGATCACTCTCCCTCCTCACACGCGGTCTCTGTGTGAGGAGGGAGAGCCGTCAATCAGAGATGATCTCATATTTTTACATTTGGGATCATCTCTCATTGGACACGCCGATCACATGGTAAATGGTCACTGTGATTGGCTTTGTCCAAGGCCATCACAAATCACGCGGGGAGCGTGCAAAGGGGAGGATGTCTATTGATTCCCTCCCGACAATTAAGGGCTGCGCTGTAGCTGTCTTTCGGCTATAGCGCGAGTGCGAGGTGGTCAATGAATCAGGTGAAGCTCTGCTGACTTCCATTTTGTACAAAAAAAAACACCTATTTTTTAAATTTCCTTCAACATAATTGGGCAGTCTTTGCAAAGTGAAATTGAGCCACATTTATGTGATGGCCTTTGGATACAATTCCCATGCACAATGCAACTTCCCTTGTAAGGCGGACAGTCTTGATTAGTAAATCAACCTCCATGAGTTAGAGCAGCCAAACTGCATTCAAGTAAATTTTCACTTGTGGAATGCTTGCACTGTCTTCAGTTTAAATTGCAAGTGTCCATTGTGGCATGTTTTAATCGGTAGTAAAAATAGGATTTTTTAATACAGCTTACCTGTAAAATCATTTTCTTGAGAGCACATCACAGGACACAGAGACTTATGCCTTGTACACACGATCGGATTTTCCATCGGGATGAACTGATTTTTCCGACGGAATTCCGTTCAAGCTGTCTTGCATACACACTGTCACACCAAATTCCGACCGTCCAAAATGCGGTGACATACAACACTACGACGAGCCGAGAAAAATTAAGTTCAATGCTTCCGAGCATGCATCGACTTGATTTTGAGCATGCGTGGTTTTTTCTCTGTCGGAGTTCCACGCAGACGAACGGAATTTCTGATAGGAATTTTTTCCATCGGAAAAAAAGAGAACATGTTCTCTTTCTAAATTCCGACGGAAAAAAGTCAGATGGGGCATACACACGGTCAGAATATCCGATGAAAAAATTCCGTCTGACTTTTTCCATCGGAAATTACGATCGTGTGTACAAGGCATGAGATAATTACTTAGTGGGTTAGATAGTCACCATCAGGTGATTGGACACTGGCAACTCTAATTACAAGACAAGTTCCTCTCCTATATAACCCCTCCCATATGGAGAGCTCCTCAGTTTTGTAGCAAAGCAATAAGTGTCCCAACCATAGGTGTGCGCAGTCTATTGCATTAGGGTGTGCACCCCAAAGCTCAAACACACACTACTGATCACTCACAATGTTCATTCAGAAAGGGAAGGGGATGGTCAATTACATATTTACCGGCCCCTTCCTCCACTCATCCTAAAACATCCTTGCAGCAACAGCTAATGGGAGAGGATGGAAGCTGGTAGCACTGCAGGGGAAGGTGGGAGCCAGGGAAGTAGGGGGAATCTGTGCTGTAAAGTGTGATTAGGGTGTGCCTGGGCATACCTAGCACACCCTGTGTGCACGCCTATGGTCCCAACACATAATCCCGAAGAAAGGTGGGAGCTCTGTTTCCTGTGATGTATTCTCAAGAAAAGGATTTTACAGGTAAACTGTATTAAAAAATCCTATTTTCTTGTTCTTACATGACAGGACACAGAGACTTAGATAATTACTTAGTGGGATGTCCCATAGCAATGCCCAAATTGAGGGGAGGGAGACACAGATCAGAAACACAGACCACCATTGGACAAGAGGACCTACACTGCTGCCCGCAGTACACTGCGCCCAAAGGCGGCATCCTCATGCCCTCTCACATCCACCTGGTAAAATCTAGTGAATGTATGGACTGAAGACCAAGTAGCAGCCTTGCAGATCTGAGCCATGGAGGCATAGTGATGCACTGCACATGAAGCACTAACTGCCCTGGTCGAGTGCGCTTTAACCTGTAAAGGAGGAATCTTCCTTTGTGAAGCATAGGCCTGAATAAGACTTGTTGAGACCACTTTGAAATAGCGGACTTCGAAACTGCCTGGCCCTTCCTTGGGCGCTCTGACAGAATAAATAGACAATCAGTCTTTTGTATCTGAGCCGTAGCTTGCAGATAAATCTTTACCGCTCTTACAATATCTAAAGATTGTAATTTCTCTTCTTCCGCGGACTGCGGATCTGGAAAAAGAACGGTGGGACTACATCTTGATTCAGATGGAATCCTGAAACCACTTTTGGTAAAAAAGCTGGGTGAGGTCGCAACACCACCCTTTCTTCATGAATAACAAATATGGCTCTTCACAAAAAAGAGCTGCCAAGTCCGATACCCTCCTTGCTGAGGATACGGCTACCAGAAAAAAACTGTTTATTTTTCAAAGAATTAAAGAAGCATGTTGCAATGGTTCAAAGGTTGTTTCTGTAAAAAACAGAAAACACTAAATTTAAGTCCCACGGGCACACAGGAGGCTTACCCGGTGGACTCAAGCGCAGTGCTCCTTGGACAAAAGCCCGAACCAGGGAAAGAGAGGCAAGCGGTCTCTGAAAGAATACTGAAAAAGCCGAGATCTGGCCCTTGATAGTACTCAAGGCCAAGTTCATTTCTACGCCTAGCTGAAGAAAAGGCAAGACATTCTGCTAATGGCATATCTTTTAGGATGTAATCCCCTGGATTCACACCAGGAAACATACACCTTCCAGATTCTGTAGTAGATGAGCCTGGAGGCCGGCTTCCTAGCGTTAACCAGAGTGGATAGGACTGGGCCCTAGAGCCCATGACCCTTCAAAATGTGGGTCTCAACAGCCAAAACGTAAAATTTAGACTTTGTAAGGCTGGATGGATGATTGGGCCTTGTGAGCGCAGATCTGATCGTAACGGAAGAACCCAACATTTCCCCTTTGCCTATTCTCACGATCTCTGCATACTAGGATCGTCTGAGCCAAGCCGGGGCTACCAGAATCACCAGCTTTCCTTCTCACTTGAAACGCATAAATCAGAGAATACTAATCTCATGGAATTGTTTAAGGCATCCGACCCTTGTGCCAGCGGATCTCTTGTCCTTGACACAAAGTTGTCCAGTTTTGTGTTGAACCTGGAAGCCAACAGGTCTACATCTGGGGTACCCCTTTATTGTGAATATATTTTATATATATATATATTTTTTTTTTTTCTTTATATATATATATATATTTTCCTGGAATATTTTTGACCATTTTTGTTATTGGTTCACCCAATTATTTTTATGAATTATCATTTTTAGGCACTTTCAATCTGGCTTGTGAAACGTTAATTTTCTTGAGAGTTTTTGAAGCCACTAGGGTCCAGCTACTATACTTACTGCCTCTTTCTATTATCAACCAATACTTTTTTTAGTATATATGCTTAATTTAAACATTATTCCTCTCCCTCAGATGGTTCATTATCACTTTTCAGTGCTTTTTCATGCACACTGATTTGCTCTGTGCTTTGTTTAAAATAGCACCTCCTCTATGGTACACCAAGATACTCCATTTCTGAAAGCACCCCCGAACAAACTACAGCTATTTCATTCTTTATTTTTCATCTATAATACACAGGTAATATTGATGTTCTCATGTGGTTGGTCTGGTCTTTTTCTGTGTCATTCTGGTGTTGAATATCTATGATTATTATTTTTTAAAGAAAACTTTTTGTGTATTGTTATTGTATATTTATATTGTATATTCTGTGTTTCAGTAATACTTGACAAAAAACTCCTGAAGAAGCCAGTTAAATTGGTGAAACGTTGAGAATATTTGTCTGTATACAACTTTGGATTTAGATTGCAATATACAGTAGATTCATTTTATTATATGTTTATACCTATTTTTATATTTTACATAAATACAATTATATTTTGATATATATATTGTGTTTTTCCTGCACCTTTCTTGTGATCCCCAAACAGGCGTTTCCTTGTAAAAATGGGAACGCCGCCAAGTATCTTTTGCAAGAAACTTCAGCTTCCCAATGTTTCAGCAAAAGGGGACCTGCGATGTGTACCAGCAGGAGATTTAGGCGGGATGCTTGCTGAACAGAGTCCATAATCGCATCGCTTAGGAAAGGTCTGCATAAACCTCAACTTCCTCTGCAGGGAGGAGGTTAACCACCTGTCTCATCTGTTCCTTAAGGAACTGGCAGAAGCCAAATTGCTGCAACTGCAGATGGACTACAGCATCAGCCATAGAGAAGGAGGCTTTAAGCAAAGATTCCAGCTTTTATCCGTTGGATCTTTGAAGCTCTGAGCATTGTCCACGGGACAGGTCAGGCTTTTAATTCACACAAGAAATAGCCAAGATTATAGCTGGCATCCCCAATTTCTTGATGAATTCTTCCTCCACTGGGTAAGGAGGGAAAACCTCTTAGGAGGAGTAAACAGTTTATCTGGGTGAGTTGTCATATATGAACTTCTCCAACAAGGGATGAATTGGGAAGGTTTATGCAGCCTGTGGGGATTTCCGGGATCCCAAGGAGGAAACAGAGGACATGGCAGCTTCAGCAGAAGGCAAATTGTATGTGGTCCACACCATCTCTGTATAACATTGCACCTGCATCTTAAGCGCCTGAGAGGTAGAAGAGATCTTCTCCTCATACTCTGAATCCTCAGACCACTTCTGATTCCGATCCCCAGATAGGGATATCTCATCATCCGAATGTTCAACTGATAAGGAACCCAGAGCAGAGGAAGGGGATATACCCCGCTTTCAGACATTTTTTAAGGAAGTCGCGATTAATGTAACAATCCTTCCTTTCAAGCCATCCAAATCAGCTTACATGGTGTATTCAGTGACATATACAGGAGTAGGGATGAGCCGAACACCACCCGGTTCGGTTCGCACCAGAACCTGCTAACGGACCGAAAGTTTGCGCAAACTTTAGAACCCTATTAAATACAATGGACGCAAAAGTTCGATATCAAAAGTGCTAATTATAACAGCTAATATGCAAGTTATTGTCCTAAAAAGGGTTTGGGGACCCGGGTACTGCCCCATGGGACATGTATCAATGCAAAAAGAAGTTTTAAAAACTGACGTTTTTTCGGGAGCAGTGATTTTAATGATGCATAAAGTGAAAAAAAAGTTAAATATTTCTTTAAATATCATACCTGGGGGGTGTCTAAAGTATGCCTGTGAAGTGGCACGTGTTTCCCGTGTTTAGAACTGTCCCTGCACAAAATGACATTTCTAAAGGAAAAAAAGTCATTTAAAACTGCTTGCGGCTTTAATGTAATGTCTGGTCCCGGCAATATGGATGAAAATCATTGAGAAAATGGAATGGGTACCTGCCCCCCAGCCCACTACCAGCCCCTTTGGGTCTTGTATGGATATTAGGGGGAACCCCGCACCCAAAGTAAAAAAAGGCCCTATATACTCTGAACAGCAGTATACAGGTGGTGCAAACAAGGCAGGTACTGTAGGTTTGTTCTTAAGTAGAATCTGTTTGTAATTTGGAACAGGTAAATTTTTTAAGTGTAGCTCCAGACAAAAAATCTATTTTTAAGCTTTTTGGAAAACATAGGGAAGGGTTATCACCCCTGTAACATTTGTTTTGCTGTCTGTGCACCTGTTCAGAACATATAACCTCACTTTCCGTCCCAAAGACAAATGTTTTTTGAAAATTTGGGGTTTTTATTGAAACAAAGATTGTTGATAAAGCATCAGTGGAGAGGAGACACTTTTTCCCCATATTAACTCTTACAGGAGAGAATTTCCCTTTCTAGGGGTAGATTTCCTCTCTCTTCCTGTTGTCTCCTTCCGTTTGCAAGTAAGAGTCGTTTGTAAGATGGATGTTTGAAAGTAGGGGCCTGCCGTATATACTCTGCAGAAATTGCCACAACACTGTAAGCCATCACAGTTACTCTTGGTGGGCGCAGGAATGGGCCCTGCTGTGAATTATTAGATCAAGAATTGTAATTACATGCCCCTGTTGAACAGGGGCATAATAATTGGGCCTTAGGCACTGGTGCCACAACACTGCAACCACTCACAGATACTGTACTTGGAGTGCAGCAATGAGCCCTGTTGCAAAGTATTGCATACAATTTTTTAATTACACGCCCCTGTTAAACAGGGGCAGAAAAATTGGGCCTTAGGCACTGGTGCTGGTTCCACAACACTGCAACCCCTCACAGATACTGTAATTGGAGCACAGCAATGAGCCCTGCTGCAAAGCATTGCATCAAAAATTGTAAATACACGCCCCTGTTAAACAGGGGCTGAAAAATTGGGCCTTAGCCACTGGTGGCGGTGCCCAGAACCAAAAATGTTCTTTCAGGCTATCAGCATGATTATTGAGGAGGAAGAGGATAGTCACTCAGCATAACAGGATAGTCACTCAGCATCAGCATAGGCAGTCTTGAAGGGATCTGACAATTCCAAAAAAAATATTCGGTTACATCAGCATCATGTGCTTGGTAGCTGGTGGTGATCCAAGACTGATTCATTTTTATGAAGGTCAGTCGATCGACCGAGTCGGTGGACAGGCGCACCCTGTGATCAGTTACAAAGCCTCCAGCAGCACTAAATGTGCGTTCCGAAAGAACGCTGGATGCAGGTCAGGCCAGTACCTCAATTGCATACTGTGCAAGCTCTGGCCAGTGATCCATCCTCAAGACCCAGTAACCCAGAGGATTTTTGGTGGGAAAGGTGTCCAAGTCTGATCTTGCCCCTAGGTATTCCTGCACCATGTAAACTAGACGCTGGCGATGGTTGCTGGAACCAATCATACCTTGGGGCTGCGTACTAAAAAATTGTCTGAACGCATCGGTCAGACGGCCACCTTCTCCACTGCTCCTTCTTCGACTGACCGGAGCCTCAGAAACACGTTGTCCAGGACCAGGAATTTGTAACCTCCCAGTCTCTGGGAACGTGTTGCACAGACCTTTCTGCAAGGCTTCCTGAAGATGCTTCATCCTCTGCTCCCTCTGCGACCGCAACTTTACCCTTGTAACGTGGATCAAGGAGGGTTGCCATCCAGTAATGATCCCTCTCCTTGATCGCACGAATACGAGGATCCTTCCGCAGGCTTTGCAGGATCAGCGAGGCCATGCAGCGTAGGTTTGCTGAGGCATTCGATGCAGAGTCCTCTGGGTCACTGAGGACTAGACATGTGCATTTTGTTTTGTTCCGAATCGAAATTCGGACAAAATTTTCATTATTCGGACGTTCGGATGCATCCGAATTACCGAATTAAAATACAAACTAATTTAACCGAATCCGAAATAACGTTTCGAATCGAAAAACCACGGACGAAATTTGAATCGAATTCGAAAACAAATTCTATTCGAATCGAATTTGAAAACAATTTGAATCGAAATCGAAAACAAATTCGAATCAAAATCGATATCTATGTATATCTATAGATATAGATATCTATAGATATATCTATATATCTATAGATATAGATCTATATATATATATATTGTGGTAGTGTGGTACCCCACCAGTGTATAAATATAGGATTCTCAACCAGGCAGGTTGAGGGGCTCCAGGGTATTTACTTGTTTTGGAGGAAACTGGCTTTTCAGTTTCCTCATGATTTACTAAAGTCCTCTTTGGGACCTGGAGCTTGGGGATTTCTTAGAGATCCGGGTGGGATGAAATCCCCAGTCCTGGATCCGGGTTTTGAGACTCAACTGCACACTGATTGTTCAGGTGTGTGTGGGCCTAATAGTAGAGTCAGGACCAGCATTCTGGGCTCCACCCTCCAGACAATTGCAGGTGTGCACTAGGGAAGCCATAGAGTGCATGTGTGCACAGTGGAAGCCAGAGACCCAAGTCTGAGGGTCAGAGCAGTGAGGGTCTGCTATCTAAATGGACGGTGTTGCCAAGGGAATAGTCTGTAGCAGACAGATGAGAGCCTGAAGTGGAAGGCCTGAGCAGCACTGCAGTATGTATAAGCCAGGAGGCTGAATGTCATTTTGTTGATGAAAAGAAGTGCTGAAACCCCTGCGAGGGAAACCTTTGATTTTGTTTTGAACTTCTTTTAATAAAAATGGGCAAACAAAGCCCTTAAAAAGAAGATCCAGCGAGTGGCGGTGTCCTTCAAGCTCTACATTTGATGCTAGTCCTTTACACGTGGTGGAGAATTTTGGCACAATCTGAGATCCCTACAATCAAGTAAGTTCATCTGTTATATGAACTGTGTTTTGCTTGCCAGAGACTGCATAATCTGTGTGTGTGTGCAGGTGAGGAGAACCTGCAAGCGAAAGCTAACTAGCCTTAAAGAGACAGTGCTCTAATTTGCTGAACTGTGAATTTTTTTTTCTTGGAGTGATTGTGAGTATGGGGCGATCAAAACGCCTAAAAGAAGCAAGGATGGCTGAGATGATAGATAGAGCTCTGTGGCTGGAGGGGTTGTTACCGCCTGAACGAACCCCATACATGCCTAAACAGAGTTTTCCAAGGGAAAAGAGGGCTGCTGTTGTCCCTAGCAACCCTGGTGCAATGAATGCACCGATGACGGCTAGTGTGGAGAATCCACCAGCGTTTGAATCTGCAGTGGATTGTGCAAACGACACCTGGCAGGATTGGATCAAGCTAAAGTGGAAGGCAAGCCAACCTTCGATACAAAAATAGAGCCGCCGGATGTCCATGCCTGGGAGAGGGGTGTTGTTGTCCCTGGCAACGCTGCTGCAGTTAAACCAGCAGCTGTTGTGAAAAGTGTGAAAGTGATACAGCTTGAGACAGGGTCCAGCAGATGCAGTGTGGGAAACCCTGACAAGACATGGAACCAAGTGCGCTGTTTGCGGTGCAGTGAGTGGGGGCATGCAGTCTCCAAGTGCCGTTTTTCCCTGGCTCCAGTGCAAAGCTACCTAGCAAAACAAAGGTCTGAGAAGCCTGTGTTATATGCCAGAAGAGAGGCTGATCAAAGGCCAGGACAGAGAGTGGTTGCCCATAGCAACACAGAGGAGGCCAGTCGGGCTGTCTGTGGACCATGGGGTGTGCCTCCCATGGGTCGTGACAAGTGGCTTCCGGAGGAGCCAATACAGCATGTTGGAGAGAGCCAGCAAAGCTCTGCTGGGAGACTGCGATCTCCCATGGCAACGAGAGTGGAAGTTGTGCCTGGAAGGAATCATCAGGAGAGAAACGCACTGGGGAAAAGTCGTCCAATACCATGCCTGGAATGTGGCCAGCTGGGGCACGAAATATTGTCTTGCCCTAGATTCTGGGGTGCACCTGGAGGTAATGTTGCTGAGCAGAACTCTTTACCTGTGGGCCAAGATCCCTTTTGCAAATATGTTTGCAGTAACCCCTGGCAACAAGGAGGAATTTTCTGTGGTGTCTGCAGGGGGTGCTAAACAGTGGGGGATGCCTGCTGTGATTTCATCCCATGGCCACCAGGGGGAGTTGGCCAGTAAATGTGCGGCTGAGGACTGGTTCTTAAGACAACGTACTCAAATGAAGATGGTGACCCCAACTACTGTGGTGGGTAAGACAATCTTTAATGAAATGATGCCTGGAACTGCTGATTTCAGGTATAAAAGAACTGGCTATGAGACTGTCCATGATGATGTGAGAGTGACCCCAGTTAGTGGGGCCACAGAATGTTCGCTTGAGAATGACTTTTTCATACCCAGTGGGAATGCAGGGGTTAAAGTCCAAACAGAACCTGTGTTGATGACTAAAAGTGTTGTGTCTAATGTCTGCCAGCCTCAAGTTGGCAGTGGGCTAGGACAGCCTGCAAAAACTAAAAATGCTATAAGTGTTACTGTTAATGAAAAGTTTGCTGCTGTTGGGAAAACCCCAGGTTCTTCCAGAGCAAAAGCTGTTGTCACAAATGGGTCGTTGCCTGTAGCAATTGGTGGTAAGACAGCACAGTTGTCCCCAGGAATCTCAAGGGAACTTAATGTATTGGAGTCGGAGGTTGCCATGGACAACTGCGATGTCACTCTGGTGGGACAGAGTGGAACTGTACCGTGTAATGGTAATATGTTAGTGCAAGCTGCTAGTACTAAAAATTAGTGATGAGCCGAACACCCCCGGGTTCGGTTCGCACCAGAACCCGCGAACGGACCGAAAGTTCGAACGAACATTAGAACCCTATTAAATACAATGGATGCGAACGTTCGAATTCTAAAGTGCTAATTATAACAACTATTATGCATGTTATTGTCATAAATAGGGTTTGGGAACCCGGGTTGTGCACCAGGGGACATGTATCAATGCAAAAAGAAGTTTTAAAAACGGTCGTTTTTCGGGAGCAGTCATTTTAATGATGCATAAAGTGAAAAAAAAAAAGTCAAATATTCCTTTAAATATCGTACCTGGGGGGTGTCTAAAGTATGCCTGTGAAGTGCCACGTGTTTCCCGTGTTTAGAACTGTCCCTGCACAAAATGACACTTCTAAAGGAAAAAAAAGCCATTTAAAACTGCTTGCGGCTTTAATGTAATGTCTGGTCCCGGTAATATGGATGAAATTCTTTAAGAAAAATGGCATAGCTACCCCATGACCCCCCCCCCCCTACCCCAGCCCATTACCAGCCCCTTTGGGTCTTGTATGGATATTAAGGGGAACCCCGCACATAAAATAAAAAAGGCCCTATATACTCTGAACAGCCGTATACAGGCGGTGCATACAAGACAGGGACTGTAGGTTTGTTCTTATGTAGAATCTGTTTGTAATTTTGAACAGGTACATTGTTGAAGTGTAGCTCCAGCCCAAAAATCTATTTTTAAACTTTTTGGGAAACATAGGTAAGGGTTATCACCCCTGTAACATTTGTTTTGCTGTCTGTGCCCCTGTTCAGAACATTTCACCTCACTTTCCGTCCCAATGACAACTGTTTTTGAAATGTGGTGTTTTTCTTGAAACAAGGATTGCTGATAAAGCATCAGTACAGATGAGACCCCTTTCTCCCATATTTATTCTTACAGGAGAGAATTTTCCTTTCTAGGGGTAGATTTCCTCTCACTTCCTGTTGTCTTCTTTCGTTTGCAAGTAGGAGTCGTTTGAAAGTAGGGACCTGCCGTATATACTCTGCAGAAATAGGCCCCTTAGTTGTTGGTGTTGGCACAACACTGTAAGCACTCAGTTACTCTTGGTTGGTGCTGGAACGCCCTGCTGTCAACTATTATATCAGGAATTTTAATTACATATAATTGTTGAACAGTGGTAGTAAAAATTGGGGCTTTGATGGTGGTGCTGGTGCCACAACACTGTAAGCCCTGACAGTTACTCTTGGTGGGTGCAGCAATGGGCCCTGCTGTGAATTATTAGATCAAGAATTGTAATTACATGCCCCTTTTGAACAGGGGCTGAAAAATTGGGCCTTTCGTGGTGGTGGTGGTGGTGGCGTTGCCACAAGACTGTAAGCCCTCAGAGTTACTCTTGGTGGGTGCAGCAATGGACCCTGCTGTGAATTATTAGATCAAGAATTGTAATTGCATGCCCCTGTTGAACAGGGGCTGAAAAATTGGGCCTTAGGCACTGGTGGCACAACACTACAACCCCTCACAGATACTGTACTTGGAGCACAGCAATGAGCCCTGTTGCAAAGTATTGCTTCAAAAATTGTAATGACACGCCCCTGTTAAACAGGGGCTGAAAAATTGGGCCTTAGGCACTGGTGCCACAACACTCCAACCCCTCACAGATACTGTACTTGGAGCACAGCAATGAGCCCTATGGCAAATTATTGCTAAAAAAATTGTAATTACACGCCCCTGTAAAACAGGGGCTGAAAAATTGGGCCTTAGCCACTGGTGGCGGCACCCATAAACAAAAATGATCTTCCAAGCTATCATCATCAATCGTATCATTGAGGACTCGGAGGAGGAGGATAGCCAGTCAACATAACAGCACAGGCACTCAGCATCAGCATCAGTCTTGAAGGGATGTGACATGTTAAAATCAATTAGTCTGTTATATCAGCATCAGGTGTGTGGTAGCTGGTGGTGATCCAAGACTGGTTCATCTTGATGAAAGTCAGTCGATCAACCGAGTCGGTGGACAGGCGCACCCTGTGATCCGTGACAAATCCTCCAGCAGCACTGAATGTGCGTTCCGAAAGAACGCTGGATGCAGGACAGGCCAGTAGCTCAATTGCATACTGTGCAAGCTCTGGCCAGTGATCCATCCTCAAGACCCAGTAAGCCAGAGGATTTTCGGTGGGGAAGGTGTCCAAGTCTGACCTTGCCCCTAGATATTCCTGCACCATGTTTATCAGACGCTGGCGATGGTTGCTGGAACCGATCATACTTTGGGGCTGCGGACTAAAGAATTGTCTGAACGCATCGGTCAGACGGCCACCTTCCCCACCGCTCCTTCTTTGACTGGCCGAAGCCTCAGCAACTCGTTGTCCAGGACCAGGAGTTTGTAACCTCCCAGTCTCTGGGAACGCGTTGCACAGACCTTTCTGCAAGGCCTCCCGGAGTTGTCTCATCCTCTGCTCCCTCTGCGACGGTAACATAAGGTCCGCAACCTTACCCTTGTACCGTGGATCAAGGAGAGTGGCCAGCCAGTAATGGTCCCTCTCCTTGATCCGAAGAATACGAGGATCCTTCCGCAGACTTTGCAGGATCAGGGAGGCCATGCAGCGTAGGTTTGCTGAGGCATTCGCTCCGGAGTCCTCTGGGTCACTAAGGACGACATGATCCGCAGCCACCTCCTCCCAGCCACGTACAAGTCCACTGGTTTCTTGGGACTGTAAATCATCCCTAAAAGACTGCTGCTGATGATGCTGAGTGCCAGCCTCCACCTCCATGCTGACACAATCCTCCTCCTCCTCCTCCTCCTCCTCCTCCTCCTCCTCCTCCTCCTCTTCCTGTGCGATGGGTGGGACAGAAGGAACACTGTCTGGGTAAAGGGGGCCTTGAGAGGCAAGGAAGTCCTCCTCTTCCTGCCTCTGTTCTGCCTCAAGTGCCCTGTCCATTATTCCACGCAGCGTGTGCTCCAACAGGTGGACAAGAGGTACAGTGTCACTGATGCATGCACTGTCACTGCTCACCATCCTCGTGGCCTCCTCAAATGGTGCCAGGACAGTGCATGCATCCCTGATCATGCCCCACTGGCGTGGAGAAAAAAACCAAGCTCCCCTGACCCTGTCCTGGTGCCGTAGTCGCACAGGTACTCATTGATGGCCCTCTGCTGCGTGTGCAGCCGCTGCAGCATGGCCAACGTTGAGTTCCACCTGGTGGGCATGTCACATATAAGGCGGTTCTTGGGCAGGTTCAACTCCTTTTGCAGCTCAGCCAGGCGAGCACTGGCATTATAAGATCTGCGGAAATGCACACAGACTTTCCTGGCCTGCCTCAGGACATCCTGTAAGCCCGGGTACCTGCCCAAGAAGCGCTGCACCACCAGGTTAAGGACGTGAGCCACACAGGGCACATGGGTCAGTTGTCCCTGTCGGAGGGCGGAGAGGAGGTTGGTGCCATTGTCGCAAACCACCATTCCTGGCTTAAGCTGGCGTGGCGTCAACCACCTCTCGGCCTGGCCCTGCAGAGCAGACAGGACCTCTGCCCCAGTGTGGCTTCTGTCCCCCAAACACACCAGCGCAAGCACGGCATGGCATCTTTTTGCCTGCGTACTTGCGTAGCCCCGTGAACGGCTACGGAGCACCGCTGGTTCATAGGACAAACCACAGGAAGAGGCCATGGAGGAAGAAGAAGAGGAGGGGGTGGAGGAGAGAGGTGTGTCACAACCAGTAGTAGCATTTTGGAGGCGTGGCGGTGGGACAACCTCCAACACTACTGCACCTTGTCCTGCATCCTTCCCAGCTGCCAAAAGAGTGACCCAATGGGCCGTGAAAGAAAGGTAACGTCCCTGTCCATGCCTGCTGGACCATGAGTCAGCGGTAATATGCACCTTACCGCTGACCGCCCTGTCCAGCGAGGCCAAGACATTGCCTTCCACATGCCGGTAGAGAGCCGGAATAGCCTTCCGTGAGAAAAAGTGGCGTTTGGGAACCTGCCACTGAGGAACCGCACATTGCACAAACTCACGGAAGGGGGCCGAGTCTACCAACTGAAAAGGCAGCAGTTGAAGCGCTAGCAATTTAGCCAAGCTAGCATTCAACCGCTGGGCATGTGGATGGCTGGGAGTGAACTTCTTTCGACGGTCCAGCAGCTGGGGCAGGGAAATTTGCCTGCTAGAATCGGACGTCGGTGTACTGCTAGCAGAGTGGCCGCAAGTACTTGGCTGTGACACACCTAATTCTACACCTTCATTCCTCTCAGTGCATGTTTCAGAGAGGACTGAAGTTATAGTGGGGTTGGAGATCCCAGCTGATGCGGTGCAAGGAGAGGTCCGCTTTGTTCTTTGGTGTGGGTCTTTGAGGTAGGCTTGCCAACGAGCTGCATGGCAGGTCAACATATGTCTGGTCAGGCATGTGGTACCCAAGCGGCTGATGTTTTGGCCACGCGATATACGCTTGAGACATATGTTGCAAACAGCAGCTGTGCGATCTGATGCACTAGCCTCAAAAAAGGCCCACACCAAAGAACTTTTTGAATGACGGGCAGAGGCAGCGCCCTGCACAGGCGGAGCTCTGCGGTGTGATTCCGTCGGTGTACTGCCCTTACGCTGGCCACCAAAGGGCATCCTGCCTCGTTGGAGATGTGCCTCCTCCTCATCCTCCTCCTCCTCCTCTCTCCTATTAGGCACCCACGTGGAGTCAGTGACCTCATCATCACCTCCCTCCTCATCACTGGAGGCAATCTGGCAGTATGCTGCAGCTGCTGGAACATGACTGCCAGATTGGTGTCCTTCTTGAGCATCCCCTCTGTCTGCTCTCACGCTACTGCCTTCCTCTAGCTGGGTTTCATCATCAGACCCTTCGAAACGCTGGGCATCCTCCTGGAGCATGTACCCAACACTGTGCTGAAACAGTTCGGGGGACTCCTCAGGAGGAGGACATGGTGGGTCTAGGGAAGGAGTGACTGATGATGAGTCTGACATTGATACCAGGGAAGAGGACGCTTTGGCAGCTGCTTTTCCAGTACCCTGAGCCTGGGTGAGAGAGGATGAGGAGGAGGAGGAGGGCTTGGTCATCCACTCTACCAAGTCTTCGGCATGATGTGGCTCAACATGTCCAGCTGCCGAAAAGAAGGACAAGCGTGTCCCATGGCCATGTGCTGATGACAATGCACCGCGTCCACGACCAGCACTGTTGCCCCCAGACACAGAGCCTGCTTGCCCTCTTTTATTGCCTCCTGACTGTCTGCCTCTCCTTGTTTGCCTTCCAGACATTCTAATAGATGGCCTGCAGGGAGATGGGAAAAAAGCAATAAGGGCTACCTTCAGGTGTCCTTCTCTGTCCCTTGAAACAAGGACTTTGACAGTGAAAGAAACTGACACACTCTCCCTACCTACAGTTTTCTGTCCCTAGAAATTTTTTTTTTTTTAAGCACAATTTAGCACAAGGAGAATTCACTCACTGTCCTTCCTGGTCCCTGGAAACAAGGACTTTGACAGTGAAAGAAACTGACACACTCTCCCTACCTACAGTTTTCTGTCCCTAGAAAAAATGTTTTTTTTAAGCACAATTTAGCACAAGGAGAATTACCTCACTGTCCTTCCAGGTCCCTGGAAACAAGGACTTTGACAGTGAAAGAAACTGACACACTCTCCCTACCTACAGTTTTCTGTCCCTAGAAAAAATGTTTTTTTTAAGCACAATATAGCACAAGGAGAATTCACTCACTGTCCTTCCAGGTCCCTGGAAACAAGGACTTTGACAGTGAAAGAAACTGACACACTCTCCCTACCTACAGTTTTCTGTCCCTAGAAAAAATGTTTTTTTTAAGCACAATTTAGCACAAGGAGAATTACCTCACTGTCCTTCCAGGTCCCTGGAAACAAGGACTTTGACAGTGAAAGAAACTGACACACTCTCCCTACCTACAGTTTTCTGTCCCTAGAAAAAATGTTTTTTTTAAGCACAATTTAGCACAAGGAGAATTACCTCACTGTCCTTCCAGGTCCCTGGAAACAAGGACTTTGACAGTGAAAGAAACTGACACACTCTCCCTACCTACAGTTTTCTGTCCCTAGAAAAAATGTTTTTTTTAAGCACAATTTAGCACAAGGAGAATTACCTCACTGTCCTTCCAGGTCCCTGGAAACAAGGACTTTGACAGTGAAAGAAACTGACACACTCTCCCTACCTACAGTTTTCTGTCCCTAGAAAAAATGTTTTTTTTAAGCACAATATAGCACAAGGAGAATTCACTCACTGTCCTTCCAGGTCCCTGGAAACAAGGACTTTGACAGTGAAAGAAACTGACACACTCTCCCTACCTACAGTTTTCTGTCCCTAGAAAAAATGTTTTTTTTAAGCAAAATTTAGCACAAGGAGAATTACCTCACTGTCCTTCCAGGTCCCTGGAAACAAGGACTTTGACAGTGAAAGAAACTGACACACTCTCCCTACCTACAGTTTTCTGTCCCTAGAAAAAATGTTTTTTTTAAGCACAATATAGCACAAGGAGAATTCACTCACTGTCCTTCCAGGTCCCTGGAAACAAGGACTTTGACAGTGAAAGAAACTGACACACTCTCCCTACCTACAGTTTTCTGTCCCTAGAAAAAATGTTTTTTTTAAGCACAATTTAGCACAAGGAGAATTACCTCACTGTCCTTCCAGGTCCCTGGAAACAAGGACTTTGACAGTGAAAGAAACTGACACACTCTCCCTACCTACAGTTTTCTGTCCCTAGAAAAAATGTTTTTTTTAAGCACAATTTAGCACAAGGAGAATTACCTCACTGTCCTTCCAGGTCCCTGGAAACAAGGACTTTGACAGTGAAAGAAACTGACACACTCTCCCTACCTACAGTTTTCTGTCCCTAGAAAAAATGTTTTTTTTAAGCACAATTTAGCACAAGGAGAATTACCTCACTGTCCTTCCAGGTCCCTGGAAACAAGGACTTTGACAGTGAAAGAAACTGACACACTCTCCCTACCTACAGTTTTCTGTCCCTAGAAAAAATGTTTTTTTTAAGCACAATTTAGCACAAGGAGAATTACCTCACTGTCCTTCCAGGTCCCTGGAAACAAGGACTTTGACAGTGAAAGAAACTGACACACTCTCCCTACCTACAGTTTTCTGTCCCTAGAAAAAATGTTTTTTTTAAGCACAATATAGCACAAGGAGAATTCACTCACTGTCCTTCCAGGTCCCTGGAAACAAGGACTTTGACAGTGAAAGAAACTGACACACTCTCCCTACCTACAGTTTTCTGTCCCTAGAAAAAATGTTTTTTTTAAGCACAATATAGCACAAGGAGAATTCACTCACTGTCCTTCCAGGTCCCTGGAAACTAGGACTTTGACAGTGAAAGAAACTGACACACTCTCCCTACCTACAGTTTTCTGTCCCTAGAAAAAATGTTTTTTTTAAGCACAATTTAGCACAAGGAGAATTACCTCACTGTCCTTCCAGGTCCCTGGAAACAAGGACTTTGACAGTGAAAGAAACTGACACACTCTCCCTACCTACAGTTTTCTGTCCCTAGAAAAAATGTTTTTTTTAAGCACAATATAGCACAAGCACAAAACACACTGACACTCTCCCTACCTATCCTTCTCTTTCCCTAAACTAAAGGAATCCAGGTTAAGCAAGAAAGAAATAAAAGTCACTGTCCCTGCCTATGCTGCTCTATCCCTGCTCCGGAACACACTACACTAGGCCGCCGTGCTGGCGGCCTTTTATAGTGTGGGGCGTGTACTAAACCCCCTCAGCAATAATTGGCCACAGGCATCCTGCCTGTGGCCAATCATTGCTCTCCTCGCTGCCGGCGCTGTGATTGGCCAAGCATGCGGGGTCACAGTGCATGCTTGGCCAATCACAGCGCCTGGATGACACTGCGATGGCGTAGTGCATTGTGGGCCGTTCGCGTCACTCGAATTTGGCGCGAACGGCCCAAATCGTTCGATCTTCGTCGAACGATCGAACAGCCGATGTTCGAGTCGAACGTATGTTCGACTCGAACACGAAGCTCATCCCTACTAAAAATGTGTCGGTAAATGGTGGGTTAACACAACCTGTGAAAAATGCAAAGGTGTGTGTGTGTGTGTGAGGCTTATGAAGCGCCGCCCGAGCAAGGTGGTGGTTGTGGTGTATTGCAACCTGTGGTGCTAAAACATGGGTTACCAAAGTCTGCCATGATTCGTAATTTGGGTGATGAATCTGAAACTAAACCTGTCTGTTCTAATGTGTCTCCTTGGGTGGATGGATCAGGGCTGAGGAGCGCCGATGAATGGATCACAGCTACAACGGATTGGGATAGTTGGGGTAAAAATCTAATGTCCCTGATAGATGAGGCTTTCATGCACAAAAATAAGGTGGACAAAGTTTCTGCTGTGCCAGCAGGAGGGACGGCAGAACAGCTTATACCTGAGGGCGCGGTGGCTGCTGCAGGGATTAACCCTTGTGAGAAATATGGACCATATATAGGCGAGCACACAGCAGACACTTTGTCCGTAACCTACAGAAATGATGCTGACATGGCGTGTCAAAGGGACGTTGTCACTGGTAATGTGAAGCAGTTCATTGGTGCTGAACCTGAGAAGTTGGGTATGAGTCAAGCACCTGGCAGCGCTCTGGTAGAGCACCAGGCTGTGGTTGTCTCCAGCTGGGAAAAGGTTCCATTAAACCTTGCAACCTCTCACGTCTCAGCAAGTGAGTCTGTCTGCATCCCCAGTGTCAGGAAAGTCCCCAGGAAGGACTTGGGTCTGGAGCCAAGGGCATGGTTTCTAACAAAAGTATTAAAGGAGATGCTTAAACTTTGGGATGTACAGCCAGTCTATACTGGGGTGTCTCCACCACAGTCAGACAGTCTGGTACTGCGGAGTACCATTAGGTGGACCCCTGAGTGGCAGGTGGTACAGCACAAAGGAAGATAAGACAGAAATGGTTTATTTATGACTGTATTACTAGTGTTAAAAATCGCCTCTAGGTATGCTGATGGGTTACTTCCTGTACAAGAGGTATATGGGAGAGGTTTTGGCGAAAAGAAAGTGTCTGAGGTTTCACCACCTAACAGCCAGGTGGAAGGCATTTCTGCTGCTATGGTCCAAGGTAGTACTGATCAGCTGTCGGTGAAGGGCGTGTATGCTGTACCAGTGGAAGAATCACATGAGATGGAAGGGCCAAGTGTGGACCAGAAAGCAGCAGAAATCCTGACCGGGGCTCAACCGAAGGTGGTTAAAAAGACTGGGGTCCCCAGTCCAATGTTTGGTTTAGGTGACAAACCTAATAAGGTCCCCGAGACAGGGAAACGGATAAGAAGTGCGGTAAAAATTGTATGTGGATCAGACAAGAGCTTGTCTGTTCAGGTGGATAACAATACAGATGGCATCAGAACAGGTCAAGTGGTAGGACAGCTGCCTGCAGAGTGGGTGAACCCAGGGAAGGTGACGTCCTGTGAGGTTCCCGTGGGTGATGGCGGCCCTCCATTATGTGTGCCCTCTGCAGACTCTGCCCTAGCAAATACAAAAAAAAGGCATTGGTGATCTGTGCAACGTTGAGAGGTGTAATGTTGGTTTGAATATGTCTGTCAAAGATGAACCAAATAGTTTGTTAAAGGTACATGACAGTGTGGTGTCCAAAGGTATTGGGAAACCTGGGAACCTGAAGCGTGGAGGCAGAAGTGTTGGTAGAAAGACCAGGGGTGCCCTGTTAAAATTTCAGGAGAGGCAGTGCTTATGGAACCCCAAAAGAAGAGGGAGAAGGCTGAGTATAGGGAAATATAGGACCTTGTTAAGATCCAGGGTGGGACGTACCTGGAAGCGCACCCGGAAAAAAGGTTGGGCCTACGTGGCTGACAGCCAGCACAGAGGTGTCCCAACCATAATGACGAGTGCTGGTGTTCCTCCCTCCGGATCGAAACAAAGGGGGAGGGTATGTGGTAGTGTGGTACCCCACCAGTGTATAAATACAGGATTCTCAACCAGGCAGGTTGAGGGGCTCCAGGGTATTTACTTGTTTTGGAGGAAACTGGCTTTTCAGTTTCCTCATGATTTACTAAAGTCCACTTTGGGACCTGGAGCTTGGGGATTTCTTAGATCCGGGTGGGATGAAATCCCCAGTCCTGGATCCGGGTTTTGAGACTCAACTGCACACTGATTGTTCAGGTGTGTGTGGGCCTGATAGTAGAGTCAGGACCAGCATTCTGGGCTCCACCCTCCCGACGAGTGCAGGTGTGCACTAGGGAAGCCATAGAGTGAATGTGTGCACAGTGGAAGCCAGAGACCCAAGTCTGAGGGTCAGAGCAGTGAGGATCTGCTCTCTAAATGGACGGTGTTGCCAAGGGAATAGTCTGTAGGAGACAGATGAGAGCCTGAAGTGGAAGGCCTGAGCAGCACTGCAGTATGTATAAGCCAGGAGGCTGAATGTAATTTTGTTGATGAATAGGAGTGCTGAAACCACTGCGAGGGAAACCTTTTGATTTTGTTTTGAACTTCTTTTAATAAAAATGGGCAAACAAAGCCCTTAAAAAGAAGAACCAGCGAGTGGCGGTGTCCTTCAAGCTCTACATTTGATGCTAGTCCTTTACAATATATATAAATAACCATCTTCTGAAATTCGATTTTCGTATAGAATGATTTTGAATAGAGAAGATTAGAATAAAATAGAATAGAAAATAATAGAAAAGAATACAATAGAACAGAATAGAATATATTATATTTAATTTTATTGTGTTATATTGTTTTTCTAGTCTATTCTTTTCTATTCAAATCTTTTCTATTCTAATCTAAAACGTTCTATACTAAATTCGAATTTCGGAAGATGGACGGTTATATACATATATATATATATATATATATATATATATATATATATATATATATATATATATATACATACAAATAACCATTTTCCAAAATTCGAATTTTATATAGAATTAAATCGAATTTGAATAGAAAATATTCGAAAATAATAGAAAACAATATCATAAAAAAAAAAACCAATAGAACAAATCAAAAAAAAAAAAATCAAAAAAAAAATTATATATATATATATATATATATATATATATATAATATATAGTTAGTCAGGTTGAAAATAGACAAAGTCCATCCAGTTCAACCATAAAAAATAAATAAGTAAATAAAATAAAAAATATTGTACGATCCCATATACCCAATTCTATACCCACAGTTGATCCAGAGGAAGGCAAAAAACCCTAGCAGAGCATGATCCAATTTGCTACAGCAGGGGAAAAAATTCCTTCCTGATCCCCCGAGAGGCAATCGGATTTACCCTGGATCTACTTTACCTATAAATGTTAGTACTCAGTTATATTATGTACATTTAGGAAAGTATCCAGGCCTTTCTTAAAGCAATCTACTGAGCTGGCCAGAACCACCTCTGGAGGGAGTCATTTTCACAGCTCTTACTGTGAAGAAACCTTTCCGTATTTGGAGATGAAATATTTTTTCCTCTAGACGTAAAGAGTGCCCCCTTGTCTTTTGTGTTGACCGTAAAGTGAATAACTCAACACCAAGTTCACTATATGGACCCCTTATATATTTGTACATTTTAATCACATCCCCCCTTATTCTCCTCTTCTCAAGAGTGAATAAATTCAGTTTGTCTAATCTTTCCTCATAGCTGAGCTCCTCCATGCCTCTTATCAGTTTGGTTGCCCTTCTCTGCACTTTCTCCAGTTCCCCGATATCCTTTTTGAGAACTGGTGCCCAAAACTGAACTGCATATTCCAGATGAGGTCTTACTAATGATTTGAACAGGGGCAAAATGATATCTCTCTCTCTGGAGTCCATTCCTCTCTTAATACAAGAAAGGACTTTGCTCGCTTTGGAAACCGCAGCTTGGCGTTGCATGCCATTATTGAGCTTATGATCTACCAAAACCCCAGATCCTTCTCCACTACGGATTCCCCCAGTTGTACTCCCCCTAGTATGTATGATGCATTCATATTCTTAGCCCCCAAGTGTATAACTTTACATTTATCAACATTAAACCTCATCTGCCACATAGTCGCTCAATTAGACAGAGCATTGAGGTCGGTTTGTAAATTGGCGACATACTGTAAGGACGTTATTCCACTGCATAGCTTGCATCTGCAAAGACAGAAATTTTACTTTTGATCCCAGACCCAATATCATTTATAAAGATATTATAAAGTAAGGGTCCCAGCACTGAACCTTGGGGTACATCACTGATAACCTTGGACCATTCAGAGTAAGAATCATTAACCACTACTCTCTGAATTCTGTCTTTTAGCCAGTTTTCTATCCATTTACAAACTGATATTTCCAATCCTGTAGACTTTACCTTACACATGAGCCGTGTGTGCGGAACTGTATCGAACGCTTTTGCAAAATCCAAGTATACCACGTCCACCGCCACCCCTCTGTCCAAGATCTTACTTACCTCTTCATAAAAATAAATCAGGTTTGTCTGACAACTTCTGTCTTTCATGAATCCATGCTGTCTGTTGCTTAAATAGTTTTTTTCCAGCAAGAACTCGTCTATGTGGTCTTTTATTAATCTCTCCAGTATCTTCCCAACTATAGAAGTTAAACTAACAGGTCTATAGTTACTTGTTAAAGACTTTGTTCCCATTTTAAATATAGGCACCACATTGGCCATGCGCCAATCCAGTGGTACTATTCCTGTCATTAATGAGTCCCTAAAAATTAGATACAATGGCTTTGAAATTACAGAGCTCAATTCTTTTAGGATCCGTGGGTGGATGCCATCTGGTCCAGGTGCTTTATCCACCTTTTCTGTCTAAATATTTCTGGACCATATCACTTTTGAGCCATTGTGGATTTGGGGCTGTCACTACCACCCCCATTATGGACATGATCTCCCCTATGTTCCATTGTATACACAGAGGAGATTATATAATATATATATATATATATATATATATATATATAAATATATAAAACCATGTTCTGACATTCAAATTTCATATAGAATGAATTCAAATTCCAATTAGAAAAGAATAGAATATAAATAGAAAATAGACTAGAAAAACAATAGAACAGAATAGAATAAAATATAATATATATATATAATATATATATATATATATATATATATATATATATATATTTTATTCTGTTCTATTGTTTTTCTATTCGATTCTTTCCAATATTTTCGATTCTATTCTAATCTTTTCGATTCGAATTTGAATTAATTCTATACGAACTTCAAATTTCGGAAGATGGTTTTATATATATATATATATATATATGTGTGTGTGTGTGTATGTGTATATATATATATATATATATATATATATATATATATATATATAATATTTTTTTTTTGTGACAGCGGGCAGGTAAAATCACCAGGTTGCATCCAGGATGGAAGATATATATGTCCTAGATTCAGGCTTTATGCCAATTTATACCACTAGGGGGAGTGCTGGGAGTCTTGCAGGGGAAGAGTTAATGAGCCCAGCTGAAGTAAGTGGGCTCATTGAGGCCTCTACAAGAACTCCCAGCATGCTAAGGGAGATGCTCCAACCTGGAACCAGATCTGTGTGTAGAGACTGGGGAGTGTGTTTTCTGTGTGGTGAGCCAAAGCCTGTGTGGCTATTGCTATGACCTTCTAAAAGCAGGGAGCTAGGGACTGGGACAGCACAAGGCTGTACCCAGTTGTTAGTTAGGGACACCAGCGTGTGTAGTGAACGGTCAAGTTGACCAGGATTTCTTTTCCTGTTTCTTTTGTTTTCGGTTATATTTTTTTGTCTGTATATAGTTCAAATAAAACCCCACCCTTTTGTTTTTCTCCTACCACTGTCTGCTGTGCCTAATTTTGTGTGGTGAACCCTTCCAGGAGGTCACACACAACCGCTGCCGAGCTAACCCCCTCACAGTATATCTATCTATTCGAATTTCATATAGAATGAATTTGAATTCCAGTTCGAAAAGATTAGAATAGAAATAGAAAATAGACTAGAAAAACAATAGAACAGAATAGAATAAAATATAATATATATATATATATATTGTATTTTATTCTATTCTGTTCTATTGTTTTTCTATTCGATTCTTTCCAATATTTTTCGATTCTATTCTAATCTTTTCGATTCAAATTTGAATTCATTCTATACAAAATTCGAATTTCGGAAGATGGTTTTAGAAATATATAAATACCGTGTGATGTCATCACCTCCCCCTCTCCTCCATCTACAGAGAGACAATCACCTCCATACACCATCCAATCAGAGCTCAGCATTTCCATCCATCCCCCACACTCCCTAATCCCCCACACATTATTTTAGCACATCTCCTGTAGTCTATTAATAGCTATTTCATTTTTTCTTTTTTTTGCAGATTACGATCCATTTCCTTTATTTCCAGCAGATCTCCTGCAGACTATTAGCATCTATTTCATTTATGAATGGAGGAACGGTTTGAGGCAACAAGAGAGACATCATCACCGCTTGTATCTCTATACACAGGGAAATGGCTGCTAATAGTTTGCAGGAGACCTGAAAAAAAAAATGAAATAGATTCTTTTAGTCTGTAGATCTGATGAGAAAATGAAATAGATACTAATAGTCTGCAGGAGCTCTGCAAAAAAAATTATATACATGCTAATAGTCTGCAGGAGATCTGATGGAAATAAATAGTAATCTGCAAAAAAATGAAATAGATGCTAATAGTCTGCAGGAGATCTGCTGAAATAAAGGAAATGGCTGCTCTAATGCAAAAGAAAAAAGAAAAATGAAATGGATGCTAATAGTCTGCAGGAGATCTGCAAAAAAATTAAATAGATGTTAATATACTGCAGGAGATCTGATTGAAATAAATAGTAATCTGCAAAAAAAAAAAAAAAATGAAATAGATGCTAATAGTCTGCAGGAGATCTGCAAAAGAAGTGAAATGGCTGTAAATAGTCTACATGAGATCTGCTAAAAAAAGAAATAGATACTAATAGTCTGCAGGAGATCTGCAAAAAAAATGAAATAGATGCTAATAGTCTGCAGGAGATCTTATGGAAACAAATATTAATCTGCAAAAAAAAAAGGAAATAGATAGTATCTATATTCTATTCTGTTCTATTGTTTTTCTAGTCTATTTTCTATTTATATTCTAATCTCTTCTATTCAAATTCATTCTATACGAAATTCGAATGTTGGAAAAAAAAATATATATATATATCTCTCATCTTCCGAAATTCGAATTTAGTATATAATGATTTTGATTTTAATAGAAAAGATTTGTATAGAATATAAAATAGAACAGAATAGAATAAAATATACCGTATATACTCGAGTATAAGCCGAGTTTTTCAGCCCTTTTTTAGGGCTGAAAGTATACCCCTCGGCTTATACTCGAGTCAGTACCTCAAAATCGTGAAATTCCGCGGCCGGCGTCCATTGTTCAAATCTCGCGCCGTTCTCCCTGTCCCTTCCGCGATAGGCGTTTCCAGAAAACACTGTGATGAGTGTTTGCGCCTATCACGGAGGTCCTCTTGTCCGACGTCCCTGATTGGCCGAGCACTGAACACAGTACCTGCTGGGAAACGGAGTCGGCGAATGAGAGGACCTCCGTGATAGGCGCAAACACTCAACACAGTGTTTGCTGGAAACGCCTATCACGGAAGGGACAGGGAGAATGGCACGAGATTTGAACAATGGACGCCGGCCACGGAATTACAAGATTTTGAGGTACACTGACTCGGGCACAGGGAGGCTGCAATGGACACAGTAAGGGGGCACAGTGAGGTGACAATGGGCAGTGAGATGGCAATGGGCACAGTAAGGGGGCACAGTGAGACGACAATGGGCACAGTGAGGTGACAATGGGCAGTGAGGTGGCAGAGTGAGATGGCAATGGGCACAGTAAGGTTGGGCAATGGGCACATTCCCCCCCCCCCTCGGCTTATACTCGAGACAATAAATTTTCCCAGTTTTTTGTGGTAAAAGTAGGTACCTCGGCTTATACTCGGGTCGGCTTATACTCGAGTATGTACGGTAATATATTCTATTCTGTTCTATTGTTTTTATAGTCTATTCTCTGTTTTTCTATTTTATTATAATCTTTTCTATTCGGTTGAAATAATTTAGAAATAATTTCCAATCCGGTTGAAATATTATCGAATGCGCATGAAATATTATGAAATCCGGTAGAAATACTTTCGAATTTGGTTGAAATATTTTCGAATGCGACCGATTTTCCGAATTCGGTCGGAAACTAAACAAATTTAACGAATCCAACTAAACAAAATTAATTAACTTCACCTATGTCAACCTCAGTTGCAGCCCAGTATGCTGCACCCCTTACCTAAAGAGCTTCAGTGACTACTCCCAAAAAAAACTAAAGTTTTTTCCAACCAAAACGATCCTGCCATTAACCCAACCTGCCTCCACACCCACCAATCTGTCCCAGCCTGAAGTTCCGGTGCCAGTATCCCAGCCTGAAGTTCCGGTGCCAGTATCCCAGCCTGAAGTTCCGGTGCCAGTATCCCAGCCTGAAGTTCCGGTGCCAGTATCCCAGCCTGAAGTTCCGGTGCCAGTATCCCAGCCTGAAGTCTCGGTGCCTGCCTTCCAGCCTGACGTCTCGGTGCCTGCCTTCCAGCCTGAAGTCTCGGTGCCTGCCTTCCAGCCTGAAGTCTCGGTGCCTGCCTTCCAGCCTGACGTCTCGGTGCCTGCCTTCCAGCCTGACGTCTCGGTGCCTGCCTTCCAGCCTGACGTCTCGGTGCCTGCCTTCCAGCCTGACGTCTCGGTGCCTGCCTTCCAGCCTGACGTCTCGGTGCCTGCCTTCCAGCCTGACGTCTCGGTGCCTGCCTTCCAGTCTGACGTCTCGGTGCCTGCCTTCCAGTCTGACGTCTCGGTGCCTGCCTTCCAGTCTGATGTCTCGGTGCCTGCCTTCCAGTCTGATGTCTTGGTGCCTGTGTCCCCGCTTGAAGTTCCGGTGCCTGTGTTCCAGCCCGAAGTGCCAGAGCCAGCGTTCCAGCCTGAGGTGTCGGTGCCCGTTTCCCGGTCAGAGGTGCCCGTTTCCCGGTCTGAGGTTCCGGTGTCCGTTTCCCGGTCTGAGGTTGCGTTGGCCATTTCCCAACCTGCGGAGCCTGCTGCCCAGCCTGATGTGTCACTGTCTGCTGCCCAGCCTGATGTGTCACTGTCTGCTGCCCAGCCTGATGTGTCACTGTCTGCTGCCCAGCCTGATGTGTCACTGTCTGCTGCCCAGCCTGATGTGTCACTGTCTGCTGCCCAGCCTGATGTGTCACTGTCTGCTGCCCAGCCTGATGTGTCACTGTCTGCTGCCCAGCCTGATGTGTCACTGTCTGCTGCCCAGTCCGATAACCCGGAGATTGCTGACCAGCTCGACGACCCAGAGCCTTCCCAGTCTGAGTGTGCGTTGCCCATTTCCCAGCCTGCGGAGCCTGCTGCCCAGCTTGACGACCCGAAATCTGCTGCCCAGCTCGACGACCCGGAGCCTGCTGCCCAGCCCGATGACCCCCTGTCTGCTCTGATATGCCCGCGGTCTGCTCTGATGTGCCCGCTGTCCTGTTTGACCTATCCGTTGCCCAGCCTGATGTGCCTGTTGCCCAGTTCGATGTGCCTGCTCCTCAGCTGGAGGTTCCTGTGCCTGCTACCCAGCTTGACATACTTATTGCTCAGCCTGATGTGTCTGTACCCGCTGCTCAGCTCGAGCTGCACTTTGCCTGGATTAAAGCCATGGACCTTCCTCATGCCCAACCTGATGTGACTTTGTCCGCTGCCCGGTTTGACGCCATGGACTTTCCCCAGCAACGGCTAGTTGGAACATCCAGAGGTCGCTCCTTCATGGGGGGGGGGGCACTGTCAGGAAAGGTTCCATCCGCTGGTAATATCTATCACTTGGCGTGCAGTACTGAGGTCCACCAGCAGTTGTCGCCTGGCAGTTTGGAATTGTTAGGGGAACTTCTCCCTGCTGGTGTTATGTCATCTTTGGGCCGCAATACTGGTGTCCACCAGTGGATGGATCCTGGCAGTGTGGAACAGATTTTAGCTTCTGCAGTCAGGCATCACCTGAGATTGTTAGCAGGTAATAGAATAAATACCTGGCAAGTGCACACACACACATCTTGCCCTGGTATTGTCCTCGTACCCTGACCTTTAGCCTGTTTACCTGTTATCCTGATCCCTGATTCCTGTATCCTGAACCTGTTTGTATCTGTTCCTGTATCCCTGGATCCTTGCCCTGCAGCCTGATTCCTTCCATCTTGTCCCTGTCTGTTTACTCCTGGCCCCCCATTTGCTGATCTCCTGTTTATAATCCTGGCCTGGCTTGACTACGATTCTGGTACTTCCTTTTGCTATATATGCTGGTTGGTTTACTATCACTGTTTTGGTTGTTTGGTTTGCTCACTCTGTTTGTATTGGTGGTGTATTCACATTTATATGCATTTAAGTTAATAAACTTACTAATTTTCACCTATTTATGTTTGGGTTTCCTCTGTTGCAGTCCACACAGTTCTGGTCTTATCTGATACGTGACAGCGTCTGTTACTGGCAGTTTAACACCATCTATTTTTGCGTGCGTTACTGCCAGTTTAACGCCATACAGTTTTGCGTGCGTTACTTCCAGTAAACCGCCATATCGTTTTGCGTGTGTTACTGCCAGTTTAACGCCATATAGTTCTGTGCATCACTGTACATTTGGCTTATTATATTGCAGTATATTATATTGTATCCGTGGAGTGTGTCTGTGTAGTTTGAGTACTCAAATTACAATAAATGTGTCCAAGGTGGACGTGGTGGTCAAAGACCAATTTTTCAGTACCTGTCTGACAGGTGCATATCATTACAATTTTTTACAGCAAGGCAAAGTCTTGCTTTCATCAAGATTATCTCTATAGGGTTATGGTGGGAAGGTGCCACGACACCCAAAGACCAATTTTAGTCAAAGTGACACCAGAATGTATCCAAAAAACTCTAATCTTGTTCCCAGTGCACTACATTGTGGCCTCATCATACACACTGGCTCTCCAATTGTTGCTGAGCAAAATAAAGGCAGCTTGCAGGAAAAATTACATATTTGGCTTTATGAATTCACTTATTGCTGAAGCAGATTCTAGACATGGTACAGATCTGCCACTTTACAGTTAGACTAAGGGGACCCCCCCCCCCCCCAGGCACTATTTTGGAAGGATTTTTTATTTTTAGGCTTTCACTTTAAAAATCAAAAAATCACTGCTCATTTAAAAATGACGTTTTTCACAAACTTTTTTTTTTTTATTGATACATGTCCCCCAGGGCAGGACCCGGACCCCTATAACCATTGTATGCCCAATTACTTGCATTTAAGCCTTCAAAACGGGCACTTTTGATATTTGACGTTTGGGTCCCATTGACGTTAATGGGGTTCGTTATTCGGGTCCGAACTTTCACGTTGTTCGACCGTTCGGGTCTGAACCGAGCAGGGGTCCGTTCAGCCCATCCCTAGTAGTCTGCTCCATGCTGTCCATCTTGAACTGGAAGAGGAAATTATGTCACCAGCAGGGGGCGGGAGGAGGGGGTCAGGACTGTCTCTGGGGAATGAAAGGCTGGCCTGTTCTCTGACCACTGTAGTTCTACAGCTGCGGACGTCATGCCTAGGAGAATGTATTTAATGATGCTCTCCCCCAGGGAACAACAGGCCAGTAGAAGGAGCTGTGAGCTCCGAGCGCGTAGCCTTTCATTCCACAGAGACAGACCTGACCCCTTCCTCCCACCCCCTGCTGGTGACATAATTTCCTATTCCGGTTCAAGCTGGACAGCATGAAGCTGACTACTTCCTGGTTTTCCTGAATGTACAGCGATTCAGCAAAACATCACACCAGAACCTTTCCCAGCGTGCGAGGAGCCTGTGGGACCGCAGTAGAACTGCCAGGACTACATACTCCTGATAAACATGACTCCCACTTATATCTTGTAAGTGTTTTTAATCTTGTGCAATACATTTTACTGTTTTAATACTACATTTAGAGAGGTGCCTCCCCCCTTGTTTCTTCCCACAGTATAGATCCCCCTCCCTCAGTACAGAAGCCCCTCCCACAGTATAGATCGCCCGGCCCATAGTACAGATCCCCCTTCTGCAGTACAGACCCCCATACCGCAGTATAGACCCCCCTCCCTCAGTACAGACCCCCATGCAGTTTAGATCCCCCTCCCTCAGTACAGATCCCCCTCCCACAATATAGATCCCATCCCTCAGTAGAGACCCCTCCACTAAGTACACACCCCACGTCCTCAGTTTAGACCCCCCCTCCCCCAGTATAGATCTCCTCCCTCAGTACAGAGCCCCCTCCCACAGTATAGATCCCCTCCCTCAGTACAGACCCCCACAGGCAGTATAGATCCCCCTCCCTCAGTATAGATTACCGTTCATCAGTACAGACCCCCCTCACTAAGTACAGACCCTTCTTCCTCAGTTTGGACCCCTCTCCCTCAGTACAGACCCCCTCCCGCAGTATAGATCCCTCTCCCTCAGTACAGACCCCCTCACTAAGTACAACCCCCCTCAGTATAGATCCCCCTCCCTCAGCACAGACATCCCTCAGTATAGACCCCTTCCTCAGTACAGACCCCCTCCCGCAGTACAGACCCCCTTTAGTATAGATCCATCTCAGTGCAGACCACCCTCCCCCACACATGTCCTCGTATCCCCCCTTCCTATCACTCCTCGATTGTTTTTTTTTTAACTAACCCCCCTCCCTGGTCACTGTCCCCCTCTCCTGTCCATCCACATTACAATACACAGTACAGACCTTAGAACAGCACAGGATTTACTCAGTGGTATGTCCCTCAAACTCCCTCCTCCTCCTGTGTAGATGGAAGAGAGGGAGGTGGCTTTGGTCCGCTTCACTGAGTGAGCCAGTGAGCCAACCGGTGAGAAACAGATCAGTGTAGGGGTGCGCTGTAAGCGGCACTCTGGTGGGTGTCACTCGAGTGAGGCACACCCCCCCCCCGCTCCCCTCTAGATAGAGATGCCACTGCTCTGCCTTAGCACCCGCCCTGCAATCCAGGGTCAGACAGGCTTTAAGGACAGTGTCCTCAATCTGGGGACTATCCCCAGAAACCAGGGACGTCTGGTCACCCTAGCTTACATGAGAGGGGAAAGACTCTGCTGAACCCTCATTACTGGCTCTGGTAAGTAACTCTGGGGCCCTGCACTGAGCAGTTGCTATCCTTCAATATTTGTTTTAAAGGAAGATTCATATGAGAAAAATATGTATGGTGGTATTATCAACCTCCTAGTTTCTTGATTGTTAGGCTGATCCTCTGGATGCATAACTTTTTGAGACACTGATATGGAACACGCATGCAGATATAAAGTTTGGACTTCACCTGTTTTGTTGTTTATTGAGGGTTTATGACTCACAGATCTATAGAAGTCAGAGACAGACAGACAATAACATTTTTAGAAGCAGCTCACCATTGGCAGCCCCAATTTTTATTTTTTTGTAAGAAAGTTTAATTAAATGATAAAAAAAAAAATATATGATGGGTACTCTGTAACAAAATGCTTTATACAGCTTGTCATTATTTTATTATAAATAGACTAAAAAACTTAAGATAGTATGGATATATTCATAACCCAATGAAAATATAGTGATCTTAGCATACTTTGTATGTTCAGTAGGGATGAGCTTCGACTCGAACATTGAGAAAAGGTATGGAGGTGTAGATGTGGCGCTGTTCATATGTGTGCAAAAAATTGGTTGGTAAATCAACCTGATATATGATGATAAATGCAAGGACAAGGAAAAATAAATAAAATGAAGAATAAAGAGTAGGTTTGATTCTGCCAAGTGTTGACTCCGGTGATGGTGATAAAAAAGCGTGTTAATACTCCAAAGTAAAAGGTAAAAGGAATTAATTGATTATGTCTCGGCCGGGTGTTTGTTAAAAACATAGTGATGAATTACTATGGTAAGGATTGAATAATCTGTGCCTTTCAAAAAAGAAGAAAATTCCGAATAGGGTGAACAATTAGGTGAGAGGTGTTAGTGAAAAACTATTTTGAGAAAGGCTCGGCCGGGTGTTTACTGATGGTAAAAATTACTAATAGTGTTTAAGGACCCACTTGAGTGATGTTTACAGTGAATGTAGTGCCTAGTGATGTTGAAGGGGTTTATTGTGAGTAAACCCAATGGTGCCTCAGTTGGGTGTTTGCTGCACCTTGCTAAGGTCAGTATAATATACTTAATTGTAAATTAAACAATCTGTGATAAACTTGTACTAGGCAAAAACACATAAAAAGGTTAAATGCAAATAAAAATAAAAATGAAAATAAAAATAAAAATACAATCCAGTAATGGAAGGAAAAACCAAATTCAATATTGCAATAAGTCCATAAATTAGTGACAGTAAAATTTGGTGACTTTGCTTGTTCTAGCCGGTTTTCTTGTGAATGTGGTAATCCGTGAACGTTAAAATATTGCACTCACCAGATCCTTCATACCCTCTGGGGGTATGATGCAGTCACAGTATGTGCCACTGTGTAGCAGTCTCGGGAGAGGGGAAACGGCTCCAAAAATTCCTTGCGGTCCTCCGAGTTGGTGAGAGTTTATAAAAGGAAAGAAAGAGTGCCCATAGCGTGAACCCGTTTAAAATTGATTTATTAAAAAGATGGGGGGGGAAAAAGGGGTACTCACATTGAGACAAACAAGTTTAGGCATATAGGTTAAAATGGCACTCGGCAAGTGCGGTGTGATCCAAAGTGTCGGAAGTGATGAACCAACGTGACTCCGCCCTGACTCGAACATTGCCTGTTCGCCCGTTCGCCGAACAACGAACAATTTGGGGTGTTCGCGGCAAATTCGAAAAGTCTATGAGAGAAATCTAAAGTGCTAATTATAAAGGCTTATATGCAAGTTATTGTCCTAAAAAGTGTTTGGGGACCCGGGTCCTGTCCCAGGGGACATGTATCAATGCAAAAAAAGTTTTAAAACCGGCCGTTTTTTTAGGAGCAGTGATTTTAATAATGCTTAAAGTGAAACAATAAAAGTGAAATATTCCTTTAAATTTCGTACCTTGGGGGTGTGTATGATATGCATGTAAAGTCGCTCATGTTTCCTGTGCTTAGAACTGTCCCTGCACAAAGTGTAATTTTTGAAGGAAAAAAAGTCATTTAAAACTCACTCGCGGCTATTAATGAATTGTCGGCTTTTATCAATACATAGAAAAGTCATTGATAAAAAAAAAAAAAAAAAGCGTGGGGGTTCCCCCAAATTCAATAACCAGGCCTGAAGGTCTGGAATGGATATTAAGGGGAACCACACCACAAATTAAAAAAAATGGCGTGCGGTTCCCCAAGGGCCTCATCCCCACAACCCTTGCCCGGTGGTTGTGGGGGTCTGCGGGCAGGGGGCTTATCTGAATCTGGAAGACCCCTTTAACAAAGGGGATCCCCAGATCATGCCCCCCCCATGTGAATTGGTAAGGGGTACATTGTACCCCTACCATTTCATGAAGAAAGTGTAAAAAAATATGTAAATAAAAAACACACAAACACCTTGGAAAAGTCCTTTATTAAAAAAAAAACATTCCAGCGATGAAATCCAGTGTCCCGCGGCGATCCCGATGTCCAGCGCTGTCCGTCATTGGTTGAGCGGACCTGATGGGGAACTTCCTCCAGTGTTTTAAATGTATAGACCCGCCCCTTCTAAAGTTCCCCATCAGATCCGCTCAGCGGACCAGATGCGGAACGCGAGAAGGGGCGGGTCTATTCATGTATTATACAGTGAAGGAAGTTCCCATCAGGTCCGCCCCCTCATAGAGCGGACCTGATGGGGAACTTCCTCCGCAGTGTTTTAAATGTATAGACCCGCCCCTTCTAAAGTTCCCCATCAGGTCCGCTCAGCGGACCAGATGCGGAACGCGAGAAGGGGCGGGTCTATTCATGTATTACACAGTGAAGGAAGTTCCCCATCAGGTCCGCTCTACGAGGGGGCGGACCTGATGGGAACTTCCTTCACTGTGTAATACATAAATAGACCCGCCCCTTCTCATGTTCCACTGGACATCGGGATCGCCGCGGGACACTGGATTTCATCGCTGGAATGTTTTTTTGAAATAAAGGACTTTTCCAAGGTGTTTGTGTGTTTTTTATTTACATTTTTTTTTTACACTTTCTTTGTGAAATGGTAGGGGTACAATGTACCCCTTACCAATTCACATGGGGGGGGGGCGTGATCTGGGGATCCCCTTTGTTAAAGGGGTCTTCCAGATTCCGATAAGCCCCCTGCCCGCAGACCCCCACAACCACCGGGCAAGGGTTGTGGGGATGAGGCCCTTGTCCCCATCAACATGGGGACATCCTCCCCATGTTGAGGGCATGTGGCCTGGTACGGTTCAGGAGGGAGGGGGGGCCGCTCTCTCATCCCCCCCTCTTCCCCTGCGGCCGGCCAGGTTGCGTGCTCGGATAAGGGTCTGGTATGGATTTTTGGGGGGAACCGCACGCCATTTTTTTAAAATTTGTAATGGGGTTCCCCTTCATATCCATTCCAGACCTTCAGGCCTGGTAATTAAATTTGGGGGAACCCCCACTTTTTTTTTTTTATCAATGACTTTTCTTAAAATTGATAAAAGCCGACAATTCATTAATAGCCGCGAGTGAGTTTTAAATGACTTTTTTTCCTTCAAAAATTACACTTTGGGCAGGGACAGTTCTAAGCACAGGAAACATGCGCCACTTTACATGCATATCATACACACCCCCCAGGTACGAAATTTAAAGGAAAATTTCACTTTTATTTTTTAATTTTAAGCATTATTAAAATCACTGCTCCCGAAAAAACGTCTATTTTTTAAACTTTTTTTTGCATCGATACATGTCCCCTGGGGCAGGACCCGGGTCCCCAAACACTTTTTAGGACAATAAATTGCATATTAGCCTTTATAATTAGCACTTTAGATTTCGAACGTTCGAGTCCATTGTATTTAATAGGGTTCTAAAGTTCACGCGAACATTCTGTCTGTTCGCAGGTTCTGGTGCGAACCGAACAGGGGGGTGTTCGGCTCATCCCTGATGTTCAGTATTCAGGACAGCTTAGACTGGAATAGGGTAATGAATGCACATAACTCCCTCTATCTAAGGCTTGAGAATCAGATGAAAGTTACTCTACAGTACTAACAGTAATTATTTGCTTCTCTTCCCTGCCCTGCATGATTCTGCACCATTAAACACTGATAATTAAAGCCAATTGCTATTGTTTATTCTGGAGTTGATGGTTATTAAAGCTGAAAAAGTGTGCGTAATGCAGAACTTGTAATATGAATAATAATTACAACATATTTGTGGTTAAACATACACACATTTTATTTTTAAATGGGACTGCAGCTTTATTATTAGGAACTATTTTAATATATTTTTTTAATTATTTGGGTTTTTTTAAGGAAAAAGGACCAATGATTTAATATGGAATTAAGAAAAACGCCGTAAGTGGTTTGTGCCAGCCTTCGTATGAAGGGATTATCACAGTGCAGGAACACATTTTTGACATAATGAAATTCTTTACAACATTCTATATTGAAAACTGAATGAAGAGATCACTGTTGCAGTTTAATAATAGCAGAAGAATCATGAATTTTATACTTATGTACGTGTTCGCATACACATCATTTACATTCTCATCATTATTAGTGCCGAAGAAAAAAGATTATGTATATGTCAGGTTGGAGGTGCAGAGATTTTAATATATTTACTGTGCATACAAAGATGCACATCATTTGTTTTCTATGGTATAATTTATTTTTAAATGTTGAAACATTTTGGTCTCAATGAAGCTTTGCAGAGTTATCACTAACCATGCTGGTTTCTGTTTTAAAAAAAGTTCAATGCATAATCTAGATTTTTACTAGATGTTAGCTGCTATAGCAAAATTTGCGTAACATAAGGAATCCATTATGCTTTAAACTGTATGCAGCAAGTGGCTAATTTTATAGGAAGTCAAATTCTTGATTATTATGAGGAGCCCAAACAAAGAATGTCATAAAACTGGAGGGTCTCCCTCACACTGCCTTCATTAAAGCAATGATCCATACACAAAACCAATTAACAGGGGGAAAGAGAGGGTGCAGACTGAGACCAGTCACCTTGCTCTTCAAAGAGATATGGAGAGACTTGCACAGACATACTAGCATAAATTAAAAGTCTGTCCAAGCGAAGCAAATCTGCCCATTGAGCTAATTGCAAAAAACATTTTATTGCGGAGGAGTTAAGTTAGATCCAGACAATTTATGGCTATACTAGAAGAGACATTGAGTAGAAGTGATTTTTTTCCTACTGCCTCTCTCACTTTTGAGTAATGTTACATTTTATTCATTAAGGACAGGTCCATGATTGGTAAACAGTTAATATACAGTATATATGAAAGTAAACACGATCAACAAAATGATGCCGGATACACATAATACAATTTCAATGGCTGAAGCACATTTATTTCATATTTAAGCAAATCCTAATACTATTTACAGGTCTGACATCTAATTCTGATATATTTACATAGTTTTAGAAAATGTTCAATTAATTTCTATTCAGAAAAAACATCTATCCTTTAAGTCGTTGGTAATAAATCCAGTATGTATGAATTTAATTTAGTTTCGCTGCCAGTATACATTGTCCTATGTATTTCTTAACTCCTTTTAACAGTTACTAGCAAATAATGCACCCACTATATTGTTACAAACATAGGCGCGGCATGCAGTGTGCTTGACCTCACACTAATTACCCTGTGTGGTGCAAATTCCCCCTGATGCCCAGCTCTCCCGTGTCCCATCCTTCCTGCAGCACTGCTGGCTTCCCTCCTCTCCTGTCGGCTTCTGCTGGGGATTGTTTCAGGATGAAGAGCAGAAAAGGGCCCGATCAATATGAATTTAGCAGCCCTTTCTTTTCTGAATGAACCAATCACGCACTGTGTTCATTCATAAATGAAGCATAGTAAACGGTGTTTCAGTTTGTAAATGAACAGGATGCTGCTAAGCACAGAACACTTCCCATTCATTTGCTATCCAGATAAGCTGAGGCTGCAGAGAAAGGTACTGGGAAATCTCTGTCCTCAGGCCTCGTACACACGGCCGAGATTCTCGTCGAAAAAAACATGTCGTTTTTTTCGACAAGATTCTTGGACAAGAAAATTGAGAGACCCGATAGCCGCGTACACACGACCGATTTACTCGGCAAGACATCTCTGCCAGCAAGTTTCTTGCTGGTTCTTGCCGAGAAAATCGGTCGTGTGTACGAGGCCTCAGTCCCATTCTTTCTCAAACGTGAGACATCAGAAATTTGCTTAGACCCCTGCTTTTTCACCCAAGCTCCCAACATGGCGCCTAAAAAAAATCATAAAAAAATATGAAAATGAGAAAAAATAATAAACTACTGACATCGTCCACTGCCCCACTGACATCAATCTCTGCCCTACTGACACTGTCCACTGCTCAACTGACACTGTCCTCTGCCCTACTGACAAAATCCTTTGTCCTACTGATACTGTCCGTTGCTCTACTGGCTGACACCATCTGTTGGCCCATTGACACCAACCTCTACCCTACTGACGCTGTTCATATGTTAATACATTTTAAAATGTTTGTTTACATTTATTTATTAGTGTGTGTATACATATACGCATACACATATGTGTGTTTGAGCTTTGATGAGCACACCCTAATGCAATTGTCTGCAGACAACTATGGTTACAAATGTGATAAATGTAAGAAAGAAGCCAAAACCATCAGATGTAAGTGCAGAATGGTTGTAAGATTGTAGCTGTGGGCATTGTAAATGAGTTGCGATGTACTGGTGAATGTAGTTTGCTGGCTGGAAATTATCTGTGTTAAAGTTCTGACTGTGAAGCAGGATTGGTTGTGACTGGTGTGGGCTAGAAGTAGGGAGTGTGAAATGATGGTAACAGTGGGGACTGTGAAGTGCTGGTGACAGTGAGGACTGCAAGTAATGTTGGGAGAACGGTTCGCCCTGAGCATGAGTTTGGGCCGAACATTGGCTGTTTGCCCATTCAACAAACACCCAAATTGTGGGGGCATTTGACCGCTTGATTGAACCCTGTGATGATGACTCACACTATAAAAATATTCACCCCATTTGATATTGTTGTGGAGAGAGATAGAACAGGGATCAGTTCAGTGCTACTAGCGAGTTAGTGTGCTATAGTGGGCTATTGTGATTCTATTGTGGTTCGAATCCCAACCATGACACTACCTGCTTGGAGTTTTCATGTTCTCCCTGTGCCTGCGTGGGTTTCCTCCGGGTACTCCGGTTTCCTCCCACACTCTAAAGACATGCTGGTAGGTTAATTGGCTTCTGTCTAAATTGGCCCTAGTATATGAATGTGAGTTAGGGATCTTAGATTGTAAGCTCCTTGAGGGTAGGGACCGATGTGAATGTACAATGTATATGTAAATCGCTGTGTAAATTGACGGCACTATACAAGTACCATAATAATAATAATAATAATAATAATAATAATATTAATAATATTGTTATTGTAAAGTATCAGTTTAGTGTGAATCTAGAGATAGTGCAGTGTGTGTGTGTAGTGCAACCATTATTTTTCTTTAGTGTCCGTCTATTTTGTCAGGGCAGGTTTCCTGCAGTGTATTTCAGTGTGTTACTGCACGTTTACTGCAGTATATTGCAGTGCGTTACTGCACGTTTTTAACACACTATATTTAAGCGCATTACTGCACGTTTACCGCAGTATATTGCAGTGCATTACTGCACGTTTAACGCAGTATATTTCAGTGCGTTATTGCAGGTTTACCGCAGTATATTTCAGTGTGTTATTGCACGTTTAACGCAGTATTTCAGTGCGTTGATGCACATTTACAGCAGTATATTGCAGTGCGTTAGTGCACATTTAACATAGTATATTTCAGTGCGTTATTACGTTTAACGCAGTATATTTCAGTGCAGTATTTTCAGTGCGTTAGTGTATGTTTACCAAACTATATTGCAGTGCATCAGTGCAGTTTTACTGCAGGATTAGGGATGAGCTGAAACCCACCCGGTTCAGTTTGCATCCAGAACATGCGAAAGGACCGAAAGATGGCGCAAACATTTGAACACCGTTACCGTCTATGGGACTCGAACGTGAGAAATCAAAAGCGCAAATTTTAAAGGCTAATATGCATGTTATTGTCCTAAAAAGGGTTTGGGGACCCGGGTCCTGCCCCAGGGGACATGTATCAATGCAAAACAAAGTTTTAAAAACTGGCGTTTTTTCTGAAGCAGTGATTTTTAACCACTTGCCGACCTCCGTACGCAGATGTACATCAACAGAATGTCACGGGCAGGCAAATGGACGTACCTGTACATCCCTTTAAATTTGCCACCCAGTGGGCGTGCGCGCCCGCCCGCCCGCCGCGTGCCTCGCGAGCATGTTTTGCGGGTCCCGGGAACTCGATGTTCCCGGGCGGCCCACGATTGCAGTCGGCAAAGGCAGAACAGGGGATGCCTTTGTAAACAAGGCATTCCCCTATTCTGCCTAGTGACATGTCACTGATGGCTGTTCGCCCGTGATTGGGAACGGTCATCAGTGACGTGTCATGTGTAGTCATGCCCCATAACAGTAAGAATCACTCCCTAGTACTGACTTAACCCCTTCAGCGCCACCTAGTGGTTAACCCCTTCACTGCCAGTGTAATTTTCACAATAATCAGTGCATTTTTATAGCACTGATCGCTGTAAAAATGACAATGGTCCCAAAAATGTGTCAAATTTGTCCAATGTGTCCGCCATAATGTCGCAGTCATGATAAAAACCGCTGATCGCCGCCATTACTAGTAAAAAAAAAAAAAAAAAAAAGAAAAATGCCATAAAACGATCCCCTATTTTGTGGACACTATAACTTTTGCGAAAACCGATCAATAAACGCTTAGTGCAATTTTTTTTTACCAAAAATATGTAGAAGAATACGTATCGGCCTAAACTGAGGAAAACATTTTTTTTTAGATATTTTTGGGGTGATATTTATTATAGCAAAAAGTAAAAAATATATAAAAAAAAAAAATCAAAATTGTCGCTCTATTGTTTATAGCGCAAAAAATAAAAACCGCAGAGGTGATCAAATACCACCAAAATAAATCTCTATTTGTGGGAAAAAAAGGACGTCGCACAACTGCGCAATTGTCAGTTAAAGCGACGCAGTGCCGAATCGCAAAAACTGGCCTGGTCTTTGACCAGCAAAATGGTCCGGGGCTTAAGTGGTTAATGAAGCTTAAAGCAAAAAATTAAAAGTGAAATATTCCTTTAACCACTTCAGCCCCGGACCATTTGTCAGCCTAAAGACCAGAGGTCTTTTTACAATTTGGCACTGCGCTGCTTTAACTGGTAATTGCGCGGTCATGCAATGTTGTACCCAAACGAAATTTGCATCCTTTTTTTTTCCCCACAAATAGAGCTTTCTTTTGATGGTATTTTATGGCCTCTGCAATTTTTATTTTTTGTGATATAAACGGAAAAATACCGAACATTTTGAAAAAAAAAAGCTATTTTCTACTTTTTTGTTATAAGAAACATCTAATAAACTAAATTTTAGTCATACATTTAGGCCAAAATGTATTCAGCCACATGTCTTTAGTAGGGATGAGCCGAACACCCCCCTGTTCGGTTCGCACCAGAACCTGCGAACAGACCTAAAGTTTGCGCGAACTTTAGAACCCTATTAAATACAATGGACTCAAACGTTTGAAATCAAAAGTGCTAATTATCAAGGCTAATATGCAAGTTATTGTCCTAAAAAGTGTTTGGGGACCGGGTCCTGCCCCAGGGGACATGTATCAATGCAAAAAAAAAGTTTTAAAAATGGCAGTTTTTTCTGGAGCAGTGATTTTAATAATGCTTCAAGTGAAACAATAAAAGTGAAATATTGCTTTCAATTTTGTACCTGGGGTAGGTGTATAGTATCCCGGCAATACAGAGAAAAGTCATTGATAAAAAAAAATGCGTGGGGGTCCCCCCAATATCAATTACCAGGCCCTTCAGGTATGGATTTTAACCACCACCCCAAATTTTTAAAAAAATTGCGTGGAGTTCCCCCCAAAAATCCATACCAGACCCTCCGAGCACGCAACCTGGCAGGCTGCAGGAAAAGAGGGTGGGCCGAGAGAGCGCCCCCCCTCCTGAACCGTACCAGGCCACATGCCCTCAACATGGGGAGGATGCTTTGGGGGTCTGTGACCCCTCAAAGCACCATGTCCCCATGTTGATGGGGACAAGGGCCTCACCCCCACAACCCTTGCCCGGTGGTTGTGGGGGTCTGCGGGCAGGGGGCTTATCGGAATCTGGGCCCCCAGATCCGGCCCCCCCTATGTGAATTGGTGAGGGGTACATTGTACCCCTACCATTTCACAAAGAAAGTGCAAAAAAAACACAGACACCGTTGGGAAAAGTCCTTTATTAAAAAAAAAAAAACCCATTCCAGCGATGTAATCCAGTGTCCCACTGTGATCCGATGTCCAGCGCTGCAGTCTCCACTCCACACGAAACGTCATTGGCTGAGCGGACCTACACTGCGGGGGAAGTTCCCCATCAGGTCCGCACAGCCAATGACGTAGGCGGGGTCTGATGTATGAGGAGGCGGGGGTGCCCTCGTATCTCAGACCCCGCCTACGTCATTGGCTGAGCGGACCTGATGGGGAACTTCCTCCGCAGTGTAAAAAATGAATAGACCCGCCCCTTCTCACGTTCCCCATCAGGTCCGCTCAGCCAATGACGTAGGTCAGGATCTGAGGAACCCCTTTGTTAAAGGGGTCTTCCAGATTCCGATAAGCCCCCTGCCCGCAGACCCCCACAACCACCGGGCAAGGGTTGTGGAGATGAGGCCCTTGTCCCCATCAACATGGGGACATGGTGTTTTGAGGGGTCACAGACCCCCAAAGCATCCTTCCCATGTTGAGGGCATGTGGCCTGGTACGGTTAAGGAAGGGGGGCACTCTCTCGTCCCCCCCTCTTTTCCTGCGGCCTGCCAGGTTGCGTGCTCGGATAAAAGGGTCTGGTATGTATTTTTGGGGGGAACTCCACAACATTTTTTTTTTTATTTGGCGTGGAGTTCCCCTTAAAATCCATATCAGACCTAAAGGGTCTGGTATGGATTTTTGGGGGGGAACGCAGGGTTCCCCTTAATATCCATACCAGAACTGAAGGGCCTGGTAATTGAATTTGGGGGGACCCCCACGCATTTAAAGAAAAAAATTATCAATGACTTTTCTCTTTAGTCAACAATTCGTTTAGCCGCGAGTGCTTTTAAATTACTTTTTTTCCTTCAGAAATGACACTTTGTGCAGGGACAGTTCTAAGAAAGGGAAACAAGCGCTGCTTTACAGGCATACTATACAACCCCCCCAGGTACGAAATTTAAAGGAATATTTCACTTTTATTGTTTCACTTTAGGCATTATTAAAATCACTGCTCCCGAAAAAACGTTAGTTTTTAAAACTTTTTTTTGCATTGATACATGTCCCCTGGGGCAGGACCCAGGTCCCCAAACACATTTTATGACAATAACTTGCATATAAGCCTTTAAAATTAGCACTTTAGATTTCTCCCATAGACTTTTACAGGGTGTTCCGCGGCTTTTTGAATTTGCCGCGAACACCCCAAATTGTTCGCTGTTCGGCGAACGTGCGAACAGGCAATGTTCGACTTGAACTCCAAGCTCATCCCTAGTCTTTAGTAAAAAAAATGTCAATAAGCGTATATTTATTGGTTTGCGCGAAAGTTATAGCGTCTACAAACTAGGGTACATTTTCTGGAATTTACACAGCTTTTAATTTATGACTGCATATATCATTTCTTGAGGTGCTAAAATGGCAGGGCAGTACAAAACCCCCCCAAATGACCCCATTTTGGGAAGTGGACACCCCAAGGAAATTGCTGAGAGGCATGTTGAGCCTATTGAATTAATTTTTTTGTCCCAAGTGATTGAATAATGACAAAAAATTTTTTTTTTTACAAAAAGTTGTCACTAAATGATATATTGCTCACACATGCCATGGTTATATGTGGAATTGCACCCCAAAATACATTTTGCTGCTTCTCCTGAGTACGGGAACACCACATGTGTGGGACTTTTTGGGAGCCTAGCCGCATACGGGGGCCCCGAAAACCAAGCACTGCCTTCAGAATTTCTAAAGGCATACATTTTTGATTTCACTCCTCACTACCTATCACAGTAATGAAGGCCATAAAATGCCAAAATAGCACAAAACCCCCCTCAAATTACCCAATTTTGGAAAGTAGACACCCAAAGCCATTTGCTGAGAGGCATGTTGAGTCCATAGAATATTTTATATTTTGCCACAAGTTGCGGGAAAATTACAAACTTTATTTTTTGCACAAAGTTGTCACTAAATGATATATTGCTCACACATGCCATGGTTATATGTGGAATTGCACCCCAAAATACATTTTGCTGCTTCTCCTGAGTACGGGGATACCACATGTGTGGGACTTTTTGGGAGCTTAGCCACGTACGGGACCCTGAAAACCAAGCACCGCCTTCAAGATTTCTAAGGGCATACATTTTTGATTTCACTCCTCACTACCTATTACAGTTTCGAAGGCCATAAAATGCCAAGATAGCACAAAACCCCCCCAAATGACCCCATTTTTGAAAGTAGACACTCCAAGCTATGTTCTGAGAGTCATGGTGAGTATTTTATAGCTCTCATTTGTTTTTGAAAATGAAGAAAGAAAATTAATTTTTTTCAATTTTCAAAACTTTGTGACAAAAAGTGAGATCTGCAAAATACTCACCATACCTCTCAGCAAATAGCTTGGGGTGTCTACTTTCCAAAATGGGGTCATTTGGGGGGGGGGGTTGTGCCATCTGGGCACATGCCCACTGAAACTGTGATAGGCAGTGAGGAGTGAAATCAAAAATGTACACCCTTAGAAAGCCTGAACGTACGCAACTGGGCTCCAAAAAAGTCTCACATGTGGTATCCCCGTACTCAGGAGAAGCAACAGAATGTATTTTGGGATTGTAATTCCACAAATCCCATGGCATGTTTGAGCAATATATCATTTAGTGACAACTTTGTGCAAAAAAAAATAAAAATTGGGTCATTGGGGGGGGGGGGGGGGGGGGTTGAACCGTCCTGGCATTTTATGCACAACATTTAGAAGCTTATGTCACAAATCATCCACTCTTCTAACCACTTGAAGACAAAGCCCTTTTTGACACTTTTTGTTTACATGAAAATATATTATTTTTTGCAAGAAAATTAAGTTGAACCCCCAAACATTATATATTTATTTAAAGCAAAGGCCCTACAGATTAAAATGGTGGGTGTTGCATTTTTTTTTCCACACAGTATTTGCGCAGTGATTTTTCAAACGCTTTTTTTTGGGGAAAAACACACTTTTTTTTTAATTTTATTGCACTAAAACACACTATATTGCCCATTTATTTGATGAAATAAAAAATATGATCTTAGGCCGAGTACATGGATACCAAACACGACATGTTTTAAAATTGCGCACAAACGCGCAGTGGCGACAAACTACATACATTTTTAAAAGCCTTTACAGGTTACCACTTTAGATTTACAGAGGTCTACTGCTAAAATTACTGCCCTCGATCTGACCTTTGTGGTGATACCTCACATGCATGGTGCAATTGCTGTTTACATATGACGCCAGACCGACGCTTGTGTTCGCCTTTGCGCGAGAGCAGGGGGGGACAGGGTTTTTTTTATTATTATTTATTATTTATTTTGCTTTTTTATTTTATTTTTAAACTGTTCCTTCCATTTTTTTTTTAAGTGTTCTTGCATAGCAAGAGCACTTATTGTTATCTCACATATATATTATTATTCTTATTATAGCCAAATTTTACCACCCTAACTCCTCCCACAGTTTTTACACTACATAGACAAGTAATATACCGAAACGTGCGGATTGTTCTCGAATAGTGTGCTATTACTTTGTGGAACGTTTCGCCGAATCGTTCACGAAATATCGTTGTTTTTGCGGCGAAATTTGTCCCATAGGAATGAATGGCGAAACTAGAGTGTGAGCTGACAAAATCTGAAAAATCAGGACATGATTTCTAACCTGCCACCACTCCCTCATTTTTAAACCCACCTACACAAATTTTATATCAAAACGTTCAGCTATCCCTGCTGCCACTACACGTGTCCACGGCTAAGCCATAGTCCTTACAGGTTTCACAATATGATGATTTGTTTGCAACTCACGCCACCCATTGACATTCATTCATTCATTCATTCAGCGTTGCCAAGGAAACCAATGTTTGTTTATGCAGGCTCTAACCATCATTCGTTGAAAGAGCGGAACAATTTTTAAAAAAAAAATATTTTTTTTTTACAAAATTATTTTTGTTTTCAATTATTTATATTTTTTCAATTTTTTTTTTTTTTAAATGTATTATTTTTATTTTTCAAAAATTAAAGAAAATTACTTTTTATTTTTTCATGGGGGGGGTCATAAACAGCGGAAAAAAGTATCCGTCATATTACAGTACATAGTAATTAATTTACAGATAACAGAATCAAAAGAGTAAACAAAGTTGAACATTAGAAATGCCTTAGAGAAATAAGAGGCGACGTGCCTATATCAAAACGTTCAGCTATCCCTGCTGCCACTACACGTGTCCACGGCTAAGCCATAGTCCTTACAATTTTCACAATATGATGATTTGTTTGCAACTCACGCCACCCATTGACTTTCATTGAAACTCCCCTGTAGACACTTCAAATTCAAAGGGCAATTTCTAAACTGCGACTGTGCCTTCACAGGAGGTTGGCTGTGTTGTCTTTCCCTCAGGACACAGTATGTTCCCAGTTGGGGTGTCTGGGGGGAAAGACAATGCATGTCGCCTCTTATTTCTCTAAGGCATTTCTAATGTTCAACTTTGCTTACTCTTTGGATTCTGTTATCTGTAAATGAATTACTATGTACCTCTGCTATGTATTGTAATACGACGGATACTGTTTTCCGCTGTTTATGACCCCCCCCCCATGAAAAAAAAAAAATAATAAATAAAAAAAAAAAAAATTGAAAAAAAAAAAAAAATTGAAAAAAACATCATTTAAAAAAAAAAATATTTTTTTAAAACAAAAATCATTTTGAAAAAAAATAGGATTTTTTACTCACCGTAAAATCCTTTTCTCTGAGTCCATGGACCGACACAGCTTCTCTATTGACAAAGTGGGTATTATCCGTTAATTAGGAGTGACTAGGCAGAAAAACTTGTAAAAAGTGTTGCATCACACCTTCTACAGTACCGCCCAGGGGGCGGACCCTCTGGTATAACCTCTCAGTCTGTACTGCTTTTTGACGAACTGATCTGCGAGATGCAAACTTAAAAGGAGGGGTGGGTGCTGTGTCGGTCCATGGACTCAGAGAAAATGATTTTACGGTGAGTAAAAAATCCTATTTACTCTTTCGTCCATGGACCGACACAGCTTCTCTATTGACAAAGTGGGACGTCCCAAAGCAGTGTCAGAGAAAAAATGAGGGGTGGTGACAGCATAAAATTAAACTTCACCACAAAACAGCACTCCTCCAACGGAGGAGCTGCAACTCTAAACAGCCGCTTGCAAAACCTTGCGGCTGAAAGAGGCATCCGAAGATGCACCTACATCAACTTTGTAGAATTTTGTGAAAGTGTGAGCGGACGACCAAGTCGCCGCTTTACATAATTGGGAAACAGACGCTTGATGTCGGAAAGCCCAAGAGGCACCTATTGCCCTGGTCGAATGCGCCGTGACAGGAAAGGGGGCACTTGACCCTTTAAGGCGTAGCCTGGATTACTATCTGTCGGATCCACCTAGAGATGGTGGCCGACGAGACTGCTTGGCCCTTCTTGGGACCAGCCACCGAAACAAACAGTGAGTCTGACTTCCGGAACAGGGAAGTAGCAGATAAGTATACTCTCAAAGCTCGGACAACGTCCAAGGAATGCAACGCCGACTCCTTAGGATTCGACGGATGAGGACACAAGGATGGAAGTACAATGTCTTTGTTGAGATGAAAAGCCGGAACGACCTTCGGAAGAAAGGAAGGCTGCGGCCGCAGCACCACCTTATCCTTGTGGAAAACCAAATAGGGAGCCTTGCAGGACAAGGCTGCCAGCTCAGAGACTCGTCTAACTGACGTAACAGCCACCAAAAAGACCACTTTCTGAGAAAGTGTCAACAGGGGAATATCTCTAATATTCTCAAACGGTGCCTTCTGAAGCACCGAGAGGACCAGGTTCAAGTCCCACGGAGGTAACGGGGGACGGACCGGAGGGGCCACATGTCGAACCCCCTGCACAAATGTACTCACGAGAGAATGAGCCGCCAGGGGTCGCTGAAAAAAAAACAGCCAGGGCAGATATCTGTCCCTTAATCGTACTTAGGGCAAGCCCTTGGGTCCACCCCATGCTGTAAAAACAGCAGGATTCTGGAAACCAAATAGGTAAGCGGATGCCATCTCATTTCCTCACACATGGAGATGTAGGCCTTCCAAGTGCGGTGATAAACCTTCCTAGAGGACAGTTTTCGAGCACTTCTCATAGTAGAGATTATTGAATCTGACAGGCCCCGGTCTCGCAGTACCTGGTTCTCAACAGCCATGCCGTTAAAGCCAATGACTGTAAAGCAGGATGGAGTATGGGACCTTGCGATAGCAGGTCCTTCCGTAGTGGTAGGCGCCAGGGGACGTCTGCTACCAGACGTACTAGATCGGCGTACCAAGGACGCTGAGGCCAATCTGGAGCGATTAGGATCATTGGAATTCCCTCTGCCTCCACTCTGCGGAGCAGAAGAGGAAGAAGCCTTAAGGGAGGGAAGGCATAGATTAGCCGATACTGACCCCACGATGCCACCAACGCGTCCGTTGCGTCTGCCCATGGGTCTCTTGACCGGGCCACAAACCTCAATACCTTCCGATTGAGTCGGGAAGCCAGAAGATCTACGTCTGGTGTGCCCCATCTTTGGCAGAGGAGTTGGAACACCTCCGGGTGTAAGGACCATTCTCCCTGGTCCAGCATCTGGCGGCTCAGGTAGTCCACCTGCCAGTTCTCCACACCCGGAATGTACACGGCCGACAGTGCCGGTACGCTATTCTCTGCCCACTTCAGGATGCGAGCAACCTCCGATGCTGCAGCTGAGCTTCTTGTTCCTCCTTGATGATTGACATATGCCCCCGATGTGGCGTTGTCTGACTGGATCCTGACTGGACGCCCTTGCAGCCTCTGAGACCATTTGAAGAGACACAGCCTGATCGCCCGGATTTCCAGGACATTGATCGGCAGGAGGGCTTCCTCTGGGGTCCAGTGACCTTGCGCCGACTGAACACCCCAGACTCCCCCCCAACCTGTAAGGCTGGCGTCCGTCGTGATCACTATCCAGTAAACCGGAAGAAATTACTTCCCGGCCATTAGAGCCGGTGCTGTCAGCCACCATACCAGGGATCTCCTGACTAGGTGGCTCACTCGGATTTGATAATCCAGAGATGAAGGGCATCTGTTCCATCTGGACAGAACTTCCTTCTGTAACACTCGAGTGTGGTATTGAGCATATGGGACCGCCTCGAAGGAGGCTACCATGAGGCCCAACACTCGCATGCAAAAACGGAGTGACGACCAATTCCTGGAAGTCAGCTGCCGTACTGCAGCCCGGAGGGTCTGCAACTTCTCCACAGGGAGGAATACCTTTGCCTCTGAGGAATCCAGAATCAACCCCAGGTACACTAGGCGTTGAGTGGGCACCAATACTGACTTTTGCATGTTTAGTATCCAACCACAGTCTCGAAGAGTCTGACAGGTAATGGACACGCTTACCTCTAATTCTGAGCTTGAAGGGGCCTTCAGCAGAAGGTCGTCCAAGTAGCCTGTGATAGCGATACCCCCTGTCTTAGAAGTGCCAGAATCGGAGTGAGCACCTTGGTGAACGTCCTGGGTGCTGAGGCAAGGCCAAACGGGAGGGCCACAAACTGGTAGCGGTTCTTCCCGACAGCAAATCACAGAGACTTCTGGTGTCTGGAGTATATGGGGACATGCAGGTATGCGTCCTTGATGTCCAAGGAGGCCAGAAAGTCCCCCGGATGGAGAGCCGTGACTACAGATCGAACCGACTCCATCCGAAATCTTTGTACTTTCACAAAGCAATTGAGGGCTCTGAGATCCAAGATTGGACGAACCCCCTCCTTCTTCGGCACAATAAACAGATTTGAGTAAAAACCCTGACCCCGTTCCTGTTCTGGAACTGGAATAACTACCTTGCGTTCCAGTAGACCCTGGACCGCCCCATACAGGGCCTCCCGACGGGTCGGTAGTAGCTGGAGATTGGAGGTGATGAATCTGTCCGGTGGACAAGAGAGAAACTATCTTGTAGCCTGAGGAGATTACTTCGCAAACCCACCTGTCGGAGACTAGAGCTGTCCACTAAATCGCGAATTTGCGAAGACGTCCCCCCACCCGAGACCTGGGTGGGAACGGACCTTCATGCGGACGCAGATTTGTCCGCAGGCTTGTTGGGCATGCGGGACCAAGGACGCTTTTGTCCTTGGGCAGGCGCTTTATCGGCCTGGGGTCTTTTCCCTGTCACCCTAGGGGGACGAAAAAAAACGCTTGCGTGCAGTAAAGGAGGGCCCTTGCCCTTGGCGTGGCCCCTTACCCTTGCTAATTTGGGGAAGCAAAGTGCTTTTACCTCCTGTGGCATCCTTGATGATGTCATCTAGAGAAGTCCCAAAAAGTCTGTCGCCCTTAAAAGGCAGATCCAACAGGGCTTTCTTGGAAGTCTGGTCCGCAGACCAGCCTTTTAGCCAGATCAGGCGGCGTATTGCTACTGCATAAACCGAAGTTTTAGACAGCAGAGGAATAGTATCCATGTCTGACTCGCAGACAAACCTAAGGCCCTGGACCAACTGGTCGGCCAATGTTATCTCATCAGGAGGAGCATCTCGCTCCTTAACCCCTGGAGTAGCAATCTTGCCCATTCAGTAGGTGTCCGAGACACAAGGGCCCCTGCCAAATGCCGGGCGTACTGCCGAGCCTACCACTGAGTATAGGTAGCAAGCAAGTGCTTCAGCCTTCTTATCCACAGGGTCCTTGAAAACAGGAGCCCCTTCTACAGGAATTGTGGTATCTCTATTAAATCTGGACACCGGAGGGTCCACTATAGGGGGAGAGGTCCATTTCTTCAGAAAACTCTCCTCAAAGGGGTACCGTACCGCAAATCTCTTTGGGGCTGTATAGACCCTCAGTGGGTTCTCCCATTCCTTGTATAAGAGTTTATCAAAAGACACACAAGGGAACACCTTAGCAGTGCGGGCAGGTCTATGAAACCCAAGTGGACCGGAGTCTCTGCTGCTTCTGCAGTATTTTCCAACTTTAGCGTATCCCGCACTGCAGTAATAAGGTCAGATACCAATGCCGTCTCGCGTACTGACCTGGACTTGAAGTGCTCCTCACTGTCCGGTCACGGTCTGCAGTCTCTGATGCGTCAGAATCTGGGCCCTGAGCCGTAGCTGGACCTGGTTCTGCATCAGAATTATCCCCAGAAGCTTGCAGGGGACGGGGCGTTTACTACCCCCTGTATTCCCGTGTGCTGCTTCCACCCTGGCAGCAAACGCCTCTTGGATTGCCGTTATAGCGTTCATAGACACCTCAGGGGCACCAGTTGCTAAATCTGGTGTTTCAGGGGAGAAGACATCTGGCTCAGATGCCATGCTGACCACACGCTGACACCCACAGGGCTCCAGGCAAGATATCAGTAGGCCACCCTCCTGTGCTGCAGAGATGCTGGGTTACCCAGAGGACTGACCACCCTGGACCGGTACTGCTATGCTGCCGTGTGCTGTGCCTGTGATGCTGTCCCACTCCTGCTGTGTCAGTCTGCTTCTTTTATCAGCACTTCCTGTGTGAATTTCCGCGCCGGTGTAATGCACCCAAGAGGCCGGAGGCTCTCGCAAAATGGTTGCCAAAAACGTCTGTATGGAAGATAATGTGGGCTCTAAGAAAATGGCCGCCGAGCCGAAGATAGAGGTCAAGCAGCTGTAGCCCACAAAAAGATGGCCGCCGAACAGCAATATATACATACAGGGTGGACACACATGGCCGCCGATCAGCTGATAGGGGCCAGTGGGTGTGGCCGAACCACAGGAAGATGGCCGCCGGGCAGTCACAAGAGGCCGAACTCGGCATGGACCACCCCAAAATGGCCGCCGACAGCATGGAGGAGGAAGCACATACAGGTAAGCAGAAATTACATTTCTTTTAAATGTTAGTTACAGCCAGCCCCGCTCCAGTGGAACCCCTTAGGTGACCCCCAGCACCCAGCAACCTTTAGCTAGAAGCCCAGGGAGGAGGGAAAGGCAGGGAGAGAGGGAAGAAAGGGGCCACAACCACTTACTTGATCTCTCCAGGAATGTCCAGCTAAATCACCCAGCCGAGGCAGGGGAGTTTTACTTACCTATCCTGCATGTATTATGCTGGAAGACATTCCAAACAGATCATCGTCCGCGCACGGAAGGTGACTGTTGGCCAGGCATGCTGTGATTGGACCCAAAAGGAAGGATCATATGTATGCCCTGGAGCGTGACGCTCACCGGACAGGCTGCTGCGACTCAGCCGTAAGGTCAGCCGGAGCTGAGCGGTCCGATGCAAGCCTTGGAGCGTAAGCTCACCGGCCAGGCTGCTGCGACTCGGCCGTAAGGTCAGCCGAAGCTGAGCGGTCCGATGCAGGCCCTGGAGCGTAGGCTCACCGGCCACCCGTGGAGCGACGGGCATGTCGTGGAAAACCCAGTGCGTAGCTAGGGTCGGCACACGCTCGATGGCCGAAACTGGGGAGACTACAAGGATCGAGGATCCAGCCTGTCACCCAGTCGGCAGTTGATCGCAGGAAACAACAAATATATATTTTTTCCGCCGGACCAATGGGCCCGAAGGGAGCCATGTCCTACTCCTTGCTAGACAGAAAAAAACTGATCTGCGAGATGCAGACTGAGAGGTTATACCAGAGGGTCCGCCCCCTGGGCGGTACTGTAGAAGGTGTGATGCAACACTTTTTACAAGTTTTTCTGCCTAGTCACTCCTAATTAATGGATAATACCCACTTTGTCAATAGAGAAGCTGTGTCGGTCCAAGGACGAAAGAGTAAAAACATTTTTGAAAAAAAAAAATTGAGAAAAAAATTTTGAAAATTAAAAAAAAAAAAAAAAATCATTAAAAAAATTATAATTTTTGAAAAATTGCTTTTTTTTAAGGAAAAAAAAATGTTTTTTTTAAATGTTCCGCTCTTTCAGCTAATGATGGGACTTCTTAATTTTTTTCTACTATTTCTGCTTTTTAAAACATTAATCTTTTTAACACTTTTCACAGTTACTCCAGCCACTCCAACCACACAACAGTTGCTCAAGCCACTCCACCCAGTTACTCCGCCCACTCCAGTTGTAGACTGCTGGTGGAGGCAAGAACACGTCACACAATTTCCCCAGAAATTGTAGCTTTTCTAGTTAAGTGTTTGTTGCTTTTTAAACATTAATATTTAATACTTAATATTCAATATCTCAACTTTAGATGATATGGGTTAAATAAGAGTTCTTTTTGACAAGATTTGAAAGCTTCAATATATTAAGCATTTATTATAGAATGGTTATTAGTCTATCCAATACACCGCAAACATTTACAGTCTTTGGCAAGGGAGTAAATATTAGTTTCAAACACAAAGTATATATATTACATTACAAATAGACAAACATAGGAACAATGCAAGCATACTGTAAGTGCTGGGAGATGGTCTGATAATTACCTATAAATGAGTCCTGGGCCCAGGTTCTCTCATCTCTCTCTCTCTACTGGATGGGGGGTCCTTTTATGGAGCCCTCTCCCATTGACTAAAACAGGGCGGCTACGATTGGTTACTGTTATCTCTCTCCTCCTCCCTGCCATTATATTAATTTCCCACACTAGCCCACTCTTTACTGGAATTTAGTGATAATTGGATTTGAAGATAAATTAATTAAACCGGAGGTCGTTAACTTCCCTTGAATGGGGCAATTAGCTATGCATGGAACTAGCCAGGAAGAATTACCCCTTAAATGGATATGGGTTCGTTAATATGGGAGAATACACACGCCTTTATCTAGAGAATAAAGGCGGTACCGCATAGATTACAAGTTTCAGCTGTGATCTCTTTCTAGCTGGTTTGAATACTAAGTTACCTCGTCAGACCTTACGACTCCACAGCACCTGGTCACCCCGCATTCATGCATATTCAAGAGAGAACAGGTAATTAGATTTCCCTCGCTCCCAGCTTGTCAGCTAAGTTAACCCTTTTCAGACACACATATATTATACTACACATTTCTTATTCTTATATATAAATTTATGTACAGATATTCCCAGTTTCCAATGGAGATCATTCATAAACATTCCTCATAAGGCAACAGATGACCATTTGTGGCAAGTTGAGACAGGTGAGACAAGGCCATACTTAAGTGAGTAATTGTTTATGCCTAAGCTCCATTAGAGTGTTAAGTTTCTCCCTCTGCCATCTTAGAAGTTGGCCAAGATATATCACCATGCCCGTCATGAAAATCAGTACCCCACATTGCAATATGAGAAGACCTTTTATTCCCATTTCCACCCAGGTCCTAGTTGTGACTAAGCTGAAATCCCCATCATGTAAAAGTTCATTCAACCTTTTCCCTGTTTTCACCATATCATTACTAATTTGAATTATATGGGTATCCTTCCTTGCAAGCAGATTGTGTAGGTTTACTGATAGAGTATCAATTTTTACATCAAAATGGGGTATGTATGTGATAGGATCTGGGACATCAGGGGTACTCTCAATGATATAGTCTTCTGTTAACACTGGTATGGGGGTTACTACAGTTTCCCCAATAGTAGGGTACTCATGTGGAATGAAGCAAAAGTTTGGATAGGGTATTGGACACGACTGACCCCCATAGAGAAATGTCTGGTGATTGGTAACGGCACAGTACAGTCCATCCATGTGGTAGGTGACCCTTGTGCTTGGTGTTCTCCATTTTGACAACTTCACTGGGCAGTTAGCTTCCATCTCACTTGGACTGGTTTCTTGAGGTGGTTGGCGTGGACTTTCCAGTTGGGGGTCCCTTTCTACTTTGGCTGTGGGAACTGGGTCATTGCTTAGACCACAGGCTGGAGTGTCCATTTCGAACACCTCACAACGGCATAAGTATCTATTGTCTTTGACAGTGCAGCAGGCAGTGTGTGGTGCTTTCCATCGCCCTTGAACTTGAATGAGCATTTTGGGGAGGTGCAACCTTTCCTTGTACACGTCATTTTCGAGGTATCCGAGGGAGTGTATGGACGCCATTGTGTTAAAGTAGTCATCTTGTGGATGGAACACGGGCAGCGACATTGTGAAGGACACGTACAGTAGGTCACGGTAAGTGCACAGTGACTGGCTCTTCTTGCAAGCAAATGGCCCTCTATTTGGGTGTGGTGTCACTATTCCTATATTTTGAATTGTGGAAACCGGCAAAGGTTTGCACTTGTCTCCAGAATGTACATTCATTCCACCACTAGTATTAGTGTGAGTACAATACCACTGGGTAAGGTCTGTATCTTTTACTTTCCATACGCAGTGCATTTTACCTCTTTGCCCATTTCATCCTCTCTAGCTTCATGTTATAAACCGTAAACCTTTCCTCCTCTGCAAGCCTCTCAACACCCTGCAGAACTGGTTTCAGCACTTGCCGACCCTCCTTCTGTTAAAAATTTCCGATATGCCTGCTAATTGCTGACAAATCGGCTTGGTTCCAAATTGACATGCCAGATCCAAAAAGTCCTGGGATGGACGCGAGTATGCTGTCCAAGCCCTTTAACTTTCTGGATCTGAAAATGCCCCTGTGGGGAGGGAGGTTTGGTTCTGCAAATGGATCCTGAGTTCGGCTTGCATGGGAGGCAATCAAGTCTACTAGCAAGGAAGAGTAAAACCGACACATTTGTCTGGGCACATGAGCCGAATTCGGCCATGTTCCACTGGGACAAATTAAGTACCAATGGCACATGAATGAACTTAAGGTTATTAAACAATATTCCAGGGATTGAGGTTGCCGTTAGGCTGCTAGGTGGTCCCTCTTGCAGTGATGGGCATTCCAAGGATGTTGGTTCATAATAGGGGATTGCAACTGTATTTTTGGGCAAAGTTGTAGGAGCAGGGGTGTTAGTCTTTGGGGACACATGCAATAAGATGGATTTCCCCTCTAGGTAGTAGACCGGATTCTGGTTAATGATCACGCTGATGAGCGTTCCAGTCTCCTCTCCCTTGGTATGTCCGATAAGATGGAGCAGGATCACAATCCACATCGACTTCACGGCTCTAAAAGGGAAGAAAGCAGAACATTTTAGTTGCAGGATTTTGTAAGGGCACAAACGATGGGGCACAAGACTGAGTCCAGTAAATTCAAAGGAATTTCCTAGATCTCCCCCCCTTGTGCTCCTTGTTTGGCCAAACAATCCGCTACCTCATTTTGTTCCCAGTATGGGGCAGTGCCTAAATGACATTTTACTTTACACCCCCATGGTTTGACTGGCAACTTTTGCACCAATGTTACAATAAATTTCAACAGGGATGCATGTTTAAGTGGAGACCCATCTGAGGACATGTACTGGTGGGTGTGCCAGAAGGGCAGAATTTCTGCAATAGTATTACAGACCCACGCAGAATCTGCGTATAAAACTATTTCTTGGTCCCTTTTCATCAGTTCTAGGGCATGAGCAATTGCAGCCAGCTCAGCAAATTGTGCTGATTTGACTTGCCATGACCGAAAGATTGATGTTTGGGTCTTTGCATGTGGATTGTTAAGGTATATTCCAAATCCTGCATGTGGTGGACCCTCCACGTAAAAACATGATCCATCTGTGAAAATTTGGACTGCACTTTCAGGGACATTTTCCTTTGCTGACAAAGGTCTAAAGAATTGTTGCGCAACTGATTGTGGTATGATATCACATTCATGTGGTACTCCTTGGTAAAGGAGGCCATGGGCCCTAGTGGAAGAATTATTTGTGTGTTTGTCTCGATCATGGAGCAACCGAGGCCAATGGTTTTCCTGTGACAGAACCGCTGACATGGTTGTCTCTGATATGGCAGTCTCACTGTGAAAGGGCAGTTGGTACTTTGGGTTGGCTAATGCTGGTGCTTGCGCTTGCGCTTGCGCTAAAGCTTCTTTAAGCTCCTGCACTGGATTGGTGTTTTGCTCAGTCCAGTGCCATCGGGTATCCTTTTTCCACCAATCATACAGTGGTGCGGACTTTTGGGCACAATCAGGGATGAAAGGCCGCAAATAATTTACCAATCCTAGGAAAGATCTGAGAGTAGGCATACTTACTGACAGAGGTAATTGTAGACTGGTTTCTACTTTCTCAGTTACTATCTTACTACCGTTTGGTGTCACTGTAATCCCAAGAGAAGACACAAATTCCTGCAACCATTGTGCCTTAATGGGATTACACTTCAGTTCCGTTTTTCCTAGGATCCGTAGGAGTTCCTCCAATAGCCGCAAATGCTTTTCTTTGTCGCATGTGGCTTTAAGTAAATTGTCAATGTACTGAAAAAAATTCTTTGGGGAAGAAAAATCAGTTAAAATATCTGTCATGTTAATATATGAAGTCATGTGTTCACTAGATTTAATTTTGCCAATGAAATCAGCCACACTCATAAGGATTTTTACCGGTTGAATTGGATATACATTGGAAATCACCTAATTTCCTTCATTATCAAACCCCAAAAATGTTTGATTTCCTTCAGTAGAGGAGGAGATCTGGGTCCTAACCATGATGGGGAACTTGACATGCTCCTCATTTGTGGATAGCTGGTCCCCATTGTCTGGTGAGTCTACGACCATGGTGCATTCTCGATTTTTTATTTTTATTTTTTTCCTGTGGCTCTGCGATTTCTCCCATTGCCACCGGAAAAGGCAAATTAGGATCCATATCTTCCTCTCCCCAATACTCTTCATATTTCTCAGTATCCCCAATTTCATAGGCAAAAGTAGGTGCCATAGCATTACTATGTTCGCATGTGCTAGCCACAGCCTGTCCTTTAAGGATTGAAATTGTTTGTGGCTCTGTTTGCGTTCCCTGTGTGCAATCTAGCACTTTGTATGCACTAGTTATGTTGTCCAGTTCAGTCTCAACTTTAGTTAGCATGCTTTTATATTGTACCACGTCATTATGGGCCAATTTTTAATTTTTAACATTTTCCTCCTGTGAGGCATTAACTATTTGATTAAGGGTAGTTAAAGTTTGTACTTGGCTTTGTAAAGCTGTATTCTCTTTTTCCCTCTCAGAAATTGTGATATTTTTATTATAGACTATATCTTCAAATTTCTGTATTTTAGAATTCATAGCCATGCATGCAGCATATATGCCTGCCAAGGCTAGACTTTTAAGCTTTTTGTTCTTTTTGATTGTTTTTGCTTGTTCCTCAAATAAGTCCTGGACATAATTCCAAGGAGATTCTTGAAATTTAGCATCACAGGCAAATTCATTGCTCTTATGTTTAAGAGTATAAGTTGCTACAAAACTTTCTAGACAGGTCATGGCAGCCATTGTGATAGTATGCACACTTTTTGAGCTGAATTTAATTAATTGTTCCCTTATACTATAAATTCACTTGTGATTACAGTAAAAGGAAAAAAAAGAAAAGGAAGCAAAAAAATAAATAAATAAATAGGAACTCAAATGAAATAAGCTGCAGAAAATATAGTAAAAGTCAAACAATATTTTCCAGCTCTCAATAAACAATCTTTTAGATTAGTGGGGAAAACTAATTATACTAACAATAGCATTTAGCCTATCTTGTCTGAGCCCACACAATAGACCAAGGGACAATAGAAGCCCCCCCAGGGATCAATTAGACTGAATACCTGTAGTCTGATAATAATAGAAATGTCAACACGGCAGTGTTTACACTACTATTTGTAACACTCAATTCAGTAGAAAAACCAAATTTAAAAGAAACTTAAAAAAAAAAAAATGTTCAATACACTACTAATAATATTTCTCAGATATTAGTTTCCATAGCAAGACTTCCACAGACTTTTACTTCAACTGACACCAATGAGAATATGACTGCTTGTAACTTCTTACAGTTAAAAAAAAAGTACAATCAAAACCAAAAAACAAAAACAAATAAGAGTAAAAAAAAAAAAACTCTTGTAGGTTATTTGCAATGTCCTATTTTTAATGTTAGTGGACAAATTAAATAACAAGCAAAACCCTATTGAGCCTGTTTCAACCTACCCACACCAGAACACAAGCACGTGTGTGTCTTAAACAAAGAAACTAAAAACAAAAAAATAAAATAAAGGCTAAAACTAAGCCAGGTTACCAAAAATTTATGATAACAAGAATTATTAAAAAAAAAATATAATTCAATAACAAAAATTTAAAATTAAAATTAATAAATTGCAAAAAAAAGTAAATACACATTTTCTCCACAAAACCAAGGACCACGATTTCAGTGTCCTCCTTCCAATAAAACAACTCAAATCAAGACAAATGTTTTCGCTCTGTAAAAATATTTTTTTTTCTTTTTTCTCAAAACCACGGATCACTATTTAAGTGTCTCATAAACAACAATTATTAAAACAAAAATGTTCCCATTCTGTACCTCCTCCCCATTAAATTGACCGGTTATAATGGTACATCCAAAGTACTTTTATCAATTATGATTTTGGGATAAAATAAAAAACAAACAAACAAAACCAAAAAAAATAACCTGTGGTGTATATTCTCTCCTTGGAGGTAATACCCACTAATAAAACAAAAATATTTACCTATATTTTCCCTAGATAGATTGGATAAGCTGACTCAGCTTAAATTCCTCCTAATAACCTTAATCTCTAATATACAGATTTTGTTATTATATTAAATGCTTTCAGTCCTGTACTTAACTTCGTGGTTGCCAACTGTTGCTTTTTAAATATTAATATTTAGTACTTAATATTCAATATCTCAACTTTAGATGATATGGGTTAAATAAGAGTTCTTTTTGACAAGATTTGAAAGCTTCAATATAATAAGCATTTATTAAAGAATGGTTATTAGTCTATCTAATACACCGCAAACATTTACAGTCTTTGGCAAGGGAGTAAATATTAGTTTCAAACACAAAGTATATACATTACATTACAAATAGACAGACAAACATAGAAACAATGCAAGCATACTGTAAGTGCTGGGAGATGGTCTGATAATTACCTATAATGAGTCCTGGGCCCAGGTTCTCTCATTTCTCTCTCTCTGGTTACTGTTATCTCTCTCCTCCTTCCTGCCGTTATATTAATTTCCCACACTAGCCCACTCTTTACTGGAATTTAGTGATAATTGGATTTGAAGATAAATTAATTAAACCGGAGGTCGTTAAATTCCCTTGAATCGGGCAATTAGCTATGCATGGAACTAGCCAGGAAGAATTACCCCTTAAATGGATATGGGTTCGTTAATATGGGAGAATACACACACCTTTATCTAGAGAATAAAGGCGGTACCGCATAGATTACACGTTTCAGCTGTGATCTCTTTCTAGCTGGTTTGAATACTAAAGTTACCTCGTCAGACCTTACGACTCCACAGCACCTGGTCACCCCGCATTCATGCATATTCAAGAGAGACCAGGTAATTAGATTTCCCTCGCTCCCAGCTTGTCAGCTAAGTTAACCCTTTTCAGACACACATATATTATACTACACATTTCTTATTCTTATATATAAATTTATGTACAGATATTCCCAGTTTCCAATGGAGATCATTCATAAATATTCCTCATAAGGCAACATATTCTTGCAAAGCAAGAGCACTTATTGTTATCTCACATATATATTATTATTAAGTGTTCTTGCAAAGCAAGAGCACTTATTGTTATCTCACATATATATTATTATTCTTATTATAGCCAAATTTTACCACCCTAACTCCTCCCACAGTTTTTACACTACATAGACAAGTAATATACCGAAACGTGCGGATTGTTCTCGAATAGTGTGCTATTACTTTGTGGAACGTTTCGCCGAATCGTTCACGAAATATCGTTGTTTTTGCGGAGAAATTTGTCCCATAGGAATGAATGGCGAAACTAGAGTGTGAGCTGACAAAATCTGAAAAATCAGGACATGATTTCTAACCTGCCACCACTCCCTCATTTTTAAACCCACCTACACAAATTTTATATCAAAACGTTCAGCTTTACCTGCTGCTACTACACGTGTCCACGGCTAAGCCATAGTCCTTACAATTTTCACAATATGATGATTTGTTTGCAACTCACGCCACCCATTGACTTTCATTGAAACTCCCCTGTAGACACTTCAAATTCAAAGGGCAATTTCTAAACTGCGACTGTGCCTTTAATTTTGATATTTCAGAGACATACTATATATCAAAATGTAGGTCTGGGTCTTGTGATTCTTACAATATAAAGCTCTTCGCTGTAGGATACGACCGTTTGAAGAATGGCAAAAATTCAGGAGAGGCTGAAAATACTGTGACCTGTGGTTAGAGGCTGCATAAACAAACATTGGTTTCCTTGGCAACGCTGAGGGACCTATAGCTCCTCCCACACAGCTCTGATGGGAATTTCTGTATCACAAATTGTTGTAACATGGAGGTTGGCTGTGTTGTCTTTCCCTCAGGACACAGTATGTTCCCAGTTGGGGTGTCTGGGGGGAAAGACAATGCACGTTGCCTCTTATTTCTCTAAGGCATTTCTAAAGTTCAACTTTGCTTACTTTTTTTTTTTTCTTCAAAATGTTTACATTTTTGAAAAAAAAACATTAAAAAGAAAAATAATTTTTGAAAAAAAAAAAAAACACTTAACGACCGCTCACTGTATATATAAGTTGGCAGAATGGCACCGACAGCAAAGTCACGTACCTGTACGTGACTGCCTTTGTATAGTTGGGGGGTCCAGTGGGACCCCCCTTATATACAGTGAGCAGTCGTTAGTTGTTCGGGAGCGATCCTCGATGAGGGGACGGCCGTTCGATTCCGGCCACCCCCTCGCGATCGCTCCCGGCGAATGAGAATCTTCCTCTGCTGTGTAAATGTAGACACAGGCAGAGGAAGTGATGTCATCTCCCCTCGTGGCGGTCTTTTCGTCCGCAGCGCCGAGGAGAGAAGACGCAGGTTAGTGCACCAACAGCCCACTGACACGTAGGCACACATAGGCACACATTTCACCCCCAGATCACCCCCCAGGTCACCCCCCAGGCACAGTGTCACTGATCATTTATTTTACTGATCACTGCATTTAGTGTCATCTGTGACAGTAAAAAGTTGGAGGGCAGTTAGGTTTAGGCCCCTGTAGGTCCAGGGTAGCCCCCTAACCCCCTAATAAAGGTTTAACCCCTTGATCGCCCCCCAGGTAACCCTTTCACCCCCTAACTACAGCGTCACTAAGCAATCGTTTTTCCAATCGCTGTATTCGTGTCGCTGGTGCCCTAGATAGCCAGTTATTTTTAGGTTCGCCGCAGGTTTTTATAGCGTCAGGTACCCCCATATATTATTTTAACCCCCTGATTGCCCCTAGAGTTAACCCTTTCACCAGTTATCACCGTATAAGCATCACTGGTGACACTGGTTAGCCAGTCAGTTATTTAGTTTTTTAGGTTACCCGCCAGGTTTTTATATAGCGTCGGGTACCCCCATATTTAACCTAATAAAGGTTTTAACCCCCTGATTGCCCCTAGTTAACCCTTTCACCAGTGATCACCATATAAAGGTTACGGGTGACGCTGGTTGATTAGTTTGCTTTTTATAGCATCAGGGCACCCGCCGTATATAACCCAATAAAGGTTTAACCCCCTGATCGCCCGGCGGGTGATATCAATTAGGTTTTAGCGCCAGAGAGGGTCTGCGTTGCCCCAGGCAGCGTTAGGTTAGTGCCAGTAACGCTAACACCCACGCGCAAAGCATACACCTCCCTTAGTGGTATAGTATCTGAACAGATCAATATCTGATCTATACTAGCGTCCCCAGCGGTTTAGGAATCCCAAAAACGGTGTGTTGGCGGGATCCTCCCAGATACCTGCTAGCACCTGCGTTTGGCCCCTCCGCCCAGCCCAGCCCACCCAAGTGCAGTATCGATCGATCACTGTCACTTACCAAACACAAAACACATAACTGCAGCGTTCGCAGAGACAGTCCTGATCCCTGCGATCGCTAAGTTTTTTTTGAAGCGTTTGATACATTTGCTGACAGTCAGGTGCTTTTTTACCTGTGAATCTTACTAGTGTACCCCTAAATTTAGAGCCTAAAATGGCAAATCGAAGGTACACTAGTAAAGAGGCCTACGAGATTCTGAGCATGACAGATAGTGAAGAGGAGGTCACGGATCTGTCAGATTCAGGCTCAGAATATCTTCCCGTAGAAGTCAGCGGCTCCACGCCAGATAGCTCTGACGACGAAGAAGGTGAGGTCCCTGCTAAGGTCAGGCGTACCCGATCCCGATCTTCTGCTGTTGTTGAGCATCAAGAACCGCAGGGCTCTCGTATCATGGAGCAGAGTAGTACTAGTGCCGCTATTCCTTCTGGTGAATTGGCAAGCACCAGCGGCCTAGTACAGCCTGGGCGTACATCCAGCACTGCAGTATCACTTGGTGATGTGGCGAGTCCCATAAGTGCAGTTCAAGCTGGCGAGGTGGCAAGCACAAGTAGTGTCCCGCTGCCACCAAGAAGACAAAGGCAGGCCCGTCGTGCCCATAGTGCCCTTCCTGCAGAATTCGCCTATCCCGATTGGGTCCCCACCACTTCTGCAGAACCCGTACTTCCCCCATTCACTGCCCAACCCGGTATTCAGGTGGAAACAGCTGATTTTAAGGCAATTGATTTTTATTTGCTGTTTTTCACGGAAGATCTCTATAGATCTATTGTGGACCAGAGTAATTTATATGCTGGTCAATTCATCGCCGCTAGTCCCCAGTTGCCTTCCATTGCCAAAGATTGGAAACCAATTACGGTTTCCGAATTTAAAACCTTTCTGAGCTTTTCCCTCAACATGGGCACACATAAATTCCTGTCATTGCGTGTTTATTGGTCCACACACCCAATTGACCACATGCCCGTGTTCTCTGCCTCCATGCCCAGGACACGATACGAGCAGATTTTGCGGTTCATGCACTTCACCGACAATGAACTTTGTCGTCCATGTGGAGACCCTGAATACGTCCGGCTCTACAAAATTCGGCCCCTCATAAACCACTTCAATGAACGTTTTGCAGCCTTGTTTATTCCCGATCAAGTTGTCTGCGTTGATGAGACCCTGATTAAATTTTCTGGCCGCTTGTCTTTCAAGCAGTACCTTCCCAGCAAGCGTGCCAGATACGGGGTCAAGCTCTATAAGTTCTGTGACAGGGCAACAGGCTATGTATGGAGCTTTACGGTTTATGAGGGAAAAGATAGTCAGGTTGAGCCGGTCAACTGCTTGGATTACATAGGGAGCGCTGGCAAGATAGTGTGGAACTTGGTGTCACCCTTATTCGGAAAGGGGTACCACTTGTATGTGGACAATTATTACATGAGCGTGCCACTGTTTAGTCACTTGTTTGATCATCAGATTGGAGCATGTGGCACCGTGCGACCTAATCGCCGGGGCTTTCCCCAGCGGCTTGTATATGCCCATCTTAGGCTGGGGGAGAGAGCCTGCGTGAAGTGTAATAACTTGCTCGCTATGAAGTGGAGGGATAATAAGAATGTTTTCCTTCTTACCTCCCTTCATACACGACAGTCCAAATTCCTACGGCGACTGGTGTTGTGGAGAAACCCCTCTGTGTCCACGAATATAACAAAAATATGGGAGGGGTGGACCTTGGCGCCGTATCTAATTGACCGTAAGGCGAGATGCTGGTACAAAAAAGTGTCTCTATCCTTATTCCAATGGGCTTTGCTGAACGCTCATGTGCTATACAGAGCTTCAGGCGGGACGTTATCTCTTCTAAAATTCCAGAATGAGATGGTCACAGAACTCCTGTATCCAGGCGGTTCTGCACCTCACCATCCCCTACCAAATGCAGTAAGCCGGCTGCATGAGAGGCATTATCCGTATGTCCTCGAGAGTACCCCTACCCAACGAGCCCCCCAAAAAAGATGTTGTGTCTGTAGCAAGCGTGGATTTAGGCGTGACACCCGTTATTTTTGTCCACTCTGTCCTGACAATCCTGGTCTTTGCGTTGGTGAATGTTTTGAACGCTTCCACTCAAAAGTGAAGTTTTAGCGTAGGGTACAGCATTTCACAGACTAGGACACACTTACACAGGGTCTCCCAAGATGCCATCGCATTTTGAGAGACCCGAACCATTACAGTTGTTGAAGTTACAAAAAAAAGTGTAAAAAAAGAAAAAAAAAAAAAGAAAAAAAAATATAAAATAAAAATAGTTGTCGTTTTATTGTTCTCTCTCGCTCTCTCTCTCTCTCTCTCTCTATTTTCTCTCTATTGTTCTGCTCTTTTTTACTGTATTCTATTCTGCAATGTTTTATCATGCTTGCTTTTCAGGTATGTCATTTTTTGTTTTCAGGTGCGCCATTCAACTGCAGCGCAGAATTATTTATCTTGACAGCAACAGCGTTTGCTCCCACGATACATTTATCTTGACAGCAACAGCGTTTGCTCCCACGATACATAAAGTTGTGACTCCAGTGCTGTAGGAGGTGATTTCACCACCACAGTTAAAAAAAAAGAGCATATATGCCAGTGATGGCGAACCTTGGCACCCCAGATGTTTTGGAACTACATTTCCCATGATGATCAACTACACTGCAGTGTGCATGAGCATCATGGGAAATGTAGTTCCAAAACATCTGGGGTGCCAAGGTTCGCCATCACTGATATATGCCGAAGCATGGGGGCAGCAGGGGCGGAGGAGCGATTTTGCTCCTAATGCCGCGTACATACGGTCGAAATTCCGACGGAGGCTTGCCCGTGGAAAAGTCTGACCGTGTGTACGCGGCATAACTTTTTTGCGGGAAGATGCCCCCATGCTTCGGCATATATAAATGGTGCATGTATGCCCATCATTAGAAGTGGGTGGATGAAGGAAGGTATTCTAATGGTGGGCATACCCACCGATCAATCTCTTTTTTTCGTTCAGCCAACAGGCTGCATGAAAAAAAAGATTACAATACATGTCCAACAAGGACCAGCAACGTACTGTTTATACCAGAATGATGCCTGCAGGTTTAGGTATCATCTTGGTATCACTCTTTTCAGCCAGTGGCCGGCTTTCATGTAAAAGCAATTCTAGCAGATAATTAGCCTCTAGACTGCTTTTACAAGCAGTGGGAGGGAATGTCCCCCCCCCCGGATATAAACAGCGCCATTGGGAAATTGGGAAAGCATTTTATCACACCGATCTTGGTGTGGTCAGATGCTTTGAGGGCAGAGGAAAGATCTAGGGTCTAACCCCCCAATTTTTTTCAAAAAGAGTACCTGTCACTACCTATTGCTATCATAGGGGATACTTACAATCCCTGAGATAACAATAAAAATGGTAAAAAAAAAAAAAATATGGAAGGAACAGTTTAAAAATAAAATAAAAAAGCAAAATGAATAATAAAAAAAAAAAGCACCGCTGTCCCCCCCTGCTCTTGCGCAAAGGCGAACGCAAGCGTCGGTCTAGCGTCATATGTAAACAGCAATTGCACCATGCATGTGAGGTATCACCGCGAAGGTCAGATCGAGGGCAGTAATTTTAGCAGTAGACCTCCTCTGTAAATCTAACGTGGTAACCTGTAAGGGCTTTTAAAGGCTTTTAAAAATGAATGTAGTTTGTCCCCGATGCGCGTTTGTGCGCAATTTTAAAGCATGTCGTGTTTGGTATCCATGTACTCGGCCTAAGATCATCTTTTTTATTTCATCAAACATTTGGGCAATATAGTGTGTTTTAGTGCATTAAAAATAAAAAAAGTGTGGTTTTCCCCCAAAAAATGCGTTTGAAAAATCGCTGCGCAAATACTGTGTGGAAAAAAAAATGCAACACCCACTATTTTAATCTGTGGGGCCTGTGCTTTAAAAAAATATATAATGTTTGGGGGTTCAACATAATTTTCTTGCAAAAAAAAAAATGTTTTCATGTAAACAAAAAGTGTCAGAAAGGGCTTTGTCTTCAAGTGGTTAGAAGAGTGGATGATGTGTGACATAAGTTTCCTAATGTGCATAAAATGCCAGGACAGTTCAAAACCCCCCCAAATGACCCCATTTTGGAAAGTAGACACCTCAAGCTATTTGCTGAGAGGCATGTTGAGCCCATTGAATATTTTTTTTTTGTCCCAAGTGATTGAATGACAAAAAAATAAAAAATAAAAAATAAATGTACAAAAAGTTGTCTCTAAATGATATATTGCTCAAACATGCCATGGTTATATGTGGAATTGCACTCCAAAATACATTCTGTTGCTTCTCCTGAGTACGGGGATACCACATGTGTGAGACATTTTGGGAGCCTAGCCGCGTACAAGACCCCGAAAGCCAAGCACCGCCTTCAGGATTTCTATGGGTGAAATTTTTTGATTTCACTCCTCACTGCCTATCACAGTTTCGGAGGTCATGGAATTCCCAGATGGCACAAAACCCCCCCAAATGACCCCATTTTGGAATATATCATTTAGTGACAACTTTGTGCAAAAAAAAAAAGTTTGTCATATTCCCGCAACTTGTGGCAAAATATAAAATATTCCATGGACCCAACATGCCTCTCAGTAAATAGCTTGGGGTGTCTACTTTCCAAAATAGGGTCATTTGGGGGGGTTTTGTGCTATTTTGGCATTTTATGGCTTTCGAAACTGTGATAGGTAGTGAGGAGTGAAATCAAAAATTTGCGCCCTTAGAAATCCTGAAGGCGGTGCTTGGTTTCCAGGGTCCGGTACGTGGCTAGGCTCCTAAGAAGTCCCACACATGTGGTAAAAATATTCAATGGGCTCAGCATGCCTCTCAGCAATTTCCTTGGGGTGTCTACTTTCCAAAATGGGGTCATTTGGGGGGGTTTTGTACTGCCCTGCCATTTTAGCACCTCAAGAAAAGAGATAGGCAGTCATAAATTTAAAGCTGTGTAAACTCCAGAAAATGTACCCTAGTTTGTAAACGCTATAACTTTTGCGCAAACCAATAAATATACGCTTATTGACATTTTTTTTACTAAAGACATGTGGCTGAATACATTTTGGCCTAAATGTATGACTAAAATTTAGTTTATTCAATTTTTCTTATAACAAAAAGTAGAAAATAAAAAAAAAATCAAAATTTTCAGTCTTTTTCCGTTTGCCTCTGCGATTTAAATTTTTTGCGATATAATCAAATACCATTAAAAGAAAGCTCTATTTGTGGGAAGAAAAGGACACAAATTTCGTTTGGGTACAACATTGCATGTCCGCACAGTTTACAGTTAAAGCAGCGCAGTGCAAAATTCTGAAAACACATCTGGTCCTTTAGCTACAAAATGGTTCGGGGCTTAAGTGGTTAAAAAAAACATTTAAAAAAAAAAAACATTTTTAAAAAAATGTTCCGCTCTTTCAGCTAATGATGGGACTTACATTTTTTTTCTACTATTTCTACTTTTTAAAATATTAAGCTTTTTAACACTTTCACAGTTACTCCAGCCACTCCAACCACACAACAGTTGCTCAAGTCACTCCACCCAGTTACTCCACCCACTCCAGTTGTAGACTACTGGTGGAGGCAAGAACACGTCACACAATTTCACCAGAAATTGTAGCTTTTCTAGTTCTTATTCTTATTATAGCCAAATTTTACCACCCTAACTCCTCCCACAGTTTTTACACTACATAGACAAGTAATATACCGAAACGTGCGGATTGTTCCCGATTGGTGTGCTATTACTTTGTGGAATGTTTTGCCAAATCTTTCACGAAATATAATAGTTTTTGCAGCAAAATTTGTCCCATAGGAATGAATGGCGAACTAGAGTGTGAGCTGACAAAATCTGAAAAATCAGGACATGATGATTTCTAACCTGCCACCACTCCCTCATTTTAAGCCCACCTAAACAAATTTTATATCAAAATGTTCAGCTATCCCTGCTGCCACTACACGTGTCCACGGCTAAGCCATAGTCCTTACAGTTTTCACAATATGATGATTTGTTTGCAACTCACGCCACCCATTGACATTCATTGAAACTACCCTCTAGCCACTTCAAATTTGAAGGGCAATTTCTAAACTGTGACTGTGCCTTTAATTTTAATATTTCAGAGACATACTATATATTAAAATGTAGGTCTGGGTCTTGTGATTCTCACAATATAAAGCTCTTCGCTGTAGGATTTATAGTTTTTAAAATACGACCGTTTGAAGAATGGCAAGAATTCAGGAGAGGCTGAAAATCCTGTGACCTGTGGTTAGAGCCTGCATAAACAAACATTGGTTTCCTTGGCAACGCTGAGGGACCTATAACTCCTCCCACACAGCTCTGAGGGGAGTTTCTGAATCACAAATTGTTGTAACATGGAGGTTGGCTGTGTTGTCTTTCCCTAAGGACACATTATGTTCCCAGTTGGGGTGTCTGGGGGGAAAGACAATGCACGTTGCCTCTTATTTCTCTAAGGCATTTCTAATGTTCAACTTTTATTTTTTTGATTCTGTTATCTGTAAATGAATTACTATGTACTGTAATACGACGGATACTGTTCATCGCTGTTTATGACCCCCCCCCCATGAAAAAATAAAAATAAATTTTTGAAAAATAAAAAAAATTTGAAAGAATATAAAGATTTTTGAAAAAAACATCATTTAAAAAAAAATATATTTTTTAAAACAAAAATCATTTTGAAAAAAAAAACATCTGAAAAATTTTTTTTTTGAAAGACAGAAAAAAAATAATTTCGAAAAAAAGTGAAAAAAAATCATTTAAAAATTAATAAATTATAATTTTTGAAAAATATATTTTTTTGGAAAAAAATAAATACATTTTTTTTTAAAAATGTTCCGCTCTTTCAGCTAATGATGGGACTTCTTCATTTTTTTTCTACTATTTCTACTTTTTAAAATATTAAGTTTTTTTTTTTTTTTATTTCTCTTTATTGAAGTTTTCTGCGTTATTGAGATACAAAACAGGGCCATTGGGGCATACCCCGGCCAAACCTTGCACATTACCACGTGCACATCAAAGAAAGAAGAAAGAACACAAAAAAAACACCCCCAAAAACCCAAAGGGACATAGAGAAAAAGAAAACAAAAAACAGAGGACAACTTATCATCGCATCCTAACACTAAATATATCTAACTAACATAACAGGGACACCTCTCGGGATACACATGGTAGGATTACAACAGGAGTTATTATTCCTTGCGGGACCTCTACTCGTTCCTAGATGTCTGGGTTGGGCTTATCAGGAGCATGCAGGGGTAGGTGCTATTAATTTGAGCTATGCTTACACCTCCATTTATTTATTCAGAGTACGGACCTTAGCTCCTATCAGGACTGATGAGTACAGAGGAAATCTGATGAGTTACTCCTCTTGGGGTCGGTCATCTGTTGTGGACTCTGAATCAGTCCACAGATGCCAGACTTTTTCATATTTTTTGGGGCATCCACGAGACAGATACGTCGCTTTATAGAGGGGAACCACTGTGTTGACTAGATGCTTCCATGAGGTCAGGGTGGGGGGGGTGATTGACTTCCACTTTAGTACTATGGCTTTCCTTGCGTAAAACAGGAGGATACCTATTAGGGTACGTGGGGCTTTGACAAGTGCCAGTTGCTCCACCAGGCCAAGGAGGCATAAACTAATTGTCAGGGGAATAGAAATGGTAGTTAGGCTATGGATAAATTGTGTTACCTCCCGCCAATAGTCCCGAATCTGTAGGCAATCCCAGAATATGTGTGTGAAATCTGCAGGAGTCTCAGAGCATCTCCAGCAGTTAGCTGGCAGGGCTGGGTATATGCGGTGGAGGCGTTGGGGTGTGTAATAGATCCTGTGGAGGATCTTGAATTGGATCAATTTATCCCTGGTAGCCACCAGCGGCTGAAATGGGTAGTCCCACATATCTTCCCAGTCTTCGCTGTCCAGCTCCTGCACCTCCGCCCGCCACAAACCACGCAGACCATCCAGACCCTCCTGGATGGACGGCAGGAGTGCTCGATAGATTTGGGATAGGGGTTTTGAGAGCTCGGCATCGTCTAGGAGAATCTCCAAGGTGTCAAGCTCCAGCCGAAGCTGAACCGACTTGAATTGCGAATTGAAGGCGTGGCGGAGCTGCAGGAACCTGAAAAAGAAAGAGTTCGGAAGCTGGAATTCATTCTTTAACCTATCGAATGTAAATAGCCCCAGCTCATCGCAGATATCCCTCAAATACTTGATGCCCTTGCCGGCCCACAGATCCTGCAAAGAGTGGAACTCCCTGAGCCTCAGATTGTACCAAAATGTTGTGTTAGGGGACCATCTGGCCTTTGCCAAATTAGGTTTAATCACTACCGTGTACCATGCCTTAATGATCGCTTTCATAGCTAGGGTCGAGGGTACCGCAGAGCCCCCTGAACCCCTATAGAGTGCGTTGCGAAGGGCCTCGAAAGATCCTAGGTGTGCCGCCTCCAGGACAACTGACGCATTGGTGTCGTCCGAGACCAGCCAGTTATGTGCATGGGTGAGCATTGCTGCTAAATAGTAGGTGTGGAAGTCCGGGCAGGCAAGTCCCCCCTGTGTCCATGGTCTACACAAAATCTTTTTACTGAATCTGGCCGGGTGTGATTGCCACAAGAAAGAAGCCACTGAGGAGTCTAGTTGCTGGAGAAGAGACTTGGGGATCCATACCGGAGAGTGCCGTAAGATATACAGCAAGACCGGGAGTAGTTTCATTTTTATTAAGTTAATTCTCCCTATTAGAGATAATGGGAGGTTTGACCAAGCCTTCAGTTTTAGTTTACACCACGGCAGCACCGGGGACAAGTTAAGTTTGAAAAAATCTTTAGTATTGGACGAGATATTTATCCCTAAGTATCTGATGGTATCTGTCCATTGTAGAGGCGAAGTAGGATCACTCAGCCTCCTTGCCCCGGGGTCTATGGGTAAAATTCGTGATTTGCTCCAGTTGGTTCTGAGACCAGAGAGAGAGACGCGAAACGGTCCAGAAGCCGAAGCGCCCCGGCGAGCGAGGGACCGGGGTCCCTGAGGAAGAGAATCAAATCATCGGCATACAATGCCAGCTTCTCGGTCACCGAGCCGACCCGTACTCCAGACACCTCCCCCGACCTCCGCAGGGCCTCGGCCAGAGGCTCCATTACCAGGGCGAACAGTGCAGGTGATAGAGAACACCCCTGTCTTGTTCCCCTCCTAATCGGGAAAGAGGGCGAGAGACTACCATTCAGTTTGATACGAGCGGTGGGTGCCCTATATAGTAAGCCGATCCATTTCCGGAAAGTTGGGCCGAAGCCAAAACCCTCCAGAACCTGCATCATATAGGACCATCTGACTGTATCGAAAGCCTTTTCGATGTCGAGGGATACCAGTACCCGGGAGGCATTCTCTTCGGATGGGAGCTGGAGATGGGTAAAGACTCGTCTAAGGTTAATTTTCGTGGACTTGCCCGGCATAAAGCCTGTCTGATCTATGTTGACTAGGGATGGTAAAACCTTCATGAGTCTATTGGCTAGTACTTTCGTGAGTATCTTAAGATCATAGTTCAGCAACGAGATGGGTCTGTAGGATGAGCAACAGGTGGGGTCCTTCCCTGGTTTGGGCAGCAGCACTATATGCGCCTGGTACATGCTGTCTGGTAGCCTGTCGGATTCCAGGCAGTCTGTGTATAACTGATTTAGTTTAGGGACCAGTAAAGTAGCGTTAGTTTTATACCAGTCCCCAGGTAGACCATCTGGGCCCGGGGATTTATTGTTGGGCAAGGAGTATATTGCAGCCTCTATTTCCAGACGTGTTAACGGCTTATCTAACGCTATCCTGTCCTCCTCAGAGAGGAGAGAAAAAGTATTTCCCCCCAGTTCCTCCAGCCCAGCAGCAGCTGAGCCAGAGAATTGGTCGTCATACAGGTTGCTATAGAAGAGATAAAAATTCCCGCAGTATACCTTCGGGTTCCGTAACCTGGCAACCAGTGGAAGTCTGAAGTCTAGGGATTACTGTTTGGAGCGTAGGTTCTGCTACAAGGTTGGCCAGTAGTTTGCCATTCTTGTCCCCTGACTCGAAAAGCTTGGCTACAAGCTTTCGCGCATCTGAGTGTACCAGTGAGGTGTAGTGGAGCTTCAGATCTCTTCTCGTTTGGGCTAGGGTAGAATAATTTTCAGGCGTTGGATGCCTCGTGAAAAGATCCAGTGCCACCCCTTCGCTTTGTTCCAGTTGAGCGGTCTGTAACGCAAAGCCGGATCTCACTGCCTTGATAGAGGAGATGTATTCTCCTCTGGCATGAGCCTTGCCCGCCTCCCAGACCACATCAAGGGAAGCCGATCCCTCATTTGTCTGCCAGTATTCCTTGAGCCTGGGCTCTACTAGCTCCTGGACTTGTGGGTTGGCTATCCAATGGGACGCCAACTTCCAGCATCCCGGCTCGCGGGGGGTACCTAGACTCAAGCCAAGCTCTAGCGGTGAGTGATCTGAAAGACCTGCCGGGAGATAGGAGACTGTTCTGACTTGAGACAGTGCAGAAGCCGACCCGAACATGAAGTCTATGCGGGACCCAGACCTATGTGCTGCTGAGATATGTGAATATGTCCTTTCCTCCGGATGCTTCCACCGCCAGAGCTCCTGGAGACCAAAGGTGTCTGCCCAGAGATCCAAATGGGGGGGGCAGGTCTAAGGGGGTTAGTAGTATCTTTGTTGTGGTCAAGGATGGCATTAAAATCCCCTCCAACTAGAATATTATGGACCCGAAGGGGAGCTATTTTTGTAAGGACCGTGTACAGGATGGAGGAGTTAAATGGAGGAGGGACATATACATTAATTATTGCCCAGCGTTGGGCATACATTTCGAGGATAAGGATAATGTATCTTCCCCCAGGGTCCGTGAAGACCTGTTCCACTGTGCAGGGGAGTGACTTGTTCAACAGAACAGTCACGCCCCTCGCGTAGGAGGAATATGTGGCATGAAACCCTTGTTTGACCCATGCCCGCCTGAGTGCTAGGATTTTGTTGCCCGTCAGGTGGGTTTCCTGGAGAAACAAGATGTGAGGTTTGTGGGACTGCAGAAATTTAAATACTAACAATCTTTTTACCTTGTCATTCAAGCCCCTAACATTCCAAGATATCAGCCTTAAATCTATACCCATTTGAAATAGAGAAGTTCAATGACATAAGGATCATAGAAGACCCATACCCAGTTATATCCTGGCCATAGGCCCGCTGCAGAGGTAGTCTATAGGGTATAGCAATCCAGTGGAACTGGAGAGAACATAAAGTGAAAAAATAGAAAATAATATGTGAACCAGAGAAGTATCAAAATGAAGACAACATAGTCCAGCAAGAAAAATAGTGTGGAACCCGAGCAGGTGTGATAACTTACAAACAGTACAAATAACGCCCTACCGCCTGGCATATCCCCAACTTTCGCCAAGGCAGTTTCTTACCCTAAACTTGATTGTAGATGTCGCCTTCTGGAGGCTCAAAGTCTCTGAGGTAACCTCAGCGTGAGTTCAACCTAGAACAGTAGGCGAGAGTGAGAGAACTTGCATCCCATTACAGTGGGAGGAGACCGGCCCTCTGGAGCAGCGGGGCAGTCCCTTCAAGTCGCGAGCTGCCCCAGGTAGAGACAGGTCACCTGGTCCTTCACTTGGGAGTAAACAACAAAACCAAACAAAACAGGGGGGGTCGGCTGTGTTTCACTTGTAGAGGTACGTTTGGGGTAACTCCGGTGCTTGCAGGAAGTTAAGTAGGATAGAGCAAACCAGGATGTGAAAGAATCGTGCATCTAATAGATCGGTGGAAGGAATCTTTTATTGCAGGGTGGTCAGCCAGCTATCAGCATCCGCAGGGTTGTCGAAGAAGCGGACCTCTCCACCATGTTGGACACGCAGGCGGCTGGGGTATAGCATGCCATATTTAATGTTCTTGTCTCTGAGCCGCCTGCGGACATCATTGAAGGTCTTTCTCTTCCTCTGCAGCTCTGCCGAGAAGTCGGGGAAAAGAAGAACTGAGGCGTTGCCGTATTTGAGTGCGGCGTGTCTGCGGGCCTCAGAGAGGATCCTGTCCCTGTCCCGGTAATTGAGGAAGCGGACCAGGAAAGGTCTGGGGATATTCCCCGGGATGGCTCTGCCCGTAGGCACTCGGTGGGCCCTTTCAACAACGTAGGTAGGGGGAACATCCGTCAGGTCAAGTAAATTTTTAAAGAACTCCTCCGCAAATACAGCAGGGTGGTCCCCCTCTTCTCCCTCAGGCAGACCGAGGACTCTGACATTGTTGCGTCGCAGCCTATTTTCTGCGTCGTCCGACTTTGCGACCAGGGACTGCACTGTGCGTTGTAGCTCGGCAATTGAGGTGGAGTGATTGGCCGTTCGATCCTCCGTGGCCGACACTCTTGATTCTGTCTCAGACATCCTCCCCCTTATCTTGTCTAGATCATTCCGTATGAAATTGCACTCCTCAGCAAGGTGGTCGATGCGTACCAGTAGCGAAGTCCTACTCTACTCGATCGCAGCAAGGATTGTGGCTGTGTTGTCATGAGAAGGCGGGGCCGCCCCCTCTACCTCTGGGGCCTCACCGGGGTCCATGTCCAGTTCGGCTAGCAAGGCCCGGATTCGCCCGACCAGGACGGGATCCTTGTGCGGGGAAGATGGCGGTGGTACTCGGAGGGGTGTGTGGGCCCTTGTGGCTTTAGAGCTCCCTTTGCCCTTCTTAGAGGAGGAGGGCATCTGGCAGGTTACACAGGGGTAGGATTTGCAGCCGTGCTCAGAGGAGGCTTTGGGAAGCAGTGAGAGCCCAGCCAGACTGGCCGCAGCGATCAAAACACAGGGGGGTCTCCAGGCACCTGTCGCTCAGCAGCCAACACCCGGCTGACAGGTAGTGAGGATGTGAGGCTGGAGGTACAGGGGTGAGGGTTGCTCAGAGCGGTGTAGCATAGGCAGGCAGGCAACAGAGGACTCCAGGACCTATCATCCAGGCCACCTCAGCAGCAGGCACAGTTCTTGCAGGGCAGCACACTAGGCCAAGGCAGCGGTGGGCAGAGAGGACAGGGCGGAGGGATGGGAGCCAAGGATCCGAGTTCCGGAAGCACTCGCGGGGGCCGCAGCTCAGGAAACAGCGGTGCTTTGCAGGCCGCACTCGGCCGGGCAAAACCGCGGCCTCCACGGACGTCCCCAACGGCCAGACAGGCCTCCGGGTCCCGCTAGATGGGCGGATGGGCAGGCAGGGGAGAGTGGATGACCCGCCTTACCTTCAGGCAGGCCTGGATTCGTTCGTCCGGGAAGACGCCGGAACGGCAAGATGGCGGCGGCCGCGGACGAGAGGAGCAGTGCTGGGCAGGCGTCCCCTGGCAGAGCTGCTGCACGATACTGGCTCAGGATGCTCCAGAGGACCGAGAGGGACCCGCTGGCAGGCAAGTAGATGCTGGTTCTACTGTAGGAAGCAAGGATGGCATCGGATGGGATGTAGGATTCCCGGAGCTCCCCTCTGACACGTCCGCCGCTGATCACATCAGGACACGCCCCTTAAAATATTAAGCTTTTTAACACTTTTCACAGTTACTCCAGCCACTCCAACCACACAACAGTTTCTCAAGCCACTCCACCCAGTTACTCTGCCCACTCCAGTTGTAGACTACTGGTGGAGGCAAGAACACGTCACACAATTTCCCCAGAAATTGTAGCTTTTCTAGTTAAAGGGGTTGCTCCACCGGAAAAAAAAAATTAAAAGCCAGCAGCTACAGCTACAGCAGCTGCTGGCTTTTAATATTTGGACACTTACCTGTCCTGGAGTCCAGCGACGTCCGCAGCAGAGGACGAGCGACCGCTCGTCGCTCTGCTGCTCCCTCCGCCATCCTCGCTGAGGGAACCAGGAAGTGAAGCCCTGCGGCTTCATGCCCGGTTCCCTACGGCGCATGCGCGAGTCGCGCTGCGCCGTTCTGATTGGTGCTCCTGTGTTCTGGGAGCCGAGTGTCTCCCAGAACACCAAGGGAAGTCTGCGGGAAGTGACGTAACTCCCGCAGATTCCCGGAGACAGGACTCCCGGATGTGGGTGAAAATACCTGTCTTAGACAGGTATCTTCACCCCCCTCCCCCCTGAAAGGTGTCAATTGTGACACCGGAGGGGGGGAGGGTTCCAAATAGCAAAAGTTGCTATTTAGGGTGGAGCTCCGCTTTAAGTGTTCTTGCAAAGCAAGAGCACTTATTGTTATCTCACATATATTATTTTATTCTTATTATAGCCAAATTTTACCACCCTAACTCCTCCCACAGTTTTTACACTACATAGACAAGTAATATACCAAAATCGTTCACGAAATATCGTTGTTTTTGCGGCAAAATTTGTCCCATAGGAATGAATGGCGAAACTAGAGTGTGAGCTGACAAAATCTGAAAAATCAGGACATGATTTCTAACCTGCCACCACTCCCTCATTTTTAAACCCACCTAAACAAATTTTATATCAAAACGTTCAGCTATCCCTGCTGCCACTACACGTGTCCACGGCTAAGCCATAGTCCTTACAGGTTTCACAATATGATGATTTGTTTGCAACTCACGCCACCCATTGACATTCATTCATTCATTCAGCGTTGCCAAGGAAACCAATGTTTGTTTATGCAGGCTCTAACCATCATTAGTTGAAAGAGAGGAACAATTTTTAAAAAAAAATTTTTTTTTTTACAAAATGATTTTTGTTTTCAATTATTTATATTTTTTCAATTTTTTTTTTTTTAAATGTATTATTTTTATTTTTCAAAAATTAAAGAAAATTACTTTTTATTTTTTCATGGGGGGGGGGGTCATAAACAGCGGGAAAAAGTATCCGTCATATTACAGTACATAGTAATTAATTTACAGATAACAGAATCAAAAGAGTAAACAAAGTTGAACATTAGAAATGCCTTAGAGAAATAAGAGGTGACGTGCATTGTCTTTCCCCCCAGACACCCCAACTGGGAACATACTGTGTCCTGAGCCTTTAATTGTAATATTTCAGAGACATACTATATATCAAAATGTAGGTCTGGGTTTTGTGATTCTCACAATATAAAGCTCTTCGCTGTAGGATTTATAGTTTTTAAAATACGTACGTTTGAAGAATGGCAAGAATTCAGGAGAGGCTGAAAATACTGTGTGACCTGTGGTTAGAGCCTGCATAAACAAACATTGGTTTCCTTGGCAATGCTGAGGGAATTATAGCTCCTCCCACACAGCTCTGTGAGGAATTATACCTCATCACATACAGCTGAGTGGAATTATAATTGCTCCCACAAATATCATCATGCCATCTAAAGGAAAGAGATCTAAAGCTGCAAAGATACGCTAGACTAAACTGGACCTTTCAGACCCACGCTTTTGGGATCCGGAGCCCCACAGCAGCATAGTGGAAATGGAGGTTTGTGACAGTAAATGTGCCCAAGAGGTACATAGTGAACCTGTGGTGTCATTCCCATATTCAACTCAGTGTCAAGTTCAAGAGCACAGTGACAGTGTGATGGGCACTTCTGAAAACCATGGCATGCAAGAACCATGTGTACCAAGTGAGATATCTGTGCAGGCATCATTTCATCAGGGTCATCATGGTTATGGAAGGTTAAGGAACAAACAGTGTACATGCATGGCTCTGACATTTTTGGCATACCACAGTGAGCTTGATGATGTGAGGAAGGATGATCTTGATCAAATACTGAGGAAGGGCAACAGCTTGTATGGCACAACAATAAAACAGCTAAAACAAAGAAATGTCTATCAGCACCAACACTTGACAATGGAAGAAGTGCCCCTCAGAGTCAACACTGACAAATATGAGTATAACGTTGTTAAATCTCCAGTGTTATCGGGATGTGTGAGTCACGGTAGACGGTGACAACCAAGGTTGGTTTGTTGACCTCTCCACAAGACTTCAGTGCCTCAATGCAGATGTTACACATGCACTTTTTATAGTAGTGCCATATTGCATTGCATTGTTCAGAGACAAGTCTGGGAGATATGGACTGTTTGATTCTCATAGTCGAAATAAGGATGGGCTTCCTGCCACTGGAAAAGGAAAAGCTGTTATGATCACTTTTACACATTTGAGTGATATGGGGGCAAGGATTTATAAGTTGTATGAATTTCTCCTTACAGACACCAGAGGCCCTATTGATGGACTGCAGTATGACTTCATGCCAGTCTCATTTCATCGTGCAAGACGTCTGTCAGATGGTTTGCTGTCCCCACCGGTGCAATCTGACAAACCACATAATGGAAAGCATGTGGAGAACAAAGTGACACAGATGACCAAAGATGCAACACACACTGGATTCCCAGCCAGCAAGCATTCTCCACGGTCATTTGATGCAAAATCCTCACAGGGCATATGGAAGGACAGTAAGGCATTTTCCAAATTAAATGAACAGCGGCGACAAAAACAGAAGACAAGACACAGAAATGAAAGAAGGTGTGATTTCAAGGCTACAAAGATGTCTGTCATCAATAAGAAGAGGACATACATCACCAGCCGTTACAGAGCAGATGCTGATTTTAAGTTGAAGCAGAAGCAATATATCATTTGCAAATATGCGACAGATGCCAATTTCAACTTGAAGCAGAAGCAATACACAACCAGCAAATATGCGACTGATGCCAATTTTAACTTGAAGAAGCAATACATCATCAGAAAATATGCAACAGATGCAGGTTTCAAGTTAAAGCAGAAGCAATACACAACCAGCAAATATGTGACAAATGCCAATTTTAACTTGAAGAAGAAGCAATACATCACCAGAAAATATGCGACAAATGCCAATTTCAACTTGAAGAAGAAGCAAAACATCACCAGAAAATATCATAATGATCCTGCTTTCAGAAAACGTCACTTGCAACATTGAATGAGTTACATGAAAATGAAGCGTCACACTCAAGCAGATTTTCGCATAACCCATAAGATGCAATGTGCCTTCAAAATAAGAATGAAATACAGACAATGGACTCATGTCATGCGGGAATGCAGTCAACCAGTGGACAACAGCCTAATGCAGACAGCTATATCCACTTTCCATGAATGCATTAAAGCTGGGCCAACTTTTGTGTGCACGATGTGTCATCGCACCCTTTTCCCTAACCAAGTGAAACATTGCATTCACAGCAATTACAAGAAGAATCTACACATTGTTGCTGCCTGTTTGACAGGGAAATATGTCCATGTGTGCAACAATCACTGTCAAGGCCCTGAACAATGCACCGTACCAGATGAAAGGACCAAAGAATGGATTTGTCACAACTGTGATTCACATTTAAAAGCAGGACACAAATCATCCATCGCTGTGGCTAACAACATGGAGCTGGCACCCATTCCCCCAGAGCTCTGCAATTTGAATGTGCTGGAAAGACAACTTTTGGCCAAAATACTGCCATTTGCCAAGATCATCACACTTCCCAAAGGTCGACAGGCAGCTATACATGGCGCTATATTGTGTGTGCCACCCGAGGTGGAAACCACGGTCAATACTCTACCAAGATGGCACAGCACATCCCAGTTACACAGAGTGAAGCTGAAAAGACGTCTGACTTACAAAGGCCACCAGCTGTTTCGCAATGTCAACATGAGAAATATAGTAGCAGGTCTGCCAAAACTCATTGACACACACCCCGACTACAGTGACATTTCAATCAGACTGGATGAGACAATCGATGATGATGATTATGATGCTGATAATGATGATGGGATGGAACTCGACAGTTGTGATGAAACAAATGATGGAGATACTTGAACGCATCGAAAATTGTGATCCATCAGAGGTACAGTCTGCATGTTTACCGGCTGCTTCTGAGCAACAGGAAGGCCATGACCAACAACCTCCAAATGCAGAGGATGAGAAGGGTGCACTAAGACCTGGAATTGGCCTAGACAGTTGTTTGCAGCCATCTGACCTTGGAGAGGAAGCACTGACACACGGTGATGGAATATTCAGCATTGCACCTGCACAAGGAAACACACCTGTCAGCTTCTTTAAAGTTCCTAGGCTTGGGGCAATGGCTTTCCCTGTTCAGTTCCCTACTGGACAGAATACATTGGACCAGGCAAGACAAGTCAAACTGTCCCCGAGCATGTATTTCAATGCAAGGCTTTTTTGTGTTGATACTCGTTTTGCAAGAGACACAAGCTACCTCTTCTTTGCGCAGTTTGTCACAGAAACACACATGGCCAAAAGCAGCATGTCCATCCAGTTAAGGAAAGGAAAACCCAATACCAGGGATGGACGGAAAATATCCAACAAGCTGCTACAGGACAAGCGTGAGGTTGAGCGGTTGGTGCGAAACCGAGATGCCACAAGGTTTATGCAACCACTGAGAGGGAGTCCAGCTTACTGGGATAAAAATCTGAAGAATTTGCTAGCCATGGTCAGACAATTGGGTAAGCCAACATTTTTTCTTACCTTCTCTGCTGCAGAATTCAGATGGCTAGAGGTAATAACGGCAATAAAGGCACAACAAGGTCAAAAGGTGGATTTTGCAGAGCTAGACTGGGCTGAAAAGTGTGACATTCTTCGAGGCAACCCAGTGACCACCATGCGCATGTTTGACAAACGGGTTGATGCTCTGATGCGAGAGCTGCTGTTGGGTCCTGCACAGCCAATCGGTGAAGTTATAGATTACTTTTACCGGGTTGAATTCCAGGTGAGAGGGAGCCCTCATATACATTGTCTCTGTTGGGTAGCAGGAGCTCCTATATTTGGACAACACAGTGATGACAAGGTGCGTGCCTTTATAGATCATAACATCTCATGCCAGTTGCCTGATGAAGCCAAACAGGCCTTACTTCACAGATTTGTAACAGAACTTCAAATGCACAGCAGATCTCATTCAAAATCGTGCAAGGTAACAGAATATGCAGATTTGGATTTCCAAAGCCACCTATTAGAAAAACAAGGATAACTTACCCGATGCCAGAAGAACAAGGAGATTGTGCAATGAAACCACAAGCAGCCAAAAACAAACTGAAACCAGTCTGGGATTTGCTTAATAACCCAAAAGTGCAGCTTGAAGACATGTCGCAGCTACTGGCACACTGTGTTATGACTTTGAATCAGTACAACTCATACATTGAGGCATTGACCTCAAGCGTGATTCTAATGAAGCGTGATGTCAAGGACTGCTGGGTGAACAACTACAATCCACATTTGCTGACGGCCTGGAACGCCAAGATGGACATCCAGTACATTCTTGATGAGTATGGTTGCATCATGTACATGTTGTCCTACATATCCAAGCCAGAACGCAAGCTGAGTGACTATCTCAAAACAATAGTCAAAGACATGAGCCCAGAAACAGAGACAGAATGAGAAGAAATTAAAGAAGTTCTTCAGGCTTATTCAAAACACAGAGAGGTCAGCGCCCAGGAGTCTGTGGCCCGTACGTGCAGCCTGAAAATTAAGTCTTGCTCACGTGAGGTTGTTTTTCTGCCAACTGGTGACAACACACTGAAAATGAATCTCCCGCTCAGTGCGTTGCAGAACAAACCAGCCGATTCTCTTAATGTGTGGATGACGAGTTTTGTCGACAAATACAGAGCCAGACCCGAAACACCAGAGTTTGAGTCCATGTGTCTGGCAGACTTTGCATCCCATTACAGGGTTGTCTATGGCAAGCAGAAGGAAGATGACAAGCAAAAGGAAGACAGCAAGCGTGTCAGTCTATTGAATGAAATGGGAATGATTCAAAAACGCACGAGAGAGAAGCCTGCAATCATCAGGTACGCACGCTTCTCAGAGAAGAAGGACCCCGAGAACTACTACAGAAGACTGCTTAAACTCTACCTCCCCCACCGTTCAGAGTCATCACTGAAAACTGTAATGTTCCCAACACATCAGGATTTTTACAAAGGTGCCTGTGTGAGCTTACCAGGAGAAGAAGCAATCCGAGCAGTGTCTGCAATTGTTATCAGCAACCAAAAGAAGTTCGAACAACACAACAAAATTGTGGAACAAGTCTTGGATGACTTGGTAAAAAATGGCCCTGTTGAAGATGCTTGGAACACCTTTTGCCCCAGAAGCTGAGTTGGATAGGTTGGAATGTATAGAGGAACGCAAAGAAGGGGAGCCACTTCATGAGAATGAACAAGATGATGTTCCGGAGTATACACGTCACAAACAAACAGGTGGAATTGCGCTTACTGTGAAGGCCCCACAAATGTGCCCTGATTTCCTTCGGAAAATTTACAGAAACCTTAACCGGACACAAGCTCAGACATTCTACTCAGTTTGTGACTGGTGCACTAACCGTGTGCATGGCCTAAATCCTGACCCATTCTATTACTTTGTCACTGGTGGTGCAGGGACAGGCAAATCACACCTGATAAAGTGCATCTATGCTGAGGCGACAAAGATACTCTGTAAACTTACCAGACTACGGGAGGAAGCAGACATATCCATGCCCAGCGTTTTACTAACTGCATTTACAGGAACAGCAGCTTTCAACATTTCAGGCAACACTTTGCATTCTCTGCTGAAGTTGTCAAGAAGTTTGAAGCCACCCTATCAAGGACTTGGAAATCTCATAGATGAAGTGAGGGCACAGCTGTCAAATGCAGAAATCATTGTTATTGACGATGTGTCAATGATTTCAAAGCCCCTGTTTGCCTACATTAGTGATGAGCCGAACACCCCCGGGTTCGGTTCGCACCAGAACCCGCGAACGGACCGAAAGTTTGCACGAACTTTAGAACCCTATTAAATACAATGGATGCGAACATTCGAAATCTAAAGTGCTAATTATAACGACTATTATGCATGTTATTGTCCTAAAAAGGCTTTGGGAACCCGGGTTCTGCACCAGGGGACATGTATCAATGCAAAAAGAAGTTTTAAAAACGGCCATTTTTCTGGAGCAGTCATTTTAACCACTTAACGACCGCTCACTTTATATATACGTCGGCAGAATGGCACCGACAGGCACAATCACGTAGAGTGTACGTGATTGCCTTTGTACAGTTGGGGGGTCCAATCGGACCCCCCTCCTATACAGTGAGCGGCCGTTAATCGTTCGGGAGCAATCCAGGATGAGGGGGCAGCCGTTGTATTCCGGCCACCCCCTCGCGATCGCTCCCGGCGAATGAAAAGGCCCCCTCTGTCACACACAGTCAGAGGAAGCAGGAGGAAGTGATGTCATCTCTGGTGCGGCGCTCACATATACCGAGCGCCGTACAAGAGAAGACATCAGGTCAGTGCACAAAACACTACACTGACACCAGAACACATAGGGACATAAATCGCCCCCAGGCCCCCCCAGACATCCCCCAGATCACCCCCCAGCCCCAGTCACAGTGTCACTGATTGCAGTGACCATTTATTTACTGATCACTGCAATCAGTGACATTTGTGACTGTAAAAGTGTCACTACAGTCAGTTTTAGGTCCAGTGTAGCCCCCTAACCCCCCCTAATAAAGGTTTAACCCCCTGATTGCCCCCCAGATATCCCTTTCACCCCCTATCACCACTGTCGCTAAGCAATCATTTTTCTGATCGCTGCCCTAGTGTCGGTGATGCCGATCGGTAGCCAGTAATTTTTTTTAGGTTCGCCGCAGGTTTTTATAGCGTCAGGTACCCCAATATATTATCTAATAAACCCCCTTGATCGCCCCCCAGGTAACCCTTTCACCCCCTATCACCACTGTCGCTAAGCAATCGTTTTTCTAAACGCTGTCTTAGTGTCGGTGATGCAGATCGGTAGCCAGTAATTTTTTTTTATGTTCGCCGCAGGTTTTTATAGCGTCAGGTACCCCAATATATTATCCAGTAAAAGTTTAACCCCCTTGATCGCCCCCCAGGTAACCCTTTCACCCCCTATCACCACTGTCGCTAAGCGATCGTTTTTCTGATCGCTGTCTTAGTGTCGGTGATGCAGATCGGTAGCCAGTAATTTTTTTTTAGGTTCGCCGCAGGTTTTTATATAGCGTCAGGTACCCCCATATATTATCTAATAAAGGTTTTAACCCCCTGATTGCCCCTAGTTAACCCTTTCACCAGTGATCACCATATAAGTGTTACGGGTGACGCTGGTTAGTTAGTTTGCTTTTTATAGTGTCAGGGCACCCGCCGTATATAACCCAATAAAGGTTTAACCCCATGATCGCCCGGCGGGTGATATCACTTAGGTTTTAGCTTCAGAGAGGGTCTGCGTCACACCCCAGGCAGCGTCAGGTTAATGCCAGTAACGCTAACGCCCACGCGTGAAGCATACACCCCCCTTAGTGGTATAGTATCTGAACAGATCAATATCTGATCTGATCAGATCTATACTAGCGTCCCCAGCAGTTTAGGGTTCCCAAAAACGCAGTGTTAGCGGGATCAGCCCAGATACCTGCTAGCACCTGCGTTTTGCCCCTCCGTCCAGCCCAGCCCACCCAAGTGCAGTATCGATCGATCACTGTCACTTACAAAACACAACACACATAACTGCAGCGTTCGCAGAGACAGGCCTGATCCCTGCGACTCCAGTGCTGTAGGAGGTGATTTCACCACCACAGTTTAAAAAAAAAAAAAGCATATATGCCGAAGCATGGGGGCAGCAGGGGCGGAGGAGTGGAGGAGCGATTTTGCTCCTAATGCCGCGTACATACGGTCGAAATTCCGACGGAGGCTTGCCCGTGGAAAAGTTTGACCATGTGTGTGCGGCATAACTTTTTTGCGGGAGGATGCCCCAATGCTTCGGCATATATAAATGGTGCATGTATGCCCATCATTAGAAGTGGGTGGATGAATGGCGGTATTCTAATGGTGGGCATACCCACCGAACAAGCTCTTTTTCCGTTCAGCCAACAGGCTGCATGAAAAAAAGATTACAATACATGTCCAACAAGGACCAGCAACGTACTGGTATGTTGCTGGAATTTGAATGTTTATACCAGAATGATGCCTGCGGGTTTAGGTATCATCTTGGTATCATTCTTTTCAGCCAGCGGCCGGCTTTCATGTAAAAGCAATCCTAGTGGCTAATTAGCCTCTGGACTGCTTTTACAAGCAGTGGGAGGGAATGTCCCCCCCCGGATATAAAAAGCGCCATTGGGAAAGCATTTTATCACACCGATCTTGGTGTGGTCAGATGCTTTGAGGGCAGAGGAAAGATATAGGGTCTAGAAGACCCCAGTTTTTTCAAAAAAGAGTACCTGTCACTACCTATTGCTATCATAGGGGATATTTACATTCCCTGAGATAACAATAAAAAAAAAAAAAAAAATATGGAAGGAACAATTTAAAAATAAAATAAAAAAGCAAAATTAATAATAAAAAAAAAAAAAAAAAAAAAAGCACCCCTGTCCTGCCCTGCTCTTGCCCAATGGCAAACGCAAGCGTCGGTCTGGCGTCATATGTAAACAGCAATTGCACCATGCATGTGAGGTATCACCGCGAAGGTCAGATCGAGGGCAGTAGACCTCCTCGGTAAATCTAACAGGGTAACCTGTAAAGGCTTTTAAAGGCTTTTAAAAATGTATGTAGTTTGTCGCCAATGCGCGTTTGTGCGAAATTTTAAAGCATGTCGTGTTTGGTATCTATGTACTCGGCCTAAGATCATCTTTTTTATTTCATCAAACATTTGGGCAATATAGTGTGTTTTAGTGCATTAAAATTAAAAAAAGTGTATTTTTTCCCCAAAAAATGCGTTTGAAAAATCGCTGCGCAAATACTGTGTAGAAAAAAAAAATGCAACACCCACCATTTTAATCTGTAGGGCCTTTGCTTTAAGATATATATATAATGTTTGGGGGTTCAACATAATTTTCTTGCAAAAAAAAATATGTTTTGCATGTAAACAAAAAGTGTCAAAAAGGGCTTTGTCTTCAAGTTGTTAGAAGAGTGGATGTAAGCTTCCTAATGTTGTGTATAAAATGCCAGAACAGTTCAAAACCCCCCCAAATGACCCCATTTTGGAAAGTAGACACCCCAAGCTATATACTGAGAGGCATGTCGAGTCCATGGAATATTTTATATGTTGACACAAGTTGACACAAGTTGCGGAAAAAAGAAAAAATTTTTTTTTTGCACAAAGTTGTCACTAAATGATATATTGCTCAAATATGCCATGGGCATATGTGGAATTACACCCCAAAATAAATTCTGTTACTTTTCCTGAGTACGGGGATACCACATGTGTGAGACATTTTGGGAGCCTAGCCGCGTACGGGACCCCAAAAACCAAGCACCGCCTTCAGGCTTTCTAAGGGTGTAAATTTTTGATTTCACTTCTCACTGCCTATCAGTTTCGGAGGCCATGGAATGCCCAGATGGCACAAAACCCCCCCAAATGACCCCATTTTGGAAAGTAGACACCCCAAGCTATTTGCTGAGAGATATTGTGAGTATTTTGCAGATCTCACTTTTTGTCACAAAGTTTTGAAAATTGAAAAAAAATATATATATTTATTTTCTTTCTTCATTTTCAAAAACAAATGAGAGCTTTAAAATACTAACCATGCCTCTCAGGAAATAGCTTGGGGTGTCTACTTTCCAAAATGGGGTCATTTGGGGGGGTTTTGTGCTATTTTGGCATTTTATGGCCTTCGAAACTGTGATAGGTAGTGAGGAGTGAAATCAAAAATTTGTGCCTAGAAATCCTGAAGGCGGTGCTTGGTTTTTGGGGTCCCGTACGCGGCTAGGCTCCCAAAAAGTCCCACACATGTGGTATCCCCGTACTCAGGAGAAGCAGCAAAATGTATTTTGGGGTGTAATTCCACATATAACCATGGCAAGTGTGAGCAATATATCATTTAGTGACAACTTTATGTAATTTTTTAATTTTTTTTTGTCATTATTCAATCACTTGCGACAAAAAAAAATATGTAATGGGCTCAACAGGCCTCTCAGCAATTTCCTTGGGGTGTCTACTTTCTAAAATGGGGTAATTTCGGGGGGTTTTGTGCCATTTTGGCATTTTATGGCCTTCGAAACGGTGATAGGTAGTGAGGAGTGAAATCAAAAATTTGCGCCCTTAGAAATCCTGAAGGCGGTGCTTGGTTTCCGGGGGCCCGTACGCGGCTAGGCTCCCAAAAAGTCCCACACATGTGGTATCCCCGTACTCAGGAGAAGCAGTAAAATGTATTTTGGGGTGCAATTCCACATATAACCATGGCATGTGTGAGCAATATATCATTTAGTGACAACTTTTTGTATTTTTTTATTTTTTTTTGTCATTATTCAATCATTTAAGACACAAAAAAAATATTCAATGGGCTCAACATGCCTTTCAGCAATTTCCTTGGGGTGTCTACTTTCCAAAATGGGGTCATTTGGGGGGGTTTTGTACTGCCCTGCCATTTTAGCACCTCAAGAAATGAGATAGGCAGTCATAAATTTAAAGCTGTGTAAATTTCAGAAAATGTACCCTAGTTTGTAAACGCTATAACTTTTGCGCAAACCAATAAATATACGCTTATTGACATTTTTTTTTACTAAAAACATGTGGCTGAATACATTTTGGCCTAAATGTATGACTAAAATTGAGTTTATGCGATTTTTCTTATAACAAAAAGTAGAAAATATCATTTTTTTTCAAAATTTTCAGTCTTTTTCCGTTTATATCGCAAAAAATAAAAATCACAGAGGCAATCAAATACCATTAAAAGAAAGCTCTATTTGTGGGAAGAAAAGGACGCAAATTTCGTTTGGGTACAACATTGCATGTCCGCACAATTTACAGTTAAAGCAGCGCAGTGCAAAATTCTAAAAATACCTCTGGTCCTTTAGCTACAAAATGGTCCGGGGCTTAAGTGGTTAATGATGCATAAAGTGAAAAAAAAAAAAGTCAAATACTCCTTTAAATATCGTACCTGGGGGGTGTCTAAAGTATGCCTGTGAAGTGCCACGTGTTTAGAACTGTCCCTGCACAAAATTACATTTCTAAAGGAAAAAAAGCCATTTAAAACTGCTTGCGGCTTTAATGTAATGTCTGGTCCCGGTAATATGGATGAAAATCTTTAAGAAAAATGGCATAGCTACCCCATCACACACCCCCACCCCCTACCCCAGCCCATTACCAGCCCCTTTGGGTCTTGTATGGATATTAAGGGGAACCCCGCACACAAAATAAAAAAGGCCCTATATACTCTGAACAGCCGTATACAGGCGGTGCATACAAGACAGGGACTGTAGGTTTGTTCTTATGTAGAATCTGTTTGTAATTTTGAACAGGTACATTGTTTAAGTGTAGCTCCAGGCAAAAAATCTATTTTTAAGCTTTTTGGAAAACATAGGGAAGGGTTATCACCCCTGTAACATTTGTTTTGCTGTCTGTGCAGTGTGCACCTGTTCAGAACAGTTCACCTCACTTTCCGTCCTAATGACAAATGTTTTTTGAAAATTTGGGGGTTTTATTGAAACAAGAATTGGTGATAAAGAATCAGTGGAGAGGAGACACTTTTTTTCCCATATTAACGCTTACAGGAAAGAATTTGCCTTCCTAGAGGTAGATTTCCTCTCACTTCCTGTTGTATCCTTCTGTTTGCAAGGAGGAGTCGTTTGTAAGTTGGATGTTTGAAAGTAGGGGCCTGCCGTATATACTCAGCTGAAATTTGCCCCTTACATGTTGGTGTTGCCACAACACTGTGAGCCCTCACAGTTACTCTTGGTGGGCGCATGAATGGGCCCTGTTGTGAATTATTAGATCAAGAATTGTAATTGCATGCCCCTGTTGAACAGGGGCTGAAAAATTGGGCCTTTGGTGGTGGTGGTGGTGTTGACACAACACTGTAAGGCCTCACAGTTAGTCTTGGTGGGCGCAGGAATGGGCCCTGCTGTGAATTATTAGATCAATAATTGTAATTACATGCCCCTGTTAAACAGGGGCAGAAAAATTGGGCCTTAGGCACTGGTGCCACAACACTGCAACCCCTCACAGATACTGTACTTGGAGCACAGCAATGAGCCCTGTTGCAAAGTATTGCATCGAAAATTGTAATTACACGCCCCTGTTAAACAGGGGCTGAAAAATTGGGCCTTAGCCACTGGTGCTGGTGCCACGACACTGCAACCACTCCCAGATACTCTAGTTGGAGTGCAGGAATGAGCCCTGCTGCAAAGCATTGCATAAAAAATTGTAATAACACACCCCTGTTAAACAGGGGCTGAAAAATTGGGCCTTAGCCACTGGTGGCGGCACCCAGAAACAAAAATGTTCTTCCAAGCTATCATCGTCAATCGGATCATTGAGGAGGAGGAGGATAGTCAGTCAACATAACAGGACAGTCTCTCAGCATCAGCATCAGTCTTGAAGGGATGTGACATTTGAAAATAAATTAGTCTGTTATATCAGCTTCAGGTGTTTGGTAGCTGGTGGTGATCCAAGACTGGTTCATCTTTATGAAGGTCAGTCGATCAACAGAGTCGGTGGACAGGCGCACCCTGTGATCTGTGACAAATCCTCCAGCAGCACTGAATGTGCGTTCTGAAAGAACGCTGGATGCAGGACAGGCCAGTAGCTCAATTGCATACTGTGCAAGCTCTGGCCAGTGATCCATCCTCAAGACCCAGTAAGCCAGAGGATTTTCGGTGGGGAAGGTGTCCAAGTCTGACCTTGCCCCTAGGTATTCCTGCACCATGTATATCAGACGCTGGCGATGGTTGCTGGAACCGATCATACCTTGGGGCTGCGGACTAAAGAATTGTCTGAACGCTTCGGTCAGACGGCCACCTTCCCCACCGCTCCTTCTTTGACTGACCGAAGCCTCAGCAACTCGTTGTCCAGGACCAGGAGTTTGTAACCTCCCAGTCTCTGGGAACGTGTTGCACAGACCTTTCTGCAAGGCCTCCCGGAGTTGTCTCATCCTCTGCTCCCTCTGCGATGGTAAGATAAGGTCCGCAACCTTACCCTTGTACCGTGGATCAAGGAGAGTGGCCAGCCAGTAATGGTCCCTCTCCTTGATCCGAAGAATACGAGGATCCTTCCGCAGACTTTGCAGGATCAGGGAGGCCATGCAGCGTAGGTTAGCTGAGGCATTCAGTCCGGAGTCCTCTGGGTCACTAAGGACGACATGATCCGCAGCCACCTCCTCCCAGCCACGTACAAGTCCACTGTTTTCTTGGGACTGTAAATCATCCCTAAAAGACTGCTGCTGATGATGCTGAGTGCCAGGCTCCACCTCCATGCTGACACAATCCTCCTCCTCCTCTTCTTCCTGTGCGATTGGTGGGACAGAAGGAACACTGTCTGGATAAAGGGGGCCTTGAGAGGCAAGGAAGTCCTCCTCTTCCTGCCTCTGTTCTGCCTCCTCCTCCCAGCCACGTACAAGTCCACGGGTTTGTTGGGACTGTAAATCATCCCTAAAAGACTGCTGCTGTTGATGCTGAGTGCCATGCTCCACCTCCATGCTGACACAATCCTCCTCCTCCTCCTCCCCCTCGTCCTCTTCCTGTGTGATGGGTGGGACACAAGGAACACTGTCTGGGCAAAGGGGGCCTTGAGAGGCAAGGAAGTCCTCCACTTCCTCTTCCTGCCTCTGTTCTGCCTCAAGTGCCCTGTCCATTATTCCACGCAGCGTGTGCTCCAACAGGTGGACAAGAGGTACAGTGTCACTGCTCACCATCCTCGTGGCCTCCTCAAATGGTGCCAGGACAGTGTATGCATCCCTGATCATGCCCCACTGGCGTGGTGAAAAAAAACCGAGCTCCCCTGACCCTGTCCTGGTGCCGTAGTCGCACAGGTACTCATTGATGGCCCTCTGCTGCGTGTGCAGCCGCTGCAGCATGGCCAATGTTGAGTTCCACCTGGTGGGCATGTCACATATAAGGCGGTTCTTGGGCAGGTTCAACTCCTTTTGCAGCTCAGCCAGGCGATCACTGGCATTATAAGATCTTCGGAAATGCACACAGACTTTCCTGGCCTGCCTCAGGACATCCTGTAAGCCCGGGTACCTGCCCAAGAACCGCTGCACCACCAGGTTAAGGACGTGAGCCACACAGGGCACATGGGTCAGTTGTCCCTGTCGGAGAGCGGAGAGGAGGTTGGTGCCATTGTCGCAAACTACCATTCCTGGCTTAAGCTGGCGTGGCGTCAACCACCTCTTGGCCTGCCCCTGCAGAGCAGACAGAACCTCTGCCCCAGTGTGGCTCCTGTCCCCCAAACACACCAGCGCAAGCACGGCAGGCATCTTTTTGCCTGCGTACTTGCGTAGCCCCTTGAACGCCTACGGAGCACCGCTGGTTCCGAGGACAAAGCACAGGAAGAGGCCACGGAGGAAGAAGAAGAGGAGGGGGTGGAGGACAGAGGTGTGTCACAACCAGTAGTAGCATTTTGGAGGCGTGGCGGTGGAACAACCTCCAACACTACTGCACCTTGTCCTGCATCCTTCCCAGCTGCCAAAAGAGTGACCCAATGGGCCGTGAAAGAAAGGTAACGTCCCTGTCCATGCCTGCTGGACCATGAGTCAGCGGTAATATGCACCTTACTGCTGACCGCCCTGTCCAGCGAGGCCAAGACATTGCCTTCCACATGCCGGTAGAGAGCCGGAATCGCCTTCCGTGAGAAAAAGTGGCGTTTGGGAACCTGCCACTGAGGAACCGCACATTGCACAAACTCACGGAAGGGGGCCCAGTCTACCAACTGAAAAGGCAGCAGTTGAAGCACTAGCAATTTAGCCAAGCTAGCATTCAACCGCTGGGCATGTGGATGGCTGGGAGTGAATTTCTTTCGACGGTCCAGCAGCTGGGGCAGGGAAATTTGCCTGCTAGAATCGGACGTTGGTGTACTGCTAGCAGAGTGCCCGCAAGTACTTGGCTGTGACACACCTAATTCTACACCTTCATTCCTCTCAGAGCAGGTTTCAGAGAGGACTGAAGGTATAGTGGGGTTGGAGATCCCAGCTGATGCAGTGCAAGAAGAGGTCAGCTTTGTTCTTTGGTGTGGGTCTTTAAGGTAGGCTTGCCAACGAGCTGCATGGCAGGTCAACATATGTCTGGTCAAGCATGTGGTGCCCAAGCGGGTGATGTTTTGGCCACGCGATATACGCTTGAGACATATGTTGCAAACAGCAGCTGTGCGATCTGATGCACTCGACTCAAAAAAGGCCCACACCAAAGAACTTTTTGAATAACGGGCAGAGGCAGCGCCCTGCACAGGCGGAGCTCTGCGGTGTGATTCCGTCGGTGTGCTGCCCTTACGCTGGCCCCCCGAGGGCATCCTGCCTCGTTGGTGATGTGCCTCCTCCTCATCCTCCTCCTCCTCCTCCTCTCTCCTATTAGGCACCCACGTGGAGTCAGTGACCTCATCATCCCCTCCCTCCTCATCACTGGAGCCAATCTGGCAGTATGCTGCAGCTGCTGGAACATGACTGCCAGATTGGTGTCCTTCTTGAGCATCCCCTCTCTCTGCTCTCACGCTACTGCCTTCCTCTAGCTGGGTATCATCATCAGACCCTTCGAAACGCTGGGCATCCTCCTGGAGCATGTACCCAACTCTGTGCTCAAACAGTTCGGGGGACTCCTCAGGAGGACATGGTTGGTCTAGGGAAGGAGTGACTGATGATGACATTGATACCAGGGAAGAGGACGCTTTGGCAGCTGCTTTGCCAGTACCCTGAGCCTGAGAGAGAGGATGAGGAGGATGAGGAGGGCTTGGTCATCCACTCTACCAAGTCTTCGGCATGATGCGGCTCAACATTTCCAGCTGCCGAAAAGAAGGACAAGCGTGTCCCGTGGCCACGTGCTGACTGTCTGCCTCTCCTTGTTTGCCTTCCAGACATTCTAATGGCCTGCAGGGAAATGGGAAAAGCAGCAATACAGGCTAAGTTAAGGTGTAATATGGTCAGGAGGCACACTCCGCCCGCTGTAAGTGCCGCAAAATCCTGTTGGTGTAACACACCAGGAAAAAGCAGCAATACAGGCTAAGTTAAGGTGTAATATGGTCAGGAGGCACACTCCGCCCGCTGTAAGTGCCGCAAAATCCTGTTGGTGTAACACACCAGGAAAAAGCAGCAATACAGGCTAAGTTAAGGTGTAATATGGTCAGGAGGCACACTCCGCCGGCTGTAAGTGCCGCAAAATCCTGTTTTTGTAACACACCAGGAAAAAGCAGCAATACAGGCTAAGTTAAGGTGTAATATGGTCAGGAGGTACACTCCGCCCGCTGTAAGTGCCGCAAAATCCTGTTGGTGTAACACACCAGGAAAAAGCAGCAATACGGGCTAACTTCAGTTGTATAATGTGCAGGAGGCTTAGCAACAATGACACTGACACTGTCCCCTGCCTAGCCTTCTTTCTCCCTGCACACAAGGTTTATCAAAGTATATGACACTAACACTCTCCCTGCCTATCCTTCTCTCTCCCTGCACACAAGGTTTAGCAAAGAATATGACACTGACACTGTCCCCTGCCTATCCTTCTCTCTCCCTGCACACAAGGTTTATCAAAGTATATGACACTGACACTCTCCCTGCCTATCCTTCTCTGTCCCTACACACAAGGTTTAGCAAAGAATAGATTTGACAAGATTTGACACTGTCCCTGCCTATCCTTCACTTTCCCTGCTCCGGAACACACTACACAAGGCCGCCGCGCTGGCGGCCTTTTATAGTGTGGGGCGTGTACTAAACCCCCTCAGCTATAATTGGCCACAGGCATCCTGCCTGTGGCCAATCATTGCTCTCCTCGCTGCCGGCGCTGTGATTGGCCAAGCATGCAGGGTCACAGTGCATGCTTGGCCAATCACAGCGCCGGGATTACACTGCGATGGCGCAGTGTATTGTGGGCCGTTCGCGTCACTCGAATTTGGCACAAACGGCCTAAATCGTTCGTTGTTCGCCGAACGCTGCGAACAGCCGATGTTCGAGTCGAACCTATGTCCGACTCGAACACCGAGCTCATCCCTAGCCTACATCAACTGGAGATTACAGCAAATCAAAGGCAGTAAGAAACCTTTTGGTGGTATGTCAGTACTAGCAGTAGGAGACATTTACCAGGTCCCCCCGCTGGATAAAAGTAAGCCACTATGCGTGTGAGGAAAATTCCAATGACGTCTGGAAAGACTACTTTCAGATGATCACGCTGACAGAGATTATGCGACAGAAGGATGACATTTCATTTGCTGAGCTTTTGAATAGAATCAGAGTCAAGCAGAAGACTGGCACCTTAAGCAATGATGACAAAGCTCTGCTTGCTCAGGCTTTGACAGATCCCACCCACTGCCCTAATGACGTGCTGCACATCTTTGCCACCAACAAAGAGGTTCACAAACATAATGCCGCAACTGTGTCTGTTCTCCATTCAAACGTCACCAACATAGATGCAGACGATTACAGAAAAGACCCTAAAACAGGAGTGATGCTGAGGCAACACTAACCTTTCAAAGGACACAAAGACAATCTGATTGACACACTGCAAGCAGCTGAAGGTGCCCGTATCATGATCACAAGAAACATTGATGTTGAAGACGGGCTTGTTAACGGAACATTTGGCAAGATTGCAAGAATAATCATCCAGACTGAGAATGGTGCTACTACGATAAACAAGCTTGGACTTGTGCTGGACAATCCAAATGCAGGGCAGAGATACCGTAACAAGTCGTCTTGTGATGCTGACAACTTGGTGTACATAGAAAGGGTAGAGGAAAACCTGAGACAGAAAGGAGTTGTTCGCAGGCAGTTCCCCCTGAATTTGGCTTTTGCATGTACGATTCATAAGTGTCAGGGGATGTCCATACAGTCGGCAGTGGTCTCATTGAAATGGGTCTTTCAACCGGGAATGGCCTATGTTGCTCTGAGTAGAACGACTACACTGCAAGGACTGCACATAACCGACTTTGATGAGAAGAAGATCTTTGCTGATCCTGAAATCACAGCCTCCCTGGACTCAATGAAGAATGCATCACTGGAAAGTGTTATGCCCCTCTTAAAGTTTCTACAGACAACAGACAAAGAGCAAACATTAATAATTATCTATCACGGAAGGATTACCAGCTCACATTGAAGATATCAAATCTCACCACGAGTTGACACTTGGAGATGTTTTATGTTTCACTGAAACTCATCTCTCAGGCTCTTCTGTTGCTGAAAGTCTCCAGCTGGAGGGCTACAACCTGTTCAAATGCAACAGACACCTCTCATACACAAACCTTCCTGACATTGCAAGTAAAAGTGGCGGAGGTGTCGCCTTGTATGTCAGAAACCATTTCAAGGCCTATGAAAAGCAGTATCATCACAATGTGACTGACTTGGAGTTCTTGGTTGTCAAACTGGAGTCCCCTGTACAAGCTTTGATTGCTGTTGTTTACAGGCCACCGGATTACAGTATTGGCCAATTCCTTACTAACCTGCTGGGCCTCTTGGAATCTTTGGAAAGAATGGATTGCCAACCAATAATACTCTGTGGAGATTTCAATGAAGATTTTCTGTGCAGAGCAAAGAAGCCAATATCTGACCTTCTTCACTCAAGAGGATATACCCAACTGGTCTGGGCAGCCACCACAGAAAAAAACACACTGTTGGATCACATTTACATCTCCAGGGTGCAGCACTGTCTCCAGCCAGGAGTACTGCACAGTTATTACAGCTATCATGATCCGGTGTATTGTGTTTTGAGCAGTGGTTGTGAACACGCTTAGGCCCCTTTCACACTGGGGCGGTTTGCAGGCGCTATTTTGCTAAAAATAGCATCTGCAAACCGAGCCTAAACAGCGGCTCCTTTCTCTCCAATGTGAAAGCCCTGAGGGCTTTCACACTGGAACGGTGCGCTAGCAGGACGGTAAAAAAAGTCCTGCTAGCCGCATCTTTGGAGCGGTGAGAGGAGTGGTGTGTTTACCGCTCCTCCACCGCTCCTTCCCATTGAAATGCATGGGATACCGCGGTAATACCGCCCGCAAACCGCGGCTGTAGCCGCGGTTTGCGGGTGGTATTAACCCTTTATTGGCCGCTAGCGGGGGTTAAAACCGCACCGCTAGCGTCCGAATAGCTCAACAATCCCGACGGTATGGCGCCGCTAAAAATAGCGGTGCTATACCGCCACCGCCCCAGTGTGAAACCAGCCTTAGAGCCTGCATAAACAGGGCATGAGCGTTGCCAGGCATTATCCAGGCATAGCATGAGAGTTATCCAGGCATACACTCCAACAACGTCGCAACCTAGCGACGATAACTAAAGCTCTGAGAGACCACAATATCCTCCATAAATGGAAGTATCCTGCCAAGCTCTCAGTTACCCATAATGGTACATCGGTCCTGATCTCAACGTTGGAAGAAGGTATTGCAGCATTACGTCAATGGGGCATTCTACCTGACCACGCTCTGCCAGCTGCTCCTACTCCAAATCCTAGTCAAATACAAGAGGACTGGCAAGTGGTCTCACGCAAATACTCCTCCAAGAAAAACGCCGGTGTAAACGTGTGAGTTTAAAGCAATGCATATCATTCAGTTCTCTCCGGACACAGGGGTTCCAAATTATAATCCCTGTTTTCTCCCCCTAGACTTTTCATAGCATTTACGCCTGCACATGGATCGGTTCATTGATCCTTTTCTTATTGTTATTTTTGAATTTTCACTATTAACGTTGTTTTTTCTTTATTACTACTTTTGTTTTGCACGTTATCTGTTTGAAGCACGCAAACCAGCAGCAACCTCACACTTCACCCAGGACAAAGCCAGAATTCATACTCCCTCCCTGGACATCTACCATGGCCACAGTGAGTATATGCAATACATGGCACTACAGACTTCTCACAACCCTCCACATGATCATTAACTGCATATCTATCAATGCCAGAGGGCTGAACCCCCCCACGAAAAGACTATCCATGTGGACAGAAGCCAGGAAACGCAGGGCAGATATCCTGGGTGTCCAAGAGACTCACTTTCAGGAATCCAAAACTCCAAAATGTTCACATAAAGACTACCCTCATTTGTTCTAGAAAAGGAAAAGGGAGGGGATCAGTCTGTTTAGGACAGACAAAAAGCGGTTACTATAGGCAACAGATTGTAGATCCAGAGACGGAAATGATTTTAGAATTAATCATTTATTCCTATTATCATTTTAAAAATATGTAAAAGGAAAACATATGAAAGTGCAGTATTATTATCAAAAAGTGAATGGTCATACAGTACATAAGTTAATTGGAAACATCTGATGGACAGACAGGACTAACAAATAACTAAACATGTAACAACACACTAGTCCGGACGTATGGTTCGGTCTTATATGAGTATGTAACCCAGAAAAAGAATAATATTATTTTGTATATTGATTACCGTCCACCAGGGAATATAGGGTAATCTGGACCACCTACTAATAAGTGGATTTGTTTATTAGGGTCGAATGGGTTTAACATTTAATATAAGGCTCATTTGTTCTAGGCCTGCACGCCGGGTCATAAAAAGGGAGGGGTATTAATTGCATTGAGGAATACTCTATCTTTCCAGCATAAAGAGACCATTCTTGATCCAAATGGTAGATATATCATCTTGAAAGGAGATATTAACTCACATTCATATACATTGGTATCTCTGTATGCTCCAAATTCACATCAGGTCTGCATCCTTAGCAGACTACTAAAGAAAATCAAGTCTCAACAATATGGCAACCTCATTGTCTGTGGTGACTTCAATCTCATAGTAGATCATAGACTAGATACGTCTACAAAAAAAACAAACAGATCCACATATTTGAGCAAAACAATTCATAACGCAGAACTATTTGATGTTTGGAGATGCTTGAACGCGAATGCAAGGGACTAAACCTTCTTTTCCCACAGACATTGTGCCTACTCACGCATTGACTTATTTCTAACAGACAAATGGTTACTGCAAAAAGTTTCTTCTGCGATGATACATGACATTATGTGGCCTGACCACGTCGCTATTACTATTGACATTAATGATCAGGTTGTCTCCTCCTCCCCACCCATCTGGCGCAACAATACCAGATTAATGCAAGAACCCCGAACCTCCACAATAATCTCCCAACACCTAAGTACTTTCTTTCTAAACAATGCTGATTCTGTGGAGAATCCATTCACTCTCTGGAATGCCCATAAGGCATACATGAATGGCATTTTAATACAACTAGGTGCTAGAAAAAAAAAACGCCATACAGCTAAGATCAACTCTATCCTAACTGAAATACATACATTGGAAGCACAAAATAAACAAGCACCCGACCATACCCTCACCCAAAAACGTTCCCAATTAAGAGAGACTCTGAGAACAATTCTGTCCAAACAATATGACTACCACTTAAGACATCTGAAACTGAATTCGTACGCCAATGCCAACAGAGCAGGCAAATATGTAGCCAATAGGATAAAAGCTGCACACACTAAGACAAGAATTGCCCACTTAATACATCCCACTCTCAAACACAAAATCATTAACCCACAGGACATCGCAAACCAATTCGCTATGTATTACAGTAATCTGTATAACATCAAAGACGATCCCTCCACACATCAACCTACAACTGAAAACATTCAGAACTTCCTACAGAAATTAAATTTACCTTCTCTCTCAGAGACCCAAATTCTCTCATTAAAATCCCCGTTTGCCACATCCGAGATAGAAGCTGTCATAGCTTCACTACCGAATGGCAAATCACCTGGGCCTGACGGGTTTTTAAATGAATATTTTAAAACGTTTAGCTCTTATCTTATGCCACATATGAAAACAGTCTTCACTAAGGCTGCAGATACGGCGATATTTCCACCAGAAATGTTACAAGCATACATAGTTACCCTCCCCAAGCCTGGCAAGGATCCTACTACACCTCCCAATTTTTGCCCTATTTCTCTATTGAATACCGATGTCAAATTTTACGCCAAACTATTAGCCAAACGAATAGCGGATTTCATTCCATCCCTTATTCAGCGTGACCAGATGGGCTTTGTGAGGGGGAGACAAACCTCAGATGCTACAAGGAGAATCATTAACATAATCCACCATGTTGAAAAAAACAAAACGCCTTCTCTGCTGCTTTCTATAGATGCAGTGAAGGCGTTTGACAGAGTACATTGGGAATACATGTCAATGACATTATCTAAGTTTGGATTTAGTGGTCATATACTGAATGCAGTACTAGCCTTATACTCTTGCCCCTCAGCACAGGTATACACGTCCAGTATGCTCTCCACTCCCTTTCAGATAACCAACGGTACCAGCCAAGGTTGTCCTCTATCTCCAACAATCTTATGATTGAACCCCTGGCGGAGGCCGTCAGAACACATGATAGCATATCAGGTTTTCAATTTGGTTCCACTCCCCACGTTATATATCTGTTTGTGGACGATGTAGTATTGTTGTTAACAAACCCCCTATATCACTACCTACAGCACATGAAATTCTGAAATCCTTTGGGGATGTTTCCCATTATAAAGTGAATTTCACCAAATCCCTCATCCTAAATCTGGGGGTATCAGCCACAGAATGTCTCAAGTTATGTCAATCTCTTCCGTATTCCTGGACTGATAAGGGTATACCATACTTGGGCATCACCCTGACTAGTACCACTAGCTCACTAGCAGATTCTAATCTAAAACCACTTATTAGTAAAATAGAAATCCAAACCAGAAAAATAGCCAAATATGAACTATCTTGGATGGGCAGGTTGGCAGCATTCAAAATGCTTATTTTACCACAGATTTTATAAGTTTTCAGGGTACTCCCGATAGCCATCCCAGCACAATACCTCAAGGCCCTTTCCAATCTTAAATGGACACTTTTATGGGGCACAAAGAAAGCTAGATGCTTACGAAATAATCAAATCCCTCATAAAAGTGTAGGAGGGGCGGGACTAATCGATGTCCATGATTATATGTGGGCAACCAGGCTTGACCAACTCAAATTCTGTTTTTTTTCCACTGACATACCACTTTGGGTAGAAATCGAAAAATCACTAGCTCCTATACCAGATCTTCCAACAGTTCTTATGGGAGATAATTGGATACCCTGGGACACCAAGAATTCACCCCCCACTATCACCATCTCATTACAAGCTTGGAGATTCCTCCTAACCAGCCAACTTAGCGACTGCAAGGTGATGGACTTCAAATTCCCTCTAAGCATAATTGAAGCTAATGTACCAATGCTATTCTTGAAAACATTCCCCTTCCCAAGGGATAAACACGGTGCATGACTTACTCCAAAATAACTGTCCTAAATCAGCAGACTGTTTAAAAAGGGAATTTAATATGCCAAAGCACATGCTTTTCACTTGTATACGTGTGGCTCACTTTATGAAATCACACCCGCACCCTATAACCCACCTTCCGACAGTAGTATGGCGACACCTCATGAGCAGCTCACTGCACAACAAGGGAATATCACTATATTATAATAAACGGTACTTAAAAATATAAAGGCGTTTAAAAAAATCAGCTGTACACACAAGTGGGACACTGATCTGGGCACGAATACCACAGATGAACAATGGGAGTTTGCGTTTCAAACTATACAACACACATCACACCATATTGGTCATTGGGAATTAATGATCGAGATAATTAATCTTTGGCAATATACACCCTACAGAATCGCAAAAATGTTCCCCAATTCTTCACCTTTGTGCTGGAGAGAATGCGGACACAAGGGCCACCTCCTTCACATGTTCTGGGAGTGTCCCAGTGTAAATAGCTTCTGGAATCAAGTATTCAAACTAATTTCATCCACCAGAGGAATACTCACACCCCCTAACCCATCACTGACTATACTACACATTGGTCTAGAAAACTTTCCATACACCATGAGACCGGTGGTATCTCACATCCTGTTAGCTGCTAGGTCCTTGATACTTCAAAATTGGAAAAATATTCCTGAAGTTAATCTTACTGATGTAACCAGAAAAGTTCACGAAAACGACATGTTTGAACGACTTTTAGCAATCAATTCACTCAAATGCGATAAATTTGATAACATGTGGGAAATTTGGACCAGCAACTATAATACTGCCTAAATATCTCTCTCTCATATATATATATATATATATATATATATATTGTGAGGGGGTTAGCTCGGTAACGGGTGTGTGTGACCCCCTAGATGGGCTCCCCACACAAAAACAGGCCCAGCAGACGGAGGTTGTGGTTTTCAAGATCAAAAGGTGCGGTTTATTTCTCTATTTACAGTGACAAAAACACAGCAAAGCAAAAAAGAAACATAAACAGAATAAATCCTGGTCAGCTTGACCTCTGACTAAACATGCAGGTTTCCCTAACTAACAACTGGGATCATCCTGGTGCTGTCCTAGTCCCTAAGTCCCTGGTTTAGTAAATGTCCAAACAAATAGCCACACAGGCTTTGTCTCACCGCACAGGGGTTCACTCTCCCTAGACAGTCCACACAGGTCTGGTTCCAGGCATGAGCAAACACCTAATGAATCTGGGAGTTTTTATAGAGGCCTTAAACGAGCTGACAAGCTTCAGCTGGTCTCATCAACTCCCTGCCTGCACGACGCCCAGCACTCTCCCTAGAGGTATGAATCATCCATGAGCCCACTAGCCTCAGCTGGGCTTCATCAACTCCCTCCCTAGTTGTATAAGTCGGCATAAAGCCTGAATCTGGGAGAAATATATCTACCCCCCTGGATGCAACCAGGTGACTTTACCTTCCTGCTGTCACATACCCCCCCCTCTTGTTTTAACCTTGGGGTTGGAACACCAGCAATCAGGCATTCATGTACTCGAGACAAAGCATCCACATTCCCCATTTGAACGCCAGGGCGATGCTTTACTGTGAAGTTGAATTCCTGTAGGGCCAGGAACCACCTATTCACTCTTCTATTTGTCTCCTTGTTTTGAGCCATCCACTTTAACGGAGCGTGATCCGTAACCATGTCAAAGTGCCTACCTAGCAGATAGTACCGAAGGGAATCTAGAGCCCACTTCACCACTAAACACTCCTTTTCAACCGTGGCGTAATTTACCTCATGGGACTTCAACTTCCTGCTGAGGTAAATGACTGGGTGCTCTTCCCCGTTCCAGACCTGGGACAATACTGCTCCTAACCCCACATCTGACGCATCACTTTGTACGACAAAGTCTTTAGAGAAGTCGGGTGAGTACAACACTGGCTGGCTACATAAGGCTTGTTTCAAGAATTGGAATGCTGCCTCAGCCTCGGGGGTCCATTTAATCATGACCGACCCTTTCCCTTTCGTCAGGTTGGTTAGGGGCACAGCCTTAGAAGCAAAGTGGGGAATGAAGCGCCGATAATAACCCGCGATTCCCAGAAAGGCTCGTACCTGCTTCTTGCTGTTGGGACGTGGCCAACTCTGGATGGCCTCGACTTTGTTGAGTTGGGGTTTTATTACTCCCCTGCCAATGGTGTACCCAAGATATTTGGCCTCCTCCTGCCCAATGGTACACTTCTTGGGGTTAGCCGTAAACCCCGCTTCCCGGATAGAGTCTAGAACTGCTTGCACTTTTGGCAGATGTGAGGCCCAATCTGTGCTATGGACAATTACGTCATCCAGGTAAGCCGCAGCATACTTCCGATGGGGCCTCAGTATCTGGTCCATTTTCCGCTGGAATGTGGCCGGCGCATTCTGTAACCCGAACGGCATTCTCTTATATTGGAACGCCCCGTCTGGGGTTACAAATGCGGTTTTCTCTTTGGCCGACTTGGCCAGGGGAATTTGCCAATACCCTTTTGTGAGGTCAAGAGTCGTCATGTATCGGGCTGTTCCCAGCCGGTCGATCAACTCATCTATACGTGGCATGGGGTAGGTGTCAAATTTTGTAACTTTGTTCAACTGACGAAAATCGTTACAAAATCGCCAGCTCCCATCCGGTTTAGGCACCAACACAATGGGACTAGACCAATCACTTTGGGACTCCTCTATCACCCCTAAGTTCAGCATTTTCTGTACTTCCTCCCGTATTGCCTCCCGTCGGGCCTCTGGGATCCGATAGGGTTTTAACTTCACCCTTTCACCGGGCGGAGTAATAATATCATGCTCTACCCCAGATGTTTGTCCCGGCAGCTCAGAGAACACCTCCTTGTTGCGAAGCACAAACTCCTTAACCTCCTGTTGTTGGGGTTGTGACAAGGTGGCTGCTATTCCAACCTCAGGAATCACGCAACCAGTTTGAGCTGGTGACCAAGTTTCTGCGACTAGGGACTCTCTATCCCTCCAGGCTTTCAACAGATTAACGTGATAGATCTGTTCGGGCTTTCGCCTTCCTGGTTGTCTGACCTTGTAATTCACTTCGCTCACTTTTTCCATTATCTCGTAGGGGCCTTGCCATTTGGCAAGGAATTTACTTTCAACCGTAGGGACAAGTACCAATATCCTATCCCCCGGGGAAAAGGTACGGGTCTTGGCTCCACGGTTGTACACTCTCTGCTGTGCCAACTGCGCTTGGGCCAAATGTTCCTTCACGATGGGCATTACCTGTGCAATTCGATCTTGCATCAGGGCGACATGCTCAATCACACTCCTGTGGGGAGAACTCTCACTTTCCCAAGTTTCCTTGGCAATATCCAACAGCCCTCTTGGGTGTCTCCCATACAGTAACTCAAAGGGGGAGAATCCCGTAGAGGATTGGGGCACCTCCCTAATAGCAAACATCAAATAAGGAAGTAGACAGTCCCAATCCTTTCCATCTCTATCCACCACTTTCTTCAACATTTGTTTTAGGGTTTTGTTGAATCTTTCAACCAGCCCATCGGTTTGGGGGTGATACACAGACGTACGCAATTGCGTCACTTTGAACAATTTACACAGCTCTTTCATAACCCGGGACATAAAGGGTGTACCTTGGTCCGTAAGCAGTTCTTTACAAATACCCACCCGGCTAAAAACAAGAGATAGCTCTTTGGCTATGGTTTTGGCCGAGGTATTTCGGAGAGGGAAAAGATAGAGAGACAGTGTAGTGTAGGGCCAGGTTCCTGTTTTTTGCTTTTAGGCAGAGAGATATATTATATAGGAATAGGAGTCCACATTCAGAGATATAACTCAGCGATCTGCATAGGTTTACCTGTTTGTGTTGCAGTGCAGTCTTTTTACACTGCTCTGAGCCCAGTGTCAGGCCTCGTACACACGACCGAGTTTCTCGGCAAGAACCAGCAAGAAACTTGCTGGCAGAGATGTCTTGCCGAGAAACTCGTTCGTGTGTATGGTTTCTCGTCAAGAAAACCGACAAGTAATCTCAACGAGAAAATAGAGAACCTGCTCTCTATTTTCTCGTCGAGATTCTCGTCGGCATGACGAGAAAAGTGAGTGTGTGTACACTTACCTGTCCTCCCGGAAGCCCGCGCATGTTCGAAATTAATTCGACACATGCGCGGTAGCTTCCTAGGCATAGGTAGGGTATACCAAGATGGCGGCGACGGCATCGAATGTGACGAGCGCATGCTCGTCGTAGTCGATGACATCACCGCGTACGCTCCATTCAAAGAACCGCGGGTTCTTTGAATCGAGTGTGTGTACACTCGGCCGGGACAAGTTTCTTGTCCAAGAATCTCGTCGAAAAAAACGACATGTTTTTTTTGACGAGAATCTCGGCCGTGTGTACGAGGTTTTGGAGAAAATCTACCTTTTTATCTGCAAGCTCAGTGCACCAGCACTGCATATATTACGTTGAGAGATACACCGTTTCCATACTGTGGGTGTATTCTGCTCTTGGAAAAAGATCCATTTAGGAGAAAAAAAAAGGCACTTTATTGTGCTCTTTTCCAAAAGACCGATTAAGGGCAAAAAAAATAAAAAAATTCCATTTTACATTGCTCATGCAAAAAAAGACCCGTTTAGGGCAAAAAAAAAAAAAAAAAATTGCACTTTAATGTACGCTTGCAAAAAACGCCATTTAGGGCCACAAAAAATATTTTGCAGTGTGTTATACATATGTGGAGGTGTGTGAAATAAACAATTTATATATAGTTTTCTTCTACTGTGCTATACGAAAAAAAACAATTTTTTTTGAATAGCATTTTCTGCAGTTCTGTAGCTGTGCGATTCAGCGGTTATGTACTGTGGGTGTGTTCTGCTCTTCCAAAAACACCCATTTAGGGCAACATCCTAAATTTGGAAAATATGAGGAGAAGGTTAAAGGGACGTGGTGGCACCGGTCGTGGTGCTGCTGGTGGAGCTCCTGTTGCAGGGAGAGGACGTGGTGGATCTGTGCCAGATACACGCACAAGTGAAACACCTTCCTCAGGTGCGAGTAGGCGACCGAGCCTGCGGCGGTATTTTGTCGCGCCTAATGAGGCTGTATGAATGTTTAGGCCAGGACAAGTACAGGCAATAGTAGATTGGGTTGCTGACAGTGCCTCGGGTTCCTTCACATTGTCTCCCACCCACTCTTCTGATGAAAGATCAGAGTTGGCACCTGAAACCCATGTCCATCAGTCTTTCACCTCACCCCCTTGCAAATCAGCCAAGCAGTCTGAGCCCCAAATCATGCAGCAGTCTCTTCTGCTTTTCGATGACTCTGTTAGCAGGGTTTCCCAGGGCCATCCACCTAGCCCTGCCCCAGAAGTGGAAGAGATTGAGTGCACCGATGCCCAACCACTTATGTTTCATGATGAGTACATGGGAGGACCATCGCAGCACGTCTCGGATGATGACGAAACACAGGTGCCAACTGCTGCTGCTTTCACAATTGTGTAGACAGACAAGGAGGGCAGGGGTGAAGACTGGGTGGAAGATGATGTGGAGGACGATGAGGTCCTCGACCCCACATGGAATCAACGTTATGCAGGTGACCAGTGTAGTTTGGAGGAAGAGGCGGTGGTCGCACAGAGCCACCAGCACAGCAGAAGAGGGAGCAGGGTGCAAAAGCGGAGCGTCCGTCCCCTAGACAGTATGTCTGCTACTGCCCAACGCAGCAAGGGACCGAGCACACCAAAGCCAGGTCCAAGGAGTTCCCTAGCGTGGCAGTTCTTCACACAATGTGCTGATGACAAGACAAAAGTGGTTTGCACGCTGTGCAATCAGAGCCTGAAGCGAGGCATAAACGTTCACAACCTGCATGACCAGGCATCTAAGTGCAAAGCACAAGCTGCAGTGGAGTAGACACCTCAAAAACCAAGAAAGGTCTCTGGCTCCTCCTGCTTCCTCTTCTGCTGCAGTCTCGGCCTCTTCATCCACCTCTGTAGTGACAGTAGCACCTGCCACCCCGCAAACAGAGGATCTTCCAGCAACACTACCACCTGGGTCACCAACCATCTCCACAATGTCCCATGGAAGCGTTCAGCTCTCTATCTCCCAAACATTGGAGTGGAAGAGGAAGTACCCCCCTAGCCACCCGCGATCCCTGGCCCTGAATGCCAGCATTTCAAAACTCCTGGCCTTTGAAATGCTGTCATTCCGTCTGGTGGAGACGCAGAGTTTTAAAAGCCTGATGGCATTGGCTGTCCCACAATACGTCGTGCCCAGCCGCCACTACTTTTCCAGGCGAGCCATCCCTTCCCTGCACAACCAAGTGGGGGACAAAATCAGGTGTGCACTGCGCAACGCCATCTGTGGCAAGGTCCACCTAACTACGGATGCGTGGACCAGTAAGCACGGTCAGGGACGTTATATCTCCCTAACAGCACACTGGGTAAATGCAGTGACGGCTGGGCCTGAGGCAGATAGCAGTTTGGCGCATGTCCTTCCACCACCGAGGATTGCAGGGCGCTTCAGTTTGCCTCCTGTTGCTAACTCCTCCAACTCCGCTTCCTCATCCTCTACCGCCTCCTCATCCGGTCAGCGTAACACCTTCACCACCAACTTCAGCACAGCCAGGGGTAAACAACAGCAGGCAGTTTTAAAACTTTCCTGTTTGGGGGAAAAACCCCACACCGCGCAGGAGTTGTGGAGGGACATGGAACAACAGACCAATGAGTGGTTGCTGTCAGTGAGCCTCAAGCCCGGCCTGGTGGTGTGCGATAATGGGCAAAATCTCGTAGCAGCTCTGGGCCTAGCCGGTTTGACGCACATCCCTTGCCTGGCGCATGTGCTGAACTTGGTGGTCCAGAGGTTCCTTAAAAATTACCCCAATATGCCAGAGCTGCTGCAGAAAGTGCGGGCTGTGTGTGCGCACTTTCGGCGTTCTCACCCTGCTGCTGCTCGCCTGTCAGCGCTGCATTGTAACTTCGGCCTTCCCGCTCACCGCCTCATATGTGACGTGCCCACAAGGTGGAACTCCACCTTGCACATGCTGGCCAGACTGTGCGAGCAGCAGCAGGCGATAGTGGAGTTTCAGCTGCAGCAATCACGCGTGAGTCGCTCTGCGGAACAGCACCACTTCACCACCAATAACTGGGCCTCCATGCGAGACCTGTGTGCCTTGTTGCGCTGTTTCGAGTACTCCACCAACATGTCTAGTGCCAATGACGCCGTTCTCAGCGTTACTATCCCAGTTCTATGCCTCCTTGAAAAAACGCTTTGGGCGATGATGGAAGAGGATGTGGCACAGGAGGATGAGGAGGAGGAGGAGGAAGCGGGATCATTTCAAAGGCTTTCAGGGCAGTCTTTCACAAGTGGCTACGAGGGTGGGTTCCTGCACCAACAAACGGCAGGTACACAATTGTCCGGCAGAAAGGGCACAGTTCTGGAGGATGACGAGGTGGAGGAGGAGGAGGAGGAGGAGCCATTTTCACAGCAGGGTGGCACCCAGACCGGCTCGTGGCCATCACTGGTGCGTGGCTGGGGGTATACAGAGGACACAGACGATACACCTCCCACAGAGGACAGCTTTTCTTTGCCTCTGGGCAGCCTGGCACACATGAGCGATTACATGCTGCAGTGTTTCCGCAATGACCGCCGAGTTGCCCACATTTTAACTGGTGCAGATTACTGGGTGGCCACCCTGCTGGATCCCCGTTACAAGGACAACGTACCGTCCTTAATTCCCTCACTGGAGCGGGATCGTAAGATGCGCTAGTACAAGCGCACGCTGGTAGACGCGCTGCTGGTGGCATTCCCACCTGACAGCGGGCGTACGGTGGAAGCACAAGGCGAAGGCAGAGGAGGAGGAAGAGGTCGCCAACGCAGCCGGGGCACCGGCAGCACCTCAGAAGGCAGGGTTAGCATGGCTGAAATGTGGAAAAGCTTTGTCAGCACGCCACAACAACCAGCACCACCAGCTGAGATGGAACGTCTTAGCAGGAGGCAGCATTTCACCAACATGGTTGAGCAGTATGTGTCCACAGGCCTACACGTACTAGATGACGGGTCTGCCCCCTTTAACTTCTGGGTCTCCAAATTGGGCACATGGCCTGAGCTTGCCCTTTATGCCTTGGAGGTGCTGGCCTGCCCTGCAGCCAATGTATTATCTGAACGTGTATTTAGCATGGCAGGGGGCGTTATCACAGACAAGAGCAGCCGCCTGTCCAGAGCCAATGTGGACAAGCTCACGTTCATTAAAATGAACCAGGCATGGATCCCACAAGACTTGTCCGTACCTTGTGCAGAATAGACATGTATACCGGTGTTGTGACAAAAACTGTCCGGCCATCGGATTGTTTCCGGCCCGTACTGCGAAGGCGCAGCGCTTGCGCAGTACAGAGGACAAGGAGATTCACAAAATCTCTGAAGATGAACGGCGCCTGCGCCGTGAGTGCAGGTTCAAGCCCCAACATCCAAGTGGAGATACGGTAGCACATAGTAACAGGGCCCCTCACGGGCTCGCTTCGATTGCCACGCTTCGGGCACGGCCTCACTTGGCTCGGCTTGAACCACGGATGGTGTGGCCTTCACCTGAACTCACCACGCAGGCGCCGTTCATCTTGGGAGATTTTCGAAATCCTCTTGTCCTACATACTGAGCAAGCGCAGTACAGGGTGGACACTATTCGACGGGGGACAGAATTCGACACATCACTGGCCTTACCCAGCCATTGTTGTATTTTTGAACCAGTGTTGGCTACCTTGTCCTCCTCCACCGCCGCTTCCACCTACACAGCCACATCCACATGCCACTCCATATGGACCTCGTCCTCCTAGGTCAAGATTATAATTTTTTATTTTATTTTTTTGTAGCGCACAGATCCTTTCCCCCTTACCTGCCTTTATGTTGTTGGCTCCTCACAAGAGGGAGAAAGGCACACCGCAATACCAGCCCGTACCCTCCTATATAAAGAGGTTGAGCGGTGTACTTGACGGGCCGTGTCCACAGCCGGAGTCAAAACTCCTCCAGAGGATGATTCTCACCTCTACTGTAGGTAGAGGCAAGTCCTTTAATTCCCAGTAAAGTCAATGTCCACACCAGCTGAAATTACAACTCTTATTCTCTCATGGCAAAATAAACTCTACTCGGATAGAAAAGGTTAGAGCAAAGAAACAGGACAGCTTAAGGTGTGGAGGAGGTCCAGGCACAAACGTAGCACATTCACTTCACTGATTAGGTTTCTCAAACAGTTTTAGGTGCACGGTCTCTGCCACAGACCTTGAGGTTGGTCTCTGCTACAGACTGGGTGTACAAGGCCCCTGCCACGGACCTGGAGAACTTTGGTCTCTGCCACAGACCAGGGTGTATAAGGCCCCTGCCACGGGCCGGGTGAATAAGGCCTCTGATACAGTCAAGATGACCTTGAGCTTCTCCTTCTACGAACCTAGCCCATATCAAGGGGAAGACATCTCTCCAGGGAGTCAACAGACCCTTCCTTCACCGTGACTCCCGCATCGGTCCATCAGAATGATCCTCCCTTCCCTGGAACATGGTCCCCTACACGAGGCGGCACCCTAAGACTCCTCGACCCTTAGCGGACTCCAGACGAAGGCTCTGGACTCCAGGCTTTACTCCCGCACCTAGGCCTCCATACCCAGGGCAGCAGGAACTCCAGGATAGTACCTCACCCCGGGCTAAAGGTACCCGAGATGGAACAAGAACACATGCACCCAGGCCGAAGGCACCTGGGCGTGGACCCCACTGGACATCAGCCCCCAGGCCAAAGGTCTGCCCCTTTTATATGCTCTCCCGGCATGCACAGCAGGTTCCCCGCCCCGCTGTACTACTACCAAGAAGGGACACAAAAGGCACAGCACTGTATTGGCGGTTCAACCCTAGCCTACCATGGCAGCGCCACCTGTAGGCCGCAGGGAACTGCACACCAATACTGTCCCCCGAGGACAAAATGGTCCATGAATCCTACAGAATTAGGGTGTTTGAGCCTATTTACCACTCAAACACTTCCCTTAAATTTAGCACCCCGCTACATTTTTATTTCAAAGTATTTTATTTTCCCACTAGCTTATCCATTAAATTGAATAATTTATTCCAGAAAGGGCGTATTCTGGGGCATTCCCACCATATGTGTGGCATCGTGCCGTTGAGTTTCTGAGGTTCTTAATGACTTCCCGTACCTCTTCTGCTGAAAAGGGGGCCTCCAGCATATTTTTTTATTTTTTTTTATGTTATTTTAAGTTATTTCCCTATCCACATTTGTTTGCAGAGCACTTGCCATGCTCTTAACATTTTGCTGCCATTTGCAGCCCTCTAGCCCTTTCCATGACTTTTTTAGAGCCTTTTTAGTCCTTAGAAGTCCGGGTCCCCATTGACTTCAATGGGGTTCGGGTTCGGGTTCGGGTTAAAGTTCGGTCCCGAACCCGAACTTTTTTCCGAAGTTCGGCCGAACCCGAACATCCAGGTGTCCGCTCAACTTTAGTTATCACCCCTGTAACATTTGTTTTGCTGTCTGTGCAGTGTGCACCTGTTCAGAACAGTTCACCTCACTTTCCGTCCTAATGACAAATGTTTTTTGAAAATTTGGGTTTTTTATTGAAACAAGAATTGGTGATAAAGCATCAGTGCAGAGGAGACACTTTTTTTCCCATATTAACTCTTACAGGAGAGAATTTCCCTTCCTAGTGGTAGATTTCCTCTCACTTCCTGTTGTATCCTTCCGTTTGCAAGGAGGAGTCGTTTGTAAGTTGGATGTTTGAAAGTAGGGGCCTGCCGTATATACTCTGCTGAAATTTGCCCCTTACATGTTGGTGTTGCCACAACACTGTGAGCCCTCACAGTTACTCTTGGTGGGCGCATGAATGGGCCCTGCTGTGAATTATTAGATCAATAATTGTAATTGCATGCCCCTGTTCAACAGGGGCTGAAAAATTGGGCCTTTGGTGGTGGTGGTGGTAGTGGTGTTGACACAACACTGTAAGGCCTCACAGTTACTCTTGGTGGGCGCAGGAATGGGCCCTGCTGTGAATTATTAGATCAAGAATTGTAATTACATGCCCCTGTTAAACAGGGGCAGAAAAATTGGGCCTTAGGCACTGGTGCCACAACACTGCAACCCCTCACAGATACTGTACTTGGAGCACAGCAATGAGCCCTGTTGCAAAGTATTGCATCAAAATTTGTAATTACACGCCCCTGTTAAACAGGGGCTGAAAAATTGGGCCTTAGGCACTGGTGCTGGTGCCACGACACTGCAACCTCTCCCAGATACTCTAGTTGGAGTGCAGGAATGAGCCCTGCTGCAAAGCATTGCATAAAAAATTGTAATTACATGCCCCTGTTAAACAGGGGCTGAAAAATTGGGCCTTAGCCACTGGTGGCGGCACCCAGAAAAAAAATTTTCTTCCAAGCTATCATCATCATCATCAATCGGATCATTGAGGAGGAGGAGGATAGTCAGTCAACATAACAGGACAGTCTCTCAGCATCAGCATCAGTCTTGAAGGGATGTGACATTTGAAAATAAATTAGTCTGTTATATCAGCTTCAGGTGTTTGGTAGCTGGTGGTGATCCAAGACTGGTTCATCTTTATGAAGGTCAGTCGATCAACCGAGTCGGTGGATAGGCGCACCCTGTGATCCGTGACAAATCCTCCAAATCCTCAATTGCATACTGTGCAAGCTCTGGCCAGTGATCCATCCTCAAGACCCAGTAAGCCAGAGGCTTTTCGGTGGGGAAGGTGTCCAAGTCTGACCTTGCCCCTAGGTATTCCTGCACCATGTATATCAGGCGCTGGCGATGGTTGCTGGAACCGATCAAACCTTGGGGCTGCGTACTAAAAAATTGTCTGAACGCATCGGTCAGACGGCCACCTTCTCCACTGCTCCTTCTTTGACTGACCGGAGCCTCAGCAACACGTTGTCCAGGACCAGGAATTTGTAACCTCCCAGTCTCTGGGAACGTGTTGCACAGACCTTTCTGCAAGGCTTCCCGAAGATGCTTCATCCTCTGCTCCATCTACGACCGCAACTTTACCCTTGTAACGTGGATCAAGGAGGGTTGCCATCCAGTAATGATCCCTCTCCTTGATCGCACGAATACGAGGATCCTTCCGCAGGCTTTGCAGGATCAGCGAGGCCATGCAGCGTAAGTTTGCTGAGGCATTCGATGCAGAGTCCTCTGGGTCACTGAGGACTAGACATGTGACATAACGGGAATTTTTGATTCACTGTCTGGCCTCCTCTGGTCCAGTACCCATGGTAAGAATATGTGACGTAGCGCGTTTTTATGGCCTGTGTTTAGCCTGGTGTTTTCTATATTGAAAATATACTTTTTATATCCACGACAATACTGTTTATATTATTTTTCTCTATTTCATAGTGACGTGACAAGCCAATTTTCCATTTTCTTGTTCATTGAAAACCTATACATATATATAGCTCCTGAAGAAGCGGATTCTGTTTTTGAATCACAACGTGAAACATGTAGAGCACAGAATATTATGTATGTACAGTTATACCTTTGTCCATTGATTGTAATGGCATGACACATTGAAATGTCACGGAATTACCATTGTCTCTATGAAATGTAAATGAGCTGTTTTTGTATATATATTTTTGTAATAAAAACCTCTTTTTATCATTTACTCTTAACTGGTCATCAGTTAGCATAAGGTGCCATCATAGTCCACCTCAGCCTCATCCCTTCCTTTTTTCAAATAACGTTTAATGGGACGAAGGCACCATTTTTGTATATATCCCTTACCCATAGCACTTGCAATATATTCTATTTAGGTGGATAATACACCAAGAGGCGATCTCAATAAGTGCTTTATATTTTTGTTTCTACATTTTTTAACCCTACTTCTTAGGTAGGATAAAATTTATTTTTTACTTTACATTATTTGTTTATTTTCAGCGCTACTATATCTGGCTTCAAGTCTGTTTTAGATATGGACCTACATGGTCCAGCCTGGACTGGCTTCATGACTCAAATAGAAACTGGATGTACTAAAAACAAGGCGGGTGATGATGATATTGGTATCTATTTGAATAAAATCAAGATACTATTAAAACGCAAGTCACATTTATATTGGCATATAGAATTTTTTCTACGCTATATAAAAGAGAATGTGAGCCCTATTGGCTTACGTATCCAGACTTTTCCTACTATAAAGACCCCCACCGACACATTCAAGAAAACATGGGAGGATACTCTCACCAGGTGTGGTGGAGAACTCATGACCCAGTTGGTTGGTCAATACAGACTGGACATGGAAGCACTCAATCTAGAGATTGATAGCCTCAACGCCCAATATACACATGTTCTAACATTGAGCACATTTCCCCCCAAGTGGAAGGAGATAAGGGATCAATTAGAGAAGATGAACAAAGAGATCGTGGTCAAGAAACAGAAAAAATTCAATCTAGACAAAATGGCATATACTGAAGGTTATGCCTATAAGTGGACTGGGGGGAGGGGTACAAGGAATCCAAAGAGAAGACCATATCACAATAATACACAAACTGAATACACTTCAGAGTCTGATTCCTCTGTAAATACTTCTATCCCCACACAGGCACATTCCAGATTGGCGAAGATGCACTCTTCACGATCTCGAAGTACAAAGAGATCACGGAATCAAGGTGCCGGGTCATCTCCTAATGACCATGATGATAAAGAAAAGGATAAGAGATCTTGCTCTCGTAGATCCCCTCAGGCGATGGATCAAGGTACGATCAAAAGCAATCTTACACCAGTCCTACATACTCTTTTAAATAAAGGTACTATCGCTGTACCGGCAAATACAAAATTGCCTACTAACATCGATGATTTTTTAGATCCAACTCTGGCTTTGGCAGAAGCCAAGAACCAGAGCAATCTGAATACATACGTATTAAGTGTAAGGTATAAGAAGATCATGAACCAATATTCATGGTTAGAGTTCTCCTCAAATATATATATATTTTACAATATTGTTTCTCTGACATGAGTGCGAACAAGATGTGACGTTTGTGGTCAAGCTAATCTTTCTTCTGTGTAACGGGCATGTATATTTAGGTTGAAATGTGACTTTGTGGTTAGGCCTTTTCCGGGAAAAAGTTTATCTCACTTCTGCTTTTTAACTGACAGATTGACCGCACTGACATCTGGCGTTTCTTATCTTCCTGTTTCAAATGTCAGAACATGTCTAGTTTGACCACAATTGACGTATGTTAACTGACCGCTTTTGCAGAAGTCAAAAAACCTGTTAGAATTTATTTTTGTCTAACTCATGAGGTTTTTGCTTATTGCTGATAGGTCCATAGGAGGGAGGCAACTTTTCTCGCTGTGTATAAAAAAGGACATGTAACCATTAAACCACATATTCTTGTATACCTATTCACTGTTTATTGGTGTCTTGAATATCCGACCGGTCAGAGAGACTTCCACAGATCCTGAGTCCAGCTCGAGCCAAGAAGAACCAAACAGTACCAGAACCTTTCAGTGGTACCAGAAGTGGGGTGATCCAATTGAACAGGTAAGACCCCCTTTAATTATTATTGGGAACAACAGTTTTGCCTTGTCAATTGGTTCACCATAAAGTAGACTCTCAAGAAAACTACAAGTTTTCTGGGACTCTGTTAAGATTGAAAGGTAGATTTAGAATAGATACAGAAGGTCTCGCTAGGTTGGCCAGACCAGGTTATTAGATTGAGAAAGAATCTTAAATTCTTCTCTACATAGGATGGATCTGTGGAAACTCTATATCTAAAGGTGTACACAAAAAGGGTTACATTTTTAAATGTCAACTGTATATTGTTGTCCTGAATGTAAAACTGGTTTATTGTTTGCTTATAAAGGGAAGACCACGTCATTAGTGGCAATTGTTCCAGGGGGGTATCATGTCAAAATTGGCAAGGGTCCTATGTTCCAGGGATCAAAACAACATATGTTAAGGTTTAATATACACAACATACTACCCCCCAGTCCGGTGTTCGAGGGACTAAATGTAGCAGAAATACAGTGTCTGGTTGTATTTAAAAAAGGAGGAGAACACTGGGTTCCTTGTCATAAATCTATAAATTGTCATAAGTTTAAGGACATTTTCCGCCCCTGGAACGAAAGAGAAAGCAAGACAGAATTTTTTTAATTTTAAAGTATAAGTATTATTGTTTGCTATAATGGGTAATCAAGCAGGAAAGGAAGCTGAAGGTAAGCAGCACCAACCCTCTCCGATTGATTACATTAAAGTCAATTATGGGAAAAATTATACTGATCCTTTTTGGTCACTAGTTTTAAAAAGAGCACATCAGTTAGAAGTGCCATGTTTGGGGGAATACGGACCATGTTCCGAGGAAGAGTGGGAGGAAGTGACCAGAATATGTGGCCAACATAAACAGTGTAATTATCCCATAAAAGACCTTGACAAAGATTACATGACTAAATGTTGTAAGATTTGGGCAAAATGGTATGAAGGAATATAGAAAGAAATATACAAGTGTAAAAATGGAAAAGAAAGAGCAATTAGAAGACGCAATAGGAAGTCCATCAGCTCCCCCTAATTTTTATCAAGAAAAACCCCCTCCATATGCTATGGTAAAAGATGAATCCCTTGTCCCAAAGAAAATATACCCCTCGTTAGATCCAAATGTTATAGCAGGAGTATTAACCATAGCTAAACAAAAGGGAACTAATTGGTTACGAGAGGGGGAAGATAGAAGACAGATACAGGAACGTTTAAGTCAATTAGTAAAGGAGGAAGAACAGTGTATTAAAAAAGAGGAAGATGAAGAAAAAGTGATAGAAGGAGAGCTGAGAGAGTTACAGGAACGTAGAGATAGATTAGGAGAAATAAAGGGGATAATACGTGGACTTAGAAACTCGGGCTACCCAGAAACCAATCTAGTGAAGAAGGCTGATTATATATCTGGAGATGGGTTAAGTAAGGATTTTCAGAGTAGCTTAAGTATGACCCCTCAACGCCAGGCACCCACACCATCAGATGATGAAGAGGATCAGACAGCTCCAATTAGTCAGGTTTTTCCTTTCATTACAAATGGGAGATACACAGGTGCAAATACCATTACCATTGGGGACGGTCAAGGAAATTAGAGACACATGTCCCAAACCAAGAAAGGACCCCAGACAGGCGGTGACCTTTCTGCAAAGATACTGTTCAGGAACAAGAATGTCTCCTGAAGATCTTAATACCATACTTCAAAATGTAGACCCCGATTCCCAAGCTGACATAAATATAGGTCAATGGGCCAAGGATGCAAAGTTATATGAGGCTGGGGAGGATTGGAATATTTTTTGGAACTCATTGTTACAGGCTTGGCTCAAGGCATATAAAAACACCACTATGTTGCATGATTTGATATCTTGCAAACAACAGTCAGGAGAGGATTTCTACACCTTTGTCACTAGATTACATAAATTATATAAAAGTTGTGGAATAGACAATGATCAACTATTCGTGAGTACAGCCATAAATAATGGAGATCCAAGGGCCACCCAAATAATCAAACTGATAAACACAAAATGGGCGGTAATGACCTCAGATAGATTCATAGCTGACATAAAGGAGAGGGCATCCTCAGGGGTATTTAACACTAAAGGAGGATTGTTCACCTCTATTACAGAAGAAAATCCAAACATAGCTATGGTCAGTGGACCAAGTTCAGGAGCCATACCTAGAAGGAATTATCCTCCCCATAATCAGGATCAGGGTTGTTTTAATTGTGGGGATCCAAACCACTGGAAATCAGAATGTCCCCAAAGAAAGGGAGGCAGGGATAACTTCCCTAGGGGAGGTAGGGGAGGCTACAGAGTGAGATCTCAACCAAGATCTCAGTATCCGCCCAGACCAAGATATGACACACAACAACAGCAGCCACAACAGAGATCCCAGTCAGTTCCAGTACACCCCCAACATAGGCAACAGCAGCAGCCATACCAAACAAGATCACCCAGAAACACCACAGAAGAGATACAGGTACATTGGCCAGGATATCAGGACGAAAACCCCCAATAGGGATGCCCGGGGCAGTACCCATCCTTGGTGATGCATTTTTTCTCCTCACACTGGAAAACCCTGCCTCAAGTGGTTTTAAAAGTAGAAGGCAGGGTGGTCAAATTTCTGTTAGACACAGGGGCGTCGACCTCGTGTCTTAAGGACCCCCACTTTGAAAGTAAAGAATGCATCGGGGGATGCTCTATGGGAATAAATGGGACAAGCATCAACCACAAAATCACACCGCCACTGCTAGTAACGGACATGCAAGATAATTACCTTACTGAAATGTCCTTTGCAGTTCTACCAGACTGTCCGCTGTCCCTTATGGGAAGGGATTTAATGTCTGCATTACAAATTATTGTAAAAATTGACCAACAAGGGGGCATCATAGCCAAATCGGCTAAATGTGACTTCACTATGCCAAAAAGGAAAGACCTTTTGGGTTACTTTATGTCACTGCCAGCCACATTAGAAAACCATGACATCTGGGCAGGAACTAAAACGGAAGTAGGACACATGCCCTGTACACCTTATGTGCCCACTATGCGGCCTAATACACTCCCCTATTATCAGAAACAATACCCATTGTCTACTGAAAAGGTATCGGGAATACAGCCCCAAATAGAGGAATATAAAAAGTTGGGAATCCTCAGGGAAATTGTCAGTCCCTGGAATACTCCCATTAATCCAGTTTGGAAAGCGGATGGTACCTGGAGGTTGGTTCAGGATCTGAGAGGGGTAAACAAGCGTGTGATTCCTCTTCCCCCATTGGTATCTGATATTACCTCAATTTTTACCAATATACCTGCAAACTCCAAGTGCTACACCGTATTGGATCTTTCAAATGCATTTTTTAGTATTGATGTTGATCCACAATTCCAACACCTATTTGCATTTGTCTGGGGAGGGGGTCAGCTGACCTGGACACGCCTCCCTCAAGGGTTTATTGATAGCCCCGCAGCTTTTAGCATAGTTTTGAAAAAAACTATGGACGATTGGACGCCCTCTGAAGGCTCCACAATCCTGTTGTACGTAGATGACCTACTTGTTTGTAGTGAGAGCAGGGCACAGTGTGAGAAGGACACAGTAAGCCTGATGAATCACCTCACCCTAAAAGGTCACTTGGCGTCTAGGAAAAAGATCCAGTGGTGTAGGGACAGAGTTGAATATCTTGGCTGTATTATCACAGATGGGACCAGATTGATATCCCCGACACGAGTCCAAGCTCTCCGCTGTCTCGGCCCACCAAAGGACAAAGCTGCATTGCTTTCCTTTTTAGGCTCAATCGTCTACTGGCGACAGTGGATACCTGACTGTTCTTTTTGGGATTCCATTTTACGTCCAGCTACAGCTGCGGGTGCCCCTAAAACAATTGAATATACAGAGGATATGAAAGAGGCCTTCCTCGCTCTTCTGACTTCCCTCTCGCGGGCTCCTGCTTTAGGTCTCTCTTCCTATGACAAACCGTTCTCACTTTACTGTGTGGTGCGAGGGCCTTCGTTTGCAGCAGTATTGGCCCAACCCCATGGGACAAACTTAAGACCAGTGGCATACCTATCAAAGAAACTGCCACTCCAGGTACAGGGAATGCCAGGATGCCTGCAAACTCTTGCAGCAAATGCAATGGCAGTTAAGGAAGCTTCTAAAATCACTCTGGGCGCACCCACTATTCTCTATACCACACATTCAGTAGCACAATTGTTACAAAATATGCATACCCAGCATATGACAGCCCAAAGGTCCAGTGGGTATGAAATTATACTTCTGAATACAACACATTTGGAAATAAAATCTTGTTCAGAAACTACTCCTGCAGTACGATTGCTACACGCACTATTGCAGCTTCCATATACTGAACCAGAAGTAAACCATATTTGTAATGACAATTTACTTCAACAAACATTGCCAAGGGTGGATTTAACTGATAAACCAAACCCAGATTTCCTGGATGTATTTGTGGATGGCAGTTGTTCCAGGCCTAATGATAACACATATAAGACAGGCTATGCAGTGGTGATGCTACCTGATGTTGTGGTTGAGGCTTCTCCTTTAGGGGCCAATTCAGCACAACAAGCTGAGCTCCATGCACTCACCAGAGCATGTCAACTATTTAAAGATAAAGATGTAAATATATATACTGATAGCAGATATGCTTTTGGCGTAATTTTCGATTATGGACTCATTTGGAAAAAACGAGGGTTTAAAACTGCAGACAACAAACAAATTGCCAATAAGGAATTTGTTCTTGCCTTACTCACAGCCCTACAGATGCCCAGAAAAATCAATGTTATAAAAGTAAAGGGACATTCATTTGACAAGTCCAAAGAAGCTCAGGGCACTGCCTTGGCAGACAGAGTTGCTAAAACAGCAGCCGATTCGGCACACGAGGCCCAGCCCAATCTAACACTGTTTGCCACAGATTTCAGTTCACCAGAATTCCCAAATACTGTGAGAATGTTACAGGACAAAGCATCAAGAGAGGACATAGCTTTCTGGGAAGGTCAGAACTTGACCAGCGTGCCAAGTGGCATCTGGTCAAGCAAGGAGGGAGTAATAGGTATACCAGAGTCAGCTGCCCCTCTTTTGATTTCTTACTTACATGGTCCAGGTCACCTAGGAAGGAAAACAGTTTTGACAATGTACAGACAGTCTTTCAGCACGGTCAATGATACACACCTCGTTGCCCAGTTGATAGACTCATGTCTTACTTGTGCACAAAACAATATACAGTGCAAGAAGCAGGGTATACATGGAAACTTGCCCCCCCTATAGACCCCCTCCAAGATCTACAAATAGACTTTACACATATGCCAAAACAGAAAGGAAATATAAAATATCTTTTAGTTATAGTGGACAAGTTTAGTTCTTGGGTCGAGGCTATCCCAACTATAGGAGAGACAGCCAAAATAGCATCAAGAGCACTAATAAATCACTGGATTTCGAGGTATGGGTTACCAGCCAAAATCTGGTCAGACCAAGGTCCAGCTTTTACAGCTGCTCTTACCCAGGATCTTGCAAAACTCCTGGGCATTCAATGGAAATTACATATTCCATATCATCCACAAAGCGCAGGAATAGTGGAAAGAATGAACAGAAATATAAAGGATAAACTTAAAAAGGCAACAGGAGGAACCATGAAAGGGTGGATTGATTACCTCCAAGCAGTTTTGTTTCAAATTAGGACAGCCCCTAATTCTAGAACAGGATTGTCACCATTTGAAATACTTATGGGTAGGCCAGCACAGAGGAAACCTGATGAGGGAGAGGAGTTTAATCTTTATTCTTTACAGGAAGAGTACGTGAAACATCTGGTAAGTAGCCTTAGTGAAACAGAGGACAAGGTTGCTGTCACTTTTCCTCCTCTCTCCACAGAGCCTACACATCCGTATATCCCAGGAGACAAAGTATTGATAAAACAACTTGCCGTCCGGAAACAACCAGGCCCTATCTTCCAAGGACCATTTGAAATTCTGAAGGTTGCCAGAACAGCCGTTCTTACAGATCAAGGACCACAATGGATCCATGCATCCAGACTAAAGACATTTCCGAAGGGAAACTGGAAGAAGGTGAAGGAGAAGACAAAGACCTCTGTTCTGGAGAGTATTCCAGAAGAGGATCCGGAAAATACTCCCTAGTGGACCATAAAAAAGAAGAAACTCAGAGTTCCATACCCATAGACACTAATGGTCAAAAAGGAGGGGTCACTTTGGCAAAACTTTTTATTTTTTCCATAATGATTACATTGTTTATTTTAATGCTCATAATTGTAGGACACTGTTGGTCAGATAATTCTAACAGACCAAAAAGAAGTATGGAAGACAATTTTAGTGGTAAAATGCTGCTGCTTAAATTTAAGTATGCTTATGCTCAAAAATCAAGATATGGAAAATGTTGGGATATGTAGTAAACTCCATCCTAGCACTGCTAGAATCCCCCTAATGGCAGTACCTCTAAACTTCACCCCTCTCCTAAACGGCACACCACCTGTCGTCCTTAATAATCCAATGATCGATGGGCTTCAATTCTTGAAGCCATGATCATAAGGAGGGGTTGTAAGGTATAAGAAGATCATGAACCAATATTCATGGTTAGAGTTCTCCTCAAATATATATATATTTTACAATAATGTTTCTCTGACATGAGTGCGAACAAGATGTGACTTTTGTGGTCAAGCTAATCTTTCTTCTGTGTAACGGGCATGTATATTTAGGTTGAAATGTGACTTTGTGTTTAGGCCTTTTCCGGGAAAAAGTTTATCTCACTTCTGGTTTTTAACTGACAGATTGACCGCACTGACATCTGGCGTTTCTTATCTTCCTGTTTCAAATGTCAGAACATGTCTAGTTTGACCACAATTGACGTATGTTAACTGACCGCTTTTGCAGAAGTCAAAAAACCTGTTAGAATTTATTTTTGTCTAACTCATGAGGTTTTTGCTTATTGCTGATAGGTCCATAGGAGGGAGGCAACTTTTCTCGCTGTGTATAAAAAAGGACATGTAACCATTAAACCACATATTCTTGTATACCTATTCACTGTTAATTGGTGTCTTGAATATCCGACCGGTCAGAGAGACTTCCACAGATCCTGAGTCCAGCTCGAGCCAAGAAGAACCAAACAGTACCAGAACCTTTCATTAAGGACACCTCCAAAAGGCCAGACATTCAGAGCTAAATATAGTAAATCTTACCAATTTTCACTTAAATGAAGCCGAAACATCAATTTTACAAATGGGTTTGGGCTTTTGCCCATGCCAAAATATTGATGTAATGGAAACAATCAAGGATCTTTATATGTTCTCCCGTCGGTTAACATATAAATATATCTTCGACTCCGAACGAAAAACTAAACAAACTGAAAGAGAAATTTCGGACAAAATTAAGGGCTTCAATATGCGAGAATGCAGAGCATTAAGAGATCTAATGATCCTCTACGATGAGGGTAAGATTGAAATTGACCCATCGCCTGACACTACTGGGGAAAGGAGCGATCCTGTCCCTCAGAAAATCAATAAATTTATACCAAATTCAAGGCACTTTCCGGAACTGTCTACAGCACATGTCCAAACATCTGGATGTTCCTTCAGAAGTCCATAAGAGATATAAAGAATATGCAGTGGTCTACCATTTCCAATGCATCTACCAACCTGTGCCCCAATCTCTCAGATGCTGAATTGACAGCAGTCAAAACCCTTCAAACCCAAAAAGAGATAATAATAAAACCATCTGATAAGGGTGGCAATATTGTCTTAATGACACACACACAATATCAAAAAATCTGTTTGGACATCTTGGATAATAGGGACTGGTATACGTTGATAGACAGTAACATGAGTCATCTATTTGAGGATAAATTGAGAAACATATGTCTAAAAGCCCATGAAAGGGGCTTGATTGACAGTGACACATTGAACTACTTAATAAACCCCTTTCCGCGAATCCCTACGTTTTATGCTCTACCTAAAGTCCATAAAAGTCTACATTGTCCTCCTGGACGACCAATTATATCTGGGATTGGCTCCATGTCTGAAGCTGCCAGCAAATATGTGGATTCTTTTCTTTTACCGCATGTCATGAGTTTACCTTCATTTATTAAGGATACTCCTGACCTCCTTCGCCATGTGGAGGGTACCCATGTCCCTCCGGGTGCCCTGCTCGTTGCTATCGATATCGAATCTTTATATTCGAGTATCCCGCATGAGCAGGGCATCCGGACGGTTGGTGCCTTTCTCATGGAGGAGGATAGAAATTTGTGGTCTCGGAATAACTTTATTCTCGAGTTGTTATCATTTATCCTTACCAAAAATATTTTTGTATTCATGGACCAAATGTACCTGCAGGCTCAGGGGGTAGCCATGGGCACATGTTGCGCACCCTCCTATGCCAATTTATATCTTGGTGGCTAGGAGAGGGAAATTTTCAATGGCGATCGACATGTGCCGTGGCTCCCCCTGATCCTATGTTGGTACAGATTAATAGATGACCTTTTGGTCATCTGGACTGGTCCTGAACTTGAACTACACAAGTTCATGAAAATCCTAAATACAAATGAATTCAACCTCAAATTTACTTACAACTTCAGCCAGACTAGAATTTCATTTCTAGACCTAAATCTATCAATAGATCATGAGGGATATATACAATCGGATCTATTTAGGAAACCAAGTGCAGGCAATACACTACTGCACGCGAAAAGCTCGCATCCGGAATCTTTAAAGCGGAGCATCCCCTATGAGCAGTATCTGCGTCTTCGCAGAAACTGCACATCAGATATAGACTTTAAGAATCAATCGGATGGACTGCGGAATAGATTATTAGCTCGAGGCTATTCGAAAACTTTATTGAGACAGGCCTTCAATAAGGCATATGGAAAAACGAGAGGGGCTTTATTGTATGATCCCCCAAAAAAAGGGAACATAAAACAATAGGAATTATAACAAAATTCTCCTCAAACGAGATTCAATTACGTAACCTTATATCTAAGAATTAGAGTGGGGGAAGTTTGGGACTTTAAATGAAATGGTGGGCTGTATGGGGATAGAAGAATGACACATTGGATATTGCATACATGTATTGAAATATAAAATACATACAATAAAACGACAATAAGTGCACAATGTAAATAAACATTGTGGCGTCTGTATAAAAAATATATATAATCGTATAATCATACATGGCAATAGGTGATACAATAGTAACAATGGGGGAATGTATAGACACATAGAAACTGAGCAAAAAGACAAAACATGTGATAGAGGAATATGCAATATACAAAAAATCATAAAAGTAGGTCAATCTGAAATGACATCCCATTTGCGCTAGTAGCTACATCCTATGTATGCCCGACGCGTTTTGTGTAGAAAAACACTCCTTAGGGGCAGATGTAATGGGGTATCTGGAATAACACAATTAAATATGGTCAGGATATAAAAATATGTATTCCTCAGAAAAGACTATAAAGTCAATTCTGATTACTTACACAGTGTGTCTCATAGTGATGTGTATGAGAAATGGGCCATAAGACTGCCCGTCCCGGGAACTGAGGTGGCAGAGATTCAGGCACACGGCAGGGCGCCAAGGCACCCTCCATAAACAGCATTTGGTCATGAGGCTTCATGTAGTCAAAGGGTACCCTTGTGTAACCGTATCAAAATCTGCAATGGATAGGTCAATCCATCAGTTTGATCCCATATTATGGGGCAAAGTATTAAAATGTGGGCTAAAACAGGGGGTGAACGCCTTCGGGCGCCACGCTGTTGAGCGTGAACGTCCATCTCAGCCGACTAGCGGGATCACGTGGTACCAGTGCTGGGCGGGTTTATATACCGCTGGCGCTGGTCCCCGCCTCCTGCACTGTCGAGCTAACGTGACGCTGGTGGCGTCTTTGGGCGCATGGAGGACGCAACACAAGGCTTCTCTTCAGCTTCAGTTTTTCACACAGACGCCCCAACTCTGACCAGCTTTAGTCCCCCACATAGGTACAAGGTACTCATTTACTATCTCCCTCGCAGTCCATACCTCTATACCCCTCTCCACCAAGTGGGACTTCACTGATGGACTCATTTATCTATTACAGATACTGATATATGAGGGAATTTACATCTCTACCACTTTTTTTAACCTTTTGATACCTGGGGGAGTCTATCTGAGCGCCTTGATGTGCTTCTGTATTTCTGCCACTCCATCCTTAGGGACAAGGTAATTTGCTGTCTCACCCTCTGTTTTAGCCCACATTTTAATACTTTGCCCCATAATATTGGATCAAACTGATGGATTGACCTATCCATTGCAGATTTTGATATGGTTACACAAGGGTACCCTTTGACTACATGACGCCTCATGACCAAATGCTGTTTATGGAGGATGCCTTGGCGCCCTGCCGTGTGCCTGAATCTCTGCCACCTCAGTTCCCGGGACGGGCAGTCTTATGGCCCATTTCTCATACACATCACTATGAGACACACTGTGTAAGTAATCAGAATTGACTTTATAGTCTTTTCTGAGGAATACATATTTTTATATCCTGACCATATTTAATTGTGTTATTCCAGATACCCCATTACATCTGCCCCTGAGGAGTGTTTTTCTACACGAAACGTGTCGGGCATACATAGGATGTAGCTACTAGCGCAAATGGGATGTCATTTCAGATTGACCTACGTTTATGATTTTTTGTATATTGCATATTCCTCTATCACATGTTTTGTCTTTTTGCTCAGTTTCTATGTGTCTATACATTCCCCCATTGTTACTATTGTATCACCTATTGCCATGTATGATTATACGATTATATATATTTTTTATACAGACGCCACAATGTTTATTTACATTGTGCACTTATTGTCGTTTTATTGTATGTATTTTATATTTCAATACATGTATGCAATATCCAATGTGTCATTCTTCTATCCCCATACAGCCCACCATTTCATTTAAAGTCCCAAACTTCCCCCACTCTTCTCCTTATACATGGGATGGAGATGCATCTATTGATGCAATCTCACTCAAAGTCCCAAAGCGCCCATGGCGTCCCCGCTTGTTTTTACATATATCTAAGAATTGGCATCTTCTAACAGAGGATCATATTCTAGCCAAATATGTCAAACAGGTCCCTGAATTTACCTTTTGAAGGGCAACCACCCTTAGACAAAAATTGACTACAAGTCACTATCTTCCATGTCAAGATGCCCCCTTATTTCCTAAAGGCACCTATTCATGTGGGGACTGCCCCAAATGTCCCCTAATTAAAGAGGGAAAAGGCATCATGTTACCTAATGGAACTTGGCACAAATCCATGAGCCATGCTGATTGCTCCACAAGGAGGGTCATTTATATAATGACCTGCCTTTGTGGGGCTTTTTACATTGGCAAAACAAAACGAGAACTAAGGCAAAGGATAGGTGACCACACCTATCTATCAGATGGTGGCAAAATTATTACACCTATAACAAGACATATTGGTCTTCATCATAGGTACAGCACCAGGACAATACGTTTTTTTGTCCTGGAGATAATACCTATGAATCCCAGGGGTGGCAACTGGGATAAAATTATTTTGCAACGTGAAACTCTCTGGATAGAACGGATAAATGCCATGACACCACCAGGAATAAATATAAACCCTTTTTATAAAGGCTATAAAGGCTATGCATACTATTGACATCCCTCCTACTCGATGGGGGTTATTTATATGTATTTCCCTTCTCTTCCTGAATGTTGTCATTAGGTGGTTTATATTCCTTTTTTATTCCTCTTTACCGAGGTATTTCATCTGTTCTCTTTGTATGTCTTTGCTCCCCTCCCTTTCTCCATGGGAATACTGTGATTATGTATACATTTTTCATTTAGTTGTGCAGTGTTGTAGCGCTGATTTTAATACAATGTATGTTTAATTAAATTAGGTTACTATATATGTTTTTTGTTTTTGATTAAAAACATTAATATTCATATCAATATCATTGTTATCATACCATAATCGTACTATTATTATTTTATCTGGGCTATAACTTTCAGACCCTATTTCCAGACCCAGTGCAGTGACTGACACAAGTGGATTGCAGACTCGCTGCATGGATACTGGAAGTAATTCACGCTACCTTTGCACAGTTCTTCCCCCCCCCCTTTTGGGAAAGGATCCCTGATCCAAGATGGTGGTTTTTGCATCAACGTGGGTCCTGTACCATTTAGGACCGACAGTGCAATATTCCCAGTTATATGCAAGTTAACCTGCGGAACCACGTCATGTGAATGTGCCCCTGCACTTTGTATTATGTATGGGGCACGATTGTCCATATGGTGGAGCGCATCAGCGTATCCGCCACTCAGGACATTGCGTGTGTGTCATTGGACACACGTGCACCACGTGACCTGGCCGATGACGTCCGACGCAATACCAGCGTCGACGGGCGGGTTTTCCCTGCCTATAAAAGCAGTCACAACAGCTGATAGTCAGCTGTGTGCTGCTCCAGGGGGTCACTTCCATATCCATCTCTCGGCATGATAGGTAAGCAAATCTTTTCACATTTCCCTAACACCAAGAACAGAGGATCATGGATGATTCCTTACCTTTGAAATATATTACTGTTATTACAGATTCCCTCCCTACTCGGGAAGTTTGATATACATATGATCCTGGATCTTTTGAACCTAGGCGAATGATATGGTAATGATTATTTCATTATTATACTGTTTTTCTTTTGCTGCAATATATGTCTATTCACAATCAAGCCACTTAGTGTATATATAACTTTACTATTTAATTCTCTTGTGTTTTCAGTTTCATTTTTTACCTATTCACTCCCTTGTCTAAAATCCTTGTTTGCACTATTTATTTTCACCACTCTATTTCAATTAATTAAATCGTTGGTTTCCAATCAGGAACTAACTAGGTAATTTCTTTATATATCTACACAGATTATCACCCTATACTGCAGAGATAGTTTTCAAAAACACCCCATCTAATTACCAATTGATGTCCATCTTCCTAGGAACCTCAAGGTATACCAATCTATCTGTATGTGCATGTCTCCATGTACAGTGCCTTGCGAAAGTATTCGGCCCCTTGAACTTTTCATCCTTTTGCCACATTTCAGGCTTCAAACATAAAGATATAAAATTTTAATTTTTTGTGAAGAATCACAAACAAGTGGGACACAATTGTGAAGTGGAACGAAATCTATTGGATTTTTGAAACTTTTTTAACTAAGAAAAAAATGAAAAGTGGGGCGTGCAAAATTATTCGGCCCCCTTGCGTTAATACTTTGTAGAGCTACCTTTTGCTGCGATTACAGCTGCAAGTCGCTTGGGGTATGTCTCTATCAGTTTTGCACATCGAGAGACTGAAATTCTTGCCCATTCTTCCTTGCAAAACAGCTCGAGCTCAGTGAGGTTGGATGGAGAGCGTTTGTGAACAGCAGTTTTCAGCTCTTTCCACAGATTCTCGATTGGATTCAGGTCTGGACTTTGACTTGGCCATTCTAACACCTGGATACGTTTATTTGTGAACCATTCCTTTGTAGATTTTGCTGTATGTTTGGGATCATTGTCTTGTTGGAAGATAAATCTCCGTCCCAGTCTCAGGTCTTTTGCAGACTCCAACAGGTTTTCATCCAGAATGGTCCTGTATTTGGCTGCATCCATCTTCCCCTCAATTTTAACCATCTTCCCTGTCCCTGCTGAAGAAAAGCAGGCCCAAACCATGATGCTGCCACCACCATGTTTGACAGTGGGGATGGTGTGTTGAGGGTGATGAGCTGTGTTGCTTTTACGCCAAACATATCGTTTTGCATTGTGGCCAAAAAGTTCGATTTTGGTTTCATCGGACCAGAGCACCTTCTTCCACATGTTTGGTGTGTCTCCCAGGTGGCTTGTGGCAAACTTTAGACGAGACTTTTTATGGATATCTTTGAGAAATGGCTTTCTTCTTGCCACTCTTCCATAAAGGCCAGATTTGTGCAGTGTACGACTGATTGTTGTCCTGTGGACAGACTCTCCCACCTCAGCTGTAGTTCTCTGCAGTTCATCCAGAGTGATCATGGGCCTCTTGGCTGCATCTCTGATCAGTCTTCTCCTTGTCTGAGCTGAAAGTTTAGAGGGACAGCCAGGTCTTGGTAGATTTGCAGTGGTCTGATACTCCTTCCATTTCAAAATGATCGCTTGCACAGTGCTCCTTGGGATGTTTAAAGCTTGGGAAATCTTTTTGTATCCAAATCCGGCTTTAAACTTCTCCACAACAGTATTACGGACCTGCCTGGTGTGTTCCTTGGTCTTCATGATGCTCTCTGCGCTTTCAACAGAACCCTGAGACTATCACAGAGCAGGTGCATTTATACAGAGACTTGATTACACACAGGTGGATTCTATTTATCACCATCAGTCATTTAGGACAACATTGGATCATTAAGAGATCCTCGCTGAACTTCTGGAGTGAGTTTGCTGCACTGAAAGTAAAGGGGCCGAATAATTTTGCACGCACCACTTTTCAGTTTTTTATTTGCTAAAAAAGTTTAAAATATCCAATAGATTTCGTTCCACTTCACAATTGTGTCCCACTTGTTGGTGATTCTTCACAAAAAATTTAAATCTTATATATTTATGTTTGAAGCCTGAAATGTGGCAAAAGGATGAAAAGTTCAAGGGGGCCGAATACTTTTGCAAGGCACTGTATATGTGAATATCCATGATATACATGTGCACATACATATATATATATTTTTACTATATACATATGTTGGATACATATCCTTATGTATTATTTATATACCGGTATATACTTTTCAGTGACCCTCTGTTCACATAAGAGGTCTAACTCTGCCCCGGATCCTTTCTACATAAAAATCTTTTCCCTTTCTATGCCGTTGATCTGTGAGATGCTATTGGATGTGTCCCCCTAGGAGGTTGGTAATCTGCTCATTTGAAAGCTATACATTTGTTACATTTTCCTCAGCCCCCTTCTGAACATCTTTGGTGTATTTCATCATTATTTCAAACTTTAATTTCAGATTGCCTATACCCCTTTGCTGTTTATGTCTCGAGTGGGATCATCACACTCCCTCATGACATAACGGGAATTTTTGATTCACTGTCTGGCCCCCTCTGGTCCAGCACCCATGGTAAGAATATGTGACGTAGCGCGTTTTTATGGCCTGTGTTTAGCCTGGTGTTTTCTATATTGAAAATATACTTTTTATATCCACGACAATATTGTTTATATTATTTTTCTCTATTTCATAGTGATGTGACAAGCCAATTTTCCATTTTCTTGTTCATTGAAAACCTATACATATATATAGCTCCTGAAGAAGCGGATTCTGTTTTTGAATCACACTGTGAAACATGTAGAGCACAGAATATTATGTATGTACAGTTATACCTTTGTCCATTGATTGTAATGGCATGACACATTGAAATGTCACGGAATTACCATTGTCTCTATGAAATGTAAATTAGCTGTTTTTGTATATATATTTTTGTAATAAAAACCTCTTTTTATCATTTACTCTTAACTGGTCATCAGTTAGCATAAGGTGCCATCATAGTCCACCTCAGCCTCATCCCTTCCTTTTTTCAAATAACGTTTAATGAGACGAAGGCACCATTTTTGTATATATTCCTTACCCATAGCACTTGTAATACATACCTTGGGGCTGCGGACTAAAGAATTGTCTGAACGCATCGGTCAGATGGCCACCTTCCCCACCGCTCTTTTTTTGACAGACCGAAGCCTCAGCAACTCATTGTCCAGGACCAGGAGTTTGTAACCTCCCAGTCTCTGGGAACGCATTGCACAGACCTTTATGCAAGGCCTCCTGGAGTTGTCTCATCCTCTGCTCCCTCTGTGACGGTAACATAAGGTCCGCAACCTTACCCTTGTACCGTGGATCAAGGAGAGTGGCCAGCCAGTAATGGTCCCTCTCCTTGATCCGAAGAATACGAGGATCCTTCCGCAGACTTTGCAGGATCAGGGAGGCCATGCAGCGTAGGTTAGCTGAGGCATTTGGTCCTGAGTCCTCTGGGTCACTAAGGACGACATGATCCGCAGCCACCTCCCCCCAGCCACGTACAAGTCCACGGGTTTCTTGGGACTGTAAATCAAACCTAAAAGACTGCTGCTGTTGATGCTGAGTGCCAGGCTCCACCTCCATGCTGACACAATCCTCCTCCTCCTCCTCCTGTGCGATGGGTGGGACAGAAGGAACACTGTCTGGGTAAAGGGGGCCTTGAGAGGCAAGGAAGTCCTCCTCTTCCTGCCTCTGTTCTGCCTCAAGTGCCCTGTCCATTATTCCACGCAGCGTATGTTCCAACAGGTGGACAAGAGGTACAGTGTCACTGATGCATGCACTGTCACTGCTCACCATCCTCGTGGCCTCCTCAAATGGTGCCAGGACAGTGCATGCATCCCTGATCATGCCCCACTGGCGTGGTGAAAAAAACCTGAGCTCCCCTGACCCTGTCCTGGTGCCGTAGTCACACAGGTACTCATTGATGGCCCTCTGCTGCGTGTGCAGCCGCTGCAGCATGGCCAACGTTGAGTTCCACCTGGTGGGCATGTCACATATAAGGCTGTTCTTGGGCAGGTTCAACTCCTTTTGCAGCTCAGCCAGGCGAGCACTGGCATTATAAGATCTGCGGAAATGCACACAGACTTTCCTGGCCTGCCTCAGGACATCCTGTAAGCCCGGGTACCTGCCCAAGAACCGCTGCACCACCAGGTTAAGGACGTGAGCCACACAGGGCACATGGGTCAGTTGTCCCTGTCAGAGGGCGGAGAGGAGGTTGGTGCCATTGTCGCAAACCACCATTCCTGGCTTAAGCTGGCGTGGCGTCAACCACCTCTCGGCCTGCCCCTGCAGAGCAGACAGAACCTCTGCCCCAGTGTGGCTCCTGTCCCCCAAACACACCAGCGCAAGCACGGCATGGCATCTTTTTGCCTGCGTACTTGCTTAGCCCCTTGAACACCTACGAAGCACCGCTGGTTCCGAGGACAAAGTACAGGAAGAGGCCATGGAGGAAGAAGAAGAGGAGGGGGTGGAGGAGAGAGGTGTGTCACAACCAGTAGTAGCATTTTGGAGGCGTGGCGGCGGAACAACCTCCAACACTACTGCACCTTGTCCTGCATCCTTCCCAGCTGCCAAAAGAGTGACCAAATGGGCCGTGAAAGAAAGGTGACGTCCCTGTCCATGCCTGCTGGACCATGAGTCAGCGGTAATATGCACCTTACCGCTGACCGCCCTGTCCAGCGAGGCCAAGACATTGCCTTCCACATGCCGGTAGAGAGCAGGAATCGCCTTCCGTGAGAAAAAGTGGCGTTTGGGAACCTGCCATTGAGGAACCGCACATTGCACAAACTCACGGAAGGGGGCCGAGTCTACCAACTGAAAAGGCAGCAGTTGAAGCGCTAGCAATTTAGCCAAGCTAGCATTCAACCGCTGGGCATGTGGATGGCTGGGAGTGAACTTCTTTCAACGGTCCAGCAGCTGGGGCAGGGAAATTTGCCTGATAGAATCGGACGTCGGTGTACTGCTAGCAGAGTGCCCGCAAGTACTTGGCTGTGACACACGTAATTCTACACCTTCATTCCTCTCAGTGCAGGTTTCAGAGAGGACTGAAGGTATAGTGGGGTTGGAGAACCCAGCTGATGCGGTGCAAGGAGAGGTCCACTTTGTTCTTTGGTGTGGGTCTTTAAGGTAGGCTTGCCAACGAGCTGCATGGCAGGTAAACATATGTCTGGTCAAGCATGTGGTGCCCAAGCGGGTGATGTTTTGGCCACGCGATATACGCTTGAGACATATGTTGCAAACAGCAGCTGTGCGATCTGATGCACTCGACTCAAAAAAGGCCCACACCAAAGAACTTTTTGAATAACGGGCAGAGGCAGCGCCCTGCACAGGCGGAGCTCTGCGGTGTGATTCCGTCGGTGTGCTGCCCTTACGCTGGCCCCCCCGAGGGCATCCTGCCTCGTTGGAGATGTGCCTCCTCCTCATCCTCCTCCTCCTCTCTCCTATTAGGCACACACGTGGAGTCAGTGACCTCATCATTCCCTCCCTCCTCATCACTGGTGCCAATCTGGCAGTATGCTGCAGCTGCTGGAACATGACTGCCAGATTGGTGTCCTTCTTGAGCATCCCCTCTCTCTGCTCTCACGCGACTGCCTTCCTCTAGCTGGGTATCATCATCAGACCCTTCAAAACGCTGGGCATCCTCCTGGAGCATGTACCTAACACTGTGCTCAAACAGTTCGGGGGACTCCTCAGGAGGACATGGTGGGTCTAGGGAAGGAGTGACTGATGATGACATTGATACCAGGGAAGAGGACACTTTGGCAGCTGCTTTGCCAGTACCCTGAGCCTGGGTGAGAGAGGATGAGGAGGGCTTGGTCATCCACTCTACCAAGTCTTCGGCATGATGCGGCTCAACACGTCCAGCTGCCGAAAAGAAGGACAAGCGTGTCCCATGGCCACGTGCTGATGGCGATGCACCGCGTCCACGACCAGCACTGTTGTCCCTAGACACAGAGCCTGCTTGCCCTCTTTTATTGGCTCCTGACTGTCTGCCTCTCCTTGTTTGCCTTCCAGACATAGTAATGGCCTGCAGGGAGATGGGAAAACCAGCAATAAGGCCTAGCTTCAGGAGTATATTTTGCAGGAATCACACTATGCCTGCTGTAAGTGCTGCAAATGCCTGTTGGTGTAACACACCAGGAAAACACAGCAATACGGGCTAACTTCAGGTGTATAATGTGCAGGAGGCACACTCCGCCCGCTGTAAGTGTTGCAAATGCCTGTTGGTGTAACACATCAGGAAAACACAGCAATACGGGCTAACTTCAGGTGTATAATGTGCAGGAGGCACACTCCGCCCGCTGTAAGTGCTGCAAATGCCTGTTGGTGTAATACACCAGGAAAACACAGCAATAAGGCCTAGCTTCAGGAGTATATTTTGCAGGAATCACACTACGCCTGCTGTAAGTGCTGCAAATGCCTGTTGGTGTAACACACCAGGAAAACACAGCAATACGGGCTAACTTCAGGTGTATAATGTGCAGGAGGCACACTCCGCCCGCTGTAAGTGCTGCAAATGCCTGTTGGTGTAACACACCAGGAAAACACAGCAATACAGGCTAACTTCAGATGTATACTGTGCAGGAGACTTAGCAACAATGACACTGACACTGTCCCCTGCCTATCCTTCTCTCTCCCTGCACACAAGGTTTAGCAAAGAATATGACACTGACACTCTCCCTGCCTATCCTTCTCTCTCCCTGCACACAAGAATAGCACAAAGAATATCAACACTGTCCCTGCCTATCCTTCTCTTTCCCTGCGCCGGAACACACTACACAAGGCCGCCGTGCTGGCGGCCTTTTATAGTGTGGGGCGTGTGCTAAACCCCCTGAGCTATAATTGGCCACAGGCAACCTGCCTGTGGCCAATTAAGGCTCTCCTAGCTGCCAGCGCTGTGATTGTCACAGTGCATGCTTGGCCAATCACAGCGCCGGGATTGGACTGCTGTGGGCGCAGAGTATTGTGCGCTGTTCGCGTCACTCGAATTTGGCGCGAACGGCCCAAATCCTTCGATGTTCGCCGAACGGTCGAACAGCCGATGTTCGAGTCGAACGTATGTTCGACTCGAACATCGAGCTCATCCCTAGCGACAAATGCCGATTTCAACTTGAAGCAGAAGCAATACATCACCAGAAAATATGCGACAAATGCCAATTTCAACTTGAAGCAGAAGCAATACATCACCAGAAAATATGCAACAAATGCCGATTTCACCTTGAAGCAGAAGCAAAACATCACCAGAAAATATCCTAATGATCCTGCTTTCAGAAAACGTCACTTGCAACATTGCATGAATTACATGAAAATGAAGCGTCACACTCAAGCAGATTTTCGCATAACCCATAAGATGCAATGTGCCTTCAAAATAAGAATGAAATACAGACGATGGACTCATGTCATGCGGGAATGCAGTCAACCAGTGGACAACAGCCTAATGCAGACAGCTATATCCACTTTCCATGAATGCATTAAAGCTGGGCCAACTTTTGTGTGCATGATGTGTCATCGCACCCTTTTCCCTAACCAAGTGAAACATTGCAATTACAGCAATTACAAGAAGAATCTACACATTGTTGCTGCCTGTTTGACAGGGAAATATGTCCATGTGTGCAACAATCACTGTCAAGGCCCTGAACAATGCACCGTACCAGATGAAAGGACCAAAGAATGGATTTGTCACAACTGTGATTCACATTTAAAAGCAGGACACAAATCATCCATCGCTGTGGCTAACAACATGGAGCTGGCGCCCATTCCCCCAGAGCTCTGCGATTTGAATGTGCTGGAAAGACAACTTTTGGCCAAAATACTGCCATTTGCCAAGATCATCACACTTCCCAAAGGTCGACAGGCAGCTATACACGGCGCTGTAGTGTGTGTGCCATCCGAGGTGGAAACCACGGTCAATACTCTACCAAGATCGCGCAGCACATCCCAGTTACACAGAGTGAAGCTGAAAAGACGTCTGACTTACAAAGGCCACCAGCTGTTTCACAATGTCAACATGAGAAATGTAGTAGCAGGTCTGTCAAAACTCATTGACACACACCCCGATTACAGTGACATTTCAATCAGACTGGATGAGACAATCGATGATTATGATGCTGATAATGATGATGGGATGGAACTCGACAGTTGTGATGAAACAAATGATGGAGATACTTGAACGCATCGAAAATTGTGATCCATCAGAGGTACAGTCTGCATGTTTACCGGCTGCTTCTGAGCAACAGGAAGGCCATGACCAACAACCTCCAAATGCAGAGGATGAGAAGGATGCACTAAGACCTGGAATTGGCCTAGACAGTTGTTTGCAGCCATCTGACCTTGGAGAGGAAGCACTGACACATGGTGATGGAATATTCAGCATTGCACCTGCACAAGGAAACACACCTGTCAGCTTCTTTAAATTTCCTAGGCTTGAGGCAATGGCTTTCCCTGTTCAGTTCCCTAGTGGACAGAATACATTGGACCAGGCAAGACAAGTCAAACTGTCCCCGAGCATGTATTTCAATGCAAGGATTTTTTGTGTTGATACTCGTTTTGCAAGAGACACAAGCTACCTCTTCTTTGCACAGTTTGTCACAGAAACACACATGGCCAAAAGCAGCATGTCCATTCAGTTAAGGAAAGGAAAACCCAATACCAGGGATGGACGGAAAATATCCAACAAGCTGCTACAGGACAAGCGTGAGGTTGAGCGGTTGGTGCGAAACCGAGATGCCACAAAGTTCATGCAACCACTGAGAGGGAGTCCAGCTTACTGGGATAAAAATCTGAAGAATTTGCTAGCCATGGTCAGACAATTGGGTAAGCCAACATTTTTTCTTACCTTCTCTGCTGCAGAATTCAGATGGCCAGAGGTAATAACGGCAATAAAGGCACAACAAGGTCAAAAGGTGGATTTTGCAGAGCTAGACTGGGCTGAAAAGTGTGACATTCTTCGAGGCAACCCAGTGACCACCATGCGCATGTTTGACAAATGGGTTGATGCTCTGATGCGAGAGCTGCTGTTGGGTCCTGCACAGCCAATCGGTGAAGTAATCGATTACTTTTACCGGGTTGAATTTCTTTTTTTCAAATTTATAAATTTATTCAAACATATAGACATATCACAAATCTGACATTACATAAACAAATAGATAATCCAAATAAGCTAGGGGGTAAACCAAAGCATATATATATCAATACCAAGGGGGGGGGTATTCAATCCCCCCTAATTAACCTTCTTGATTTTGAAGCCCACAAAAAAAAGAAGAGAAAAAGGAACGATACTCCTATCGACCATGAATATATAATCAAACATCTCCTCTCCTTACCCCCTTATCTACAATCTCATCTATAACCAAATCCATCTCTTAGTTATATTTATGATCTATTAATTCAGCGAGACAAAAATAGAGACAACAAACAAAAAAAAAAAGAGGGGGAAAAATGTAGGACCTAATATGGGAAGAATTCCCATCGGGAGACCCCCATGTACTTCCCTCAATGCCTTCCGGCTGGTTAGACAAGTACTTCCATGCCTCCCCCTTGATTTATCCTAGTTTGTATCAAGGAGGATTCTTCCCTCTTCTGAGGCTAGGAAGGCGTTCCGAGAAGACCAGGTCCTGGAATAGCATTCCTGCTGGTGGCGTGCAGAAAGCACTAGGTCTTCTAATTGGCTTATTTCTTTAACTTTACGTATCCACATTCCTATCGTCGGCGGTATTACTGATTTCCATTTCAGAGGGATGCACGCTTTAGCGGCATCTAACAAGTGGCCTATGCAAGATTCTCTGTATTCTTTCCCTGTTATCTGGTTCGCGTGTAAAAGAAAAAACGCCGGATCCTCCGGTATCCTTTGGTCTGAACAAATTTGGAGAATTCGTCTAACCTCCATCCAAAATTTTCTCAATTTGGGGCAGCTCCAAAAAATATGTAACATAGTACCTTTCTCCACCTGACATCTCCAGCACAAGTCTGAAGTGTCAGGGTAGATTTTCTTTAAACTCACTGGCGTTCTATACCATCTGGTAAGGATCTTAAAATTCGTTTGTTGTATTTTAACACATATTGAGGATTCATGTGTGAACCCAAAAATGTGCTGTAGCTGTTCCGAGCTGAAAGATTCTCCCAATTCCCTTTCCCAGTCCTGAACACATTTCAGAGACTGAATTTCAGGCAGTATCGTCAGTATTTCATAGCTAGCCGATAGAGTATGTGACATTTTCCCCTCCTCTGCACATAATTTCTCAAATCTGTTACATGGTCTATCAAATTGTCCCGGAGATGGGAGGGTGCTAAAGAAGTGGGTAATCTGTACAGCATTCCAGAACTTTAGTCTAAAGTCATTTCTTTGTTCAATTAATTCTCCAATTGTCAACCAAACTCCTCCCTTAATATAATTGGATGCTTGTATACATCCCTTATTCACCAAGTGTCTAAATGCCACATCCTCATAACCTGGTGTGAAAAGAGGATTCCCCAGTATTGGATACAGGGGGGACGTGGTAGGAGTTATGCCAACCATAGGGAGAATCTTAGAGCAAAGTTTCGCCGTGTTTCCTATTAAGGGGTGTTTGGTCACCTCTCTAGGTAAAAAGGGGAAACACCATGGAGTTCTGCCTAAGGGTATTGATATTTGGCCCTGCTCAATCTGAACCCATAGCTTAAAATCTCTATGTCTATTCCAATCAATGACTCTGCTCAAATGTATTGCTTGATAGTATCTCCTTATATCTGGTACCGCCAATCCCCCATTTCTTTTAGGGAGCATTAATTGCTTCCGTTGCACCCGGGGATGTTTGCTTGCTCAAATAAAGTCAAAAATTAATTTCTGGCTCTGTTTAAAGTAGATAGGCGGGATATACACCGGTAGGGCTTGAAATAAATATAAAAATTTAGGAAGAATGCTCAGCTTAATGATGTTACAGCGTCCCAACCATGTGTATAGACCAGCATTCCACTTATTTAATAATATCTTAATTTTTTGCAACAATGGGGGAAAGTTTAGCTCAAAAATCTTAGCTATGTTCAGCGGGATAAAAGTGCCCAAATATGTTAGTGCTTTATTAGTCCACTTAAACTTAAAGTTTTGTTCCAGTTGCGTAGCCAGCGTTTGTGGTAAATTAACCCCCATTGCCTCTGATTTATCAAAATTAATGCGAAGGTTGGAAAGCCGACCATATTTCTCAAATTCCCTCATTAAATTGGGGATCGCAATCAAAGGATTCGTCAGCGAAAATAGTATATCATCCGCATACGCCGAGATTTTACTTTCAATATTCTTTATATGTACTCCTGCAACGTCCTGATTTGAACGTACTGTACACAGAAGCGGTTCCAATGACAGGGCAAATAGAAGTGGCGACAGGGGACACCCCTGTCGTGTCCCGTTTGAAATTAGAAAGGTCTCCGATAGTATGCCATTAGCCCGCACCTGGGCCCTCGGGCACGAATAGATGGAGGAAACCCATTGTAGCATCCTACTTCCGAAGCCTCCATGTCGTAAAACCGCTAACATAAAACTCCAGTTTACCCTGTCAAAGGCCTTCTCCGCGTCCGTGTTTAGGAAGACACATTGTAACTGCGTTGCATTTACTATCTGTAGTAGGTTGATAACTTTTGTAGTGTTATCACGTGCTTCTCGTGTGGGCACAAATCCCACCTGATCAAGATGTATCAAATTAGGGATACACTTTTGAATCCTATTTGCTAAAATTTTAGTGAAAAGCTTAAGGTCGAGATTAAGCAAAGAGATTGGTCTATAGCTTCCGCAAGAAGTTGGATCTTTTCCCTCTTTTAAGATGACCGAAATATGAGCTAGCAGGGTATCTTTGGCCAATGTTGCTGATGACCCTAGTGCATTAAATAGCTTAAGCATATATTGAGCTAGGGATGTAAAAAGTGTTTTATAGTATTGGGCCGTTAGGCCGTCCGGCCCTGGTGCTTTACCCAGTTTAGTGGAGTTTACTACTCTTTGTAATTCTTCCATAGTTATGGGTTTTTCAAGATCATCCCTATCTTCCTCTGTTAGATGGGGCATGGCTGATGATACAAGATAGGAATCTATCTGCTCCTGTGTGGGGGGCTTTGTCTGTATATTGTAAAGGGACTCGTAAAATTCCTGAAATTTCTGTGCTATTTCTTTTGGTTTCGTAGCCCTACCTTGGCTAGATGAAATAAGACATGGGATATAATTCTTTAATTTCTGCTCCCGTAGGGTCCTATCCAGTAATTTCCCAAATTTATCTCCAGACTCATATGAGAATCTTTTACAGACCTGTATTGTCGCTTTAGCTTTAAAAAAAAGGAGTTCTGAAATTTGTGTCCGTTTGTTACCAAGATCCCTCTCTAGAGAGGGGGATCGTGTCCGTTTATGTCGAGCCTCCAGTGTGGCTAATTCTTCAAGAAGTAGCTTTAGCTGTTCTGTACGTTTTCTCTTAATCCTGGCCCCCTGTTTAATTAATACCCCGCGAATGACCGCCTTATGATAAATAATACCTGGGTCACAGTCTGAGGTATCGTTTGTGGCAAAATAAAATCCTAATTCTTTAGTAACATCCTCCAAGATGCTTTGATCCTGTAAAAGGCTTTCGTTCAATCTCCACTGTTTAGACCGAGTCATCATGGGGTCCCCCAGAACATATGTCATAAGTATGGGTGCATGGTCTGACCAAGTGATTAAACCTATGACAGCCTTCTGTATTGAGTGCAATTGGGCGTGTGGAACAAGGAAGTAGTCTATTCGCGAATATGATTTGTGGGGATTAGAATAGAAAGTGTAATCTTTCAGTGGGATGGAGCAGCCGCCAAATATCCACCAGTTGGTTTCTATGGAGAATTTGAGAAATATGATTACGCCTACTAAAGGAGATTGATGATGACCCCAGGGTGGTATCTTCTGTTGGGACTAATGGTATATTAAGATCTCCCCCTAAAATCAGATGTCCTTCAGTAAACTCCATCAGTCGCTTAAGCACCTTACCTAGGAAAGTCTCCTGATGCTCATTAGGAGCATATAATGTTGCTAACGTTACCCCTACCTCTCCCACCTTACCTTTCACAAACAGAAAACGACCTGCCGCGTCCCTAACTACATCTATACAGGACCAGGGTATTCTCCCTGAGACCAAAATAGAAACCCCCTTAGACTTAGCCATTTGATTAGTAGAATGGTAGACCATTGGAAATAGATGACTTTTTAAAATTGGTATTTTATCCTCTCTGAAATGTGTCTCTTGTATAAATGCAACGTCCGTTTTCAGACGCTGTAAATCATGTAAAAGTACCCGTCTTTTCTCCGGCGTATTTAGCCCTTTGGCATTAAGTGAAAGCACATTTAGGGTCTCCATATCCTACAAATGACAAAAAAAAAGGGGGGGGGGAGGACAAAAAAAAAAAGAGAAAAAGAAGAAAAAAAAATAAAAAATTAGCCCCCCTGTACCTAAAGTTAATAGTTGTTTATCACTATAAAACAAGACGCTCACCGGATAAACAGTATTTGAGCGTCAATCTATTTGGAGATATAGGTCAAACATGAACAGAATTAGAGCTCTCCACGAACCCCCACCCCTCCCCAAGCCCTCAATACCTAAGAGGGGAAAAGGAGGGGGGTTACGAAGAAGAGAGAGAGGCGAATGCTGTCAGTAACTTCATTATTAACTATATTAATATATCAAGGCTTTTTTCTGTTGATACTCGTTTTGCAAGAGACACAAGCTACCTCTTCTTTGCACAGTTTGTCACAGAAACACACATGGCCAAAAGCAGCATGTCCATTCAGTTAAGGAAAGGAAAACCCAATACCAGGGATGGACGGAAAATATCCAACAAGCTGCTACAGGACAAGCGTGAGGTTGAGCGGTTGGTGCGAAACCGAGATGCCACAAGGTTCATGCAACCACTGAGAGGGAGTCCAGCTTACTGGGATAAAAATCTGAAGAATTTGCTAGCCATGGTCAGACAATTGGGTAAGCCAACATTTTTTCTTACCTTCTCTGCTGCAGAATTCAGATGGCCAGAGGTAATAACGGCAATAAAGGCACAACAAGGTCAAAAGGTGGATTTTGCAGAGCTAGACTGGGCTGAAAAGTGTGACATTCTTCGAGGCAACCCAGTGACCACCATGCGCATGTTTGACAAATGGGTTGATGCTCTGATGCGAGAGCTGCTGTTGGGTCCTGCACAGCCAATCGGTGAAGTTATCGATTACTTTTACCGGGTTGAATTTCAGGCGAGAGGGAGCCCTCATATACATTGTCTCTGTTGGGTAGCAGGAGCTCCTATATTTGGACAAGACAGTGATGACAAGATGCGTGCCTTTATAGATCATAACATCTCATGCCAGCTGCCTGATGAAGCCAAACAGGCCTTACTTCACAGATTTGTAACATAACTTCAAATGCACAGCAGATCTCATTCAAAATCGTGCAAGAAAGGTAACAGAATATGCAGATTTGGATTTCCAAAGCCACCTATTAGAAAAACGAGGATAACTTACCCGATGCAAGAAGAACAAGGAGATTGTGCAATGAAACTACAAGCAGCCAAAAACAAACTGAAACCAGTCTGGGATTTACTTAATAACCCAAAAGTGCAGCTTGAAGACATGTCGCAGCTACTGGCACAGTGTGATATGACTTTGAATCAGTACAACTCGTACATTGAGGCATTGACCTCCTCAAGCGTGATTCTAATGAAGCGTGATGTCAAGGACTGCTGGGTGAACAACTACAATCCACATTTGCTGACGGCCTGGAACGCCAACATGGACATCCAGTACATTCTTCATGAGTATGGTTGCATCATGTACATGTTGTCCTACATATCCAAGCCAGAACGCAAGCTGAGTGACTATCTCAAAACAATAGTCAAAGAAACAAGCCCAGAAACAGAGACAGAACAAGAAGAAATTAAAGAAGTTCTTCAGGCTTATTCAAAACACAGAGAGGTCAGCGCCCAGGAGTCTGTGGCCCGTACGTGCAGCCTGAAAATGAAGTCTTGCTCACGTGAGGTTGTTTTTCTGCCAACTGGTGACAACACAACACACTGAAAATGAGTCTCCCGCTCAGTGCGTTGCAGAACAAACCAGCCGATTCTCTTAATTTGTGGATGACGAGTTTTGTCGACAAATACAGAGCCAGACCCGAAACACCAGAGTTTGAGTCCATGTGTCTGGCAGACTTTGCATCCCATTACAGGGTTGTCTATGGCAAGCAGAAGGAAGATGACAAGCAAAAGGAAGACAGCAAGCGTGTCAGTCTATTGAATGAAATGGGAATGATTCAAAAACGCACGAGAGGGAAGCCTGCAATCATCAGGTACGCACGCTTCTCAGAGAAGAAGGACCCCGAGAACTACTACGGCAGACTGCTTAATCTCTACCTCCCCCACCGTTCAGAGTCATCACTGAAAACTGTAAGGTTCCCAACACATCAGGATTTTTACAAAGGCGCCTGTGTGAGCTTACCAGGAGAAGAAGCAATCCGAGCAGTGTCTGCAATTGTTATCAGCAACCAAAAGAAGTTCGAACAACACAACAAAATTGTGGAACAAGTCTTGGATGACTTTGTAAAAAATGGCCCTGTTGAAGATGCTTGGAACACCTTTGCCCCAGAAGCTGAGTTGGATAGGTTGGAATGTATAGAGGAATGCAAAGAAGGGGAGCCACTTCATGAGAATGAACAAGATGATGTTCCGGAGTATACACGCCACAAACAAACAGGTGGAATTGCGCTTACTGTGAAGGCCCCACAAATGTGCCCCGATTTCCTTCGGAAAATGTACAGAAACCTTAACCGGACACAAGCTCAGACATTCTACTCAGTTTGTGATTGGTGCACTAACCGTGTCTGTGGCCTAAATCCTGACCCATTCTATTACTTTGTCACTGGTGGCGCAGGGACAGGCAAATCACACCTGATAAAGTGCATCTATGCTGAGGCGACAAAGATACTCTGTAAACTTACCAGACTACGGGAGGAAGCAGACATATCCATGCCCAGCGTTTTACTAACTGCATTTACAGGAACAGCAGCTTTCAACATTTCAGGCAACACTTTGCATTCTCTGCTGAAGTTGCCAAGAAGTTTGAAGCCACCCTATCAAGGACTTGGAAATCTCATAGATGAAGTGAGGGCACAGCTGTCAAATGCAGAGATCATTGTTATTGACTAGGTGTCAATGATTTCAAAGCCCCTGTTTGCCTACATCAACTGGAGATTACAGCAAATCAAAGGCAGTAAGAAACCTTTTGGTGGTATGTCAGTACTAGCAGTAGGAGACTTTTACCAGGTCCCCCCGCTGGGAAAAAGTAAGCCACTCTGCGTGTTTGAGGAAAATACCAATGACGTCTGGAAAGACTACTTTCAGATGATCACGCTGACAGAGATCATGTGACAGAAGGATGACATTTTTTGGGGGGGCGCAAACAAACTGAAAAAAAAAAATCATCAATTGCCGCCACTGTGCCCATTAAACGCAGCCACTGTGCCCAAACGCCACTAGTTTGTCCCCAAATGCAGCCAGTTTCTCCCCCATATGCAGCCAGTTTCTCCCCCATAATGCAGCCAGTTTCTCCCCCATAATGCAGCCAGTTTCTCCCCCATAATGCAGCCAGTTTCTCCCCCATATTGCAGCCAGTTTCTCCCCCATAATACAGCCAGTTTCTCCCCCATAATACAGCCAGTTTCTCCCCCATAATACAGCCAGTTTCTCCCCCATAATACAGCCAGTTTCTCCCCCATAATGCAGCCAGTTTCTCCCCCATAATGCAGCCAGTTTCTCCCCCATAATGCAGCCAGTTTCTCCCCCCTAATGCAGCCAGTTTCTCCCCCATAATACAGCCAGTTTCTCCCCCATAATGCAGCCAGTTTCTCCCCCATAATGCAGCCAGTTTCTCCCCCATAATGCAGCCAGTTTCTCCCCCATAATGCAGCCAGTTTCTCCCCCATAATGCAGCCAGTTTCTCCCCCATAATGCAGCCAGTTTCTCCCCCATAATGCAGCCAGTTTCTCCCCCATAATGCAGCCAGTTTCTCCCCCATAATGCAGCCAGTTTCTCCCCCATAATACAGACAGTTTTCCCTCCATATGCAGCCAGTTTCTCCCCCATAATGCAGCCAGTTTCTCCCCCATATGCAGCCAGTTTCTCCCCCATAATGCAGCCAGTTTCTCCCCCATAATGCAGCCAGTTTCTCCCCCATAATACAGCCAGTTTCTCCCCCATATGCAGCCAGTTTGTCCTCATAATACAGCCAGTTTGTCCCCTCCCCAGCCCTGCACTTACCTTCGAGTCGGCGCCGTCCTTCTTCTGTCCTCGATGTCTTCTCCCGCCCTCGATGTCACTTCAGCCAATCAGGTTACCGGTAACCAGACCCGGTGAACCTGATTGGCCAGGGAACGCACCCCTGTGCGTCCTCTCATTAGATATTTAGAAGCCGATTACAGCCCTCAGGCTGTAGTCGGGAAGCCAATCAGACGCTGTGATTCAGATGGCCGGCGCTCAAGGGACCGGCCATCTGAATAGTGGGCGGCAGCAATACATAGGTTCATGCAATGCATGAACCTATGTATTGTTGTGGTGAGTGACGGCCGGGCGCAGAAGCGAGCGGTAGCGGCGCTTCTGCACCCACTATGGTCGCGCCGCCATGTGTGAAAAAAAGACATTTAAAAAAAAAAACTCTTAAAGGGCCCGTTTTTTTTTTTGGGTGACCACAGGAGGAGGGGCGGCGCCCGGGCGCCCCCTATGGACGGGCCGCCACTGCTTGGAGATGTTTTATGTTTCACTGAAACTCATCTCTCAGGCTCTTCTGTTGCTGAAAGTCTCCAGCTGGAGGGCTACAACCTGTTCAAACGCAACAGACACCTCTCATACACAAACCTTCCTGACATTGCAAGTAAAAGTGGCGGAGGTGTCGCCTTGTATGTCAGAAACCATTTCAAGGCCTTTGAAAAGCAGTATCATCACAATGTGACTGACTTGGAGTTCTTGGTTGTCAAACAGGAGTCCCCTGTACAAGCTTTGATTGCTGTTGTTTACAGGCCACCGGATTACAGTATTGGCCAATTCCTTACTAACCTGCTGGGCCTCTTGGAATCTTTGGAAAGAATGGATTGCCAACCAATAATACTCTGTGGAGATTTCAATGAAGATTTTATGTGCAGAGCAAAGAAGCCAATATGTGACCTTCTTCACTCAAGAGGATATACCCAACTGGTCTGGGCAGCCACCATAGAAAAAAAACCACTGTTGGATCACATTTACATCTCCAGGGTGCAGCACTGTCTCCAGTCAGGAGTACTGCACAGTTATTACAGCTATCATGATCCTGTGTATTGTGTTTTGAGCAGTGGTTGTGAACACGCTTAGAGCCTGCATAAACAGGTCATGAGCGTTGCCAGGCATTATCCAGGCATAGCATGAGCGTTATCCAGGCATACACTCCAACAACGTCGCAACCTAGCGACGATAACTAAAGCTCTGAGGAACCACAATATCCTCCATAAATGGAAGTATCCTGCCAAGCTCTCAGTTACCCATAATGGTACATCGGTCCTGATCTCAACGTTGGAAGAAGGTATTGCAGCATTACATCAATGGGGCATTCTACCTGACCATGCTCTGCCAGCTGCTCCTACTCCAAATCCTAGTCAAATACAAGAGGACTGGCAAGTGGTCTCACGCAAATGCTCCTCCAAGAAAAATGCCGGTGGAAACGTGTGAGTTTAAAGCAATGCATATCATTCAGTTCTCTCCGGACACAGGGGTTCCAAATTATAATCCCTGTTTTCTCCCCCTAGACCTTTCATAGCAGTTACGCCTGCACATGGATCGGTTCATTGATCCTTTTCTTATTGTTATTTTTTTTGAATTTTCACTATTAACTTTGTATTTTCTTTATTACTACTTTTGTTTTGCACGTTATCTGTTTGAAGCACGCAAACCAGCAGCGACCTCACACTTCACCCAGGACAAAGCCAGAATTCATACTCCCTCCCTGGACTTCTACCATGGCCACAGTGAGTATATGCAATACATGGCACTACAGACTTCTCACATCCCTCCACATGATCATTAACTGCCTATCTATCAATGCCAGAGGGCTGAACCACCCCGCGAAAAGACTATCCATGTGGACAGAAGCCAGGAAACGCAGGGCAGATATCCTGTGTGTCCAAGAGACTCACTTTCAGGAATCCAAAACTCCAAAATGTTCACATAAAGACTACCCTCATGTGTTCTTGGCCTGCACGCCGGGTCATAAAAAGGGAGGGGTATTGATTGCATTGAGGAATACTCTATCTTTCCAGCATAAAGAGACCATTCTTGATCCAAATGGTAGATATATCATCTTGAAAGGAGATATTAACTCACATCCATATACATTGGTATCTCTGTATGCTCCAAATTCACATCAGATCTGCTTCCTTAGCAGACTACTAAAGAAAATCAAGTCTCAACAATATGGCAACCTCATTGTCTGTGGTGACTTCAATCTCATAGTAGATCCTAGACTAGATACGTCTACAAAAAAAACTAACAGGTCCACATATTTGAACAAAACAATTCATAACGCAGAACTATTTGATGTTTGGAGATGCTTGAACGCGAATACAAGGGACTACACCTTCTTTTCCCACAGACATTGTTCCTACTCACTCATTGACTTATTTCTAACAGACAAATGGTTACTGCAAAAAGTTTCTTCTGCGATGATACATGACATTATGTGGCCTGACCACGCCGCTATTATGATTGCCATTAATGATCAGGTTGTCTCCTCCTCCCCACCCATCTGGCGCAACAACACCAGATTAATGCAAGAACCCCGAACCTCCACAATAATCTCCCAACACCAAAGTACTTTTTTTCTAAACAATGCTGATTCTGTGGAGAATCCTTTCACTCTCTGGAATGCCCATAAGGCATACATGAGGGGCATTTTAATACAACTAGGTTGTAGAGATAAAAAACGCCATACAGCTAAGATCAACTCTATCCTAACTGAAATACATACATTGGAAGCACAAAATAAACAAGCACTCGATCATACCCTCACACAAAAACTTTCCCAATTAAGAGAGACTCTGAGAACAATTCTGTCCAAACAATATGACTACCACTTAAGACATCTGAAACTGAATTTGTACGCCAATGCCAACAGAGCAGGCAAATATTTAGCCAATAGGATAAAAGCTGCACACACTAAGACAAGAATTGCCCACTTGATACATCCCACTCTCAAACACAAAATCATTAACCCACAGAACCTCACAAACCAATTCACTATGTATTACAGTAATGTCATGGATATGCATTAATGTCTGTCTGCCATCTTACCTTCCTCCTCATGTGTTCATCTAGAGACCAGACCTCCTTCACCTGGCTTCCTTTATAATCTCCTCCCAGCCTGACTCCACCCCAGGCCCTATCACTGAACACTATATTAACCTGTGCACTGCAAGCCTGCTTTGCTGATCAACGTGTTTGTTAGGCATTGTGTGTTTGGGTTCCTGCCTGCCGTGTGCTACGTCTGTCTCTCTGTTACGCTATTGGCTTGTCCCCGACCATCCCTGTCTGCTCGTGACCCTTGACCTTCGGCTCGTTCCTCGTTATCCTTGTCTGCTTGTGGCCCCTGACCTTCGGCTTGTTATTCGGTTCTCTCTATCGTGTGCTGCTGCTTCCCCTTATCCTACGGGGCGTGAGCTAGGAAACTCCAGGGGCCGCGACCTGGTCCCAGCCTGCAGCGTAACATCCTCACCACTAGAGGCCCTGGAGAAGACCAGCTGGGTCTTAGACTCCGCGCCCTGGGGAATCTTGGCTCTCGCTTCCGTTGGGATCCCGGTTGTGCTCCTCTGGTCCCGCTTTCCACAACCACCCAGTTTCCTATCCACAGAAGCCAGCCATAGGGTTCACTACCTCGCGGTGCACTCCTGTCCCCCTACGGTGTGCATCTGTCACCTGGCCACAGGTGACCCTGACAGTTTGATCAGCCATGAACCCGGCTGACATCCCGCTTCCCGCGGATGATCCATTGCAGGGCATAGTTCGCAGACTTGAGACCCAGGAATCAAATCAGACCCAGGTGATGCGATTCCTCCAGGATCTGGCTTCTCGATTCGAGCAGCTTCAGGTCTCCTTGGGAACCCCGAATCCGCAACCCCAAGTACAACCAGCGGCTGTACCTATCGCACCAGTCGCAGCCTCACACTCACTAAGATTGCCAGCTCCGTTCCGTTTCTCTGGGGACTCCAAGGCCTGCAGGGGGTTTCTCAGCCAATGCACTATTCATTTTGAGCTTCAGCCTCAAAGCTTCCTATCTGACCGGGCTAAGGTAGCCTATATCATTTCCCTCCTCTCCGGTGAAGCTTTGGCCTGGGCTGCCCCCCTGTGGGAGAGGAACGATCCGGTGGTTTCCAGTCTGTCCGAATTCTTGAAGCTCTTTCGTAATATCTTCGAAGAGCCGGCTCGGGCTTCTTCAGCGGCTAGTGCTGTCTTACGTCTTCGCCAAGAATCTAGTTCAGTGGGGCAATATGCTCTTCAGTTCCGTATCCACACAGCTGAATTGAGCTGGAATAATGAGGCCCTGGTCGCTACCTTTTTACATGGCCTCTCTGACCGAGTGAAAGACGAATTAGCGGGAAGAGCCATTCCCGTCGGTCTGGACGATGTAATTTCATTATGCAACCAGATCGACATTCGTTTTCAAGAGAGGTCCTTAGAAAAAAGACGCCAGCACTCTCTGGGTCCTAGCCAGTCTGAGCTCCCCTCCCTTCATTCCGTGGAGCATCCTCTACCTGCTGAAGAACCTATGCAGCTGGGCCGGACCAGACTAACCCCCGAAGAACGTGCTAGGCGCAGAACTCTGGGCTTGTGCCTCTATTGTGGGGGCAAGGGTCATTTTCGTGACTCCTGCTCGCTTCGTCCGGGAAACGCTCGGGTCTAATACATTTGGAAGGTGGAGTATTGGACCCAGAAACATCACCTTCTCGCCTGCTCTTGCCGGTGTCCCTTCATGTAGGCACTTCTCCTCAGTCAACCCTTGCATACCTGGATTCCGGGGCTGCCGGCAATTTCATGGATTGGAGAACTGCTTCTTCTATGAAGCTTACCCTTTCACCTCTCACTACCCCATTGGTAGTCTCGGCAATTGATGGCACTGTTCTCCCAGGGGGCCCTATTCGCTTCCAGACGCTGCCCATTAGGATGTCGGTAGGGATTCTCCACCAGGAGTGGATATCCTTTCTTATTCTACCCAAGGCCTCTACCCCAGTTGTATTGGGCCTCCCTTGGCTACAGCTCCACTCTCCACATGTGGACTGGGTCTCTGGGCAGATCCTGGCCTGGGGTTCCTCATGTTTCTCGTCGTGTCTTCTCAAGGTGACCCCCAAGGAGAGTCTTCCGGTTGCTGCCACTTCTGTTTCTTCTGATCTTCCCGCCGCATACAGCGATTACCGGGATGTGTTCTGTAAAAAATCAGCTGAGGTGCTTCCTCCCCACAGGTCTTTTGACTGTGCTATTGATCTTGTCCCCGGAGCAACTCTACCCAGGGGTCGTACCTACCCTCTGTCCATCCCAGAGACCCAGGCCATGTCGGAGTATGTAGCAGAGAATCTGGAGAGAGGGTTCATCCGGAAATCCTCATCGCCTGCAGGGGCAGGGTTCTTTTTTGTTGCCAAAAAGGATGGTACCTTAAGACCCTGCATCGATTATCGGGGTTTAAATGCGGTTACTATTAAAAATCGATACCCCTTACCCTTAATATCTGAGCTATTCGATAGGTTGAAGGGTGCCTCCATTTTCACCAAGTTGGATCTCAGAGGCGCGTACAATCTCATTCGAATACGGGAGGGTGACGAATGGAAGACTGCATTTAACACTAGAGACGGGCATTACGAATATCTGGTGATGCCTTTTGGTCTGTGTAATGCTCCAGCCGTGTTTCAAAACTTTGTCAATGAAATCTTCAGAGATCTGCTGTACCAGTTTGTTGTCATCTATCTGGATGACATTCTGATCTTTTCTGAAAATCTGCTCGTCCACAGAAACCATGTCCGCACTGTACTTCAACGTCTTAGAGAGAACAATCTCTATGCCAAGCTGGAGAAATGTTCCTTTGAATGTTCTGAGGTCCTGTTTTTGGGGTGCTTTGTCTCATGTTCGGGGCTTCGTATGGACCCTGGGAAGGTCTTGGCTATCACCAACTGGCCTCTTCCTGCTAGCCTCAAGGCCACGCAGCGCTTTCTTGGCTTCACTAATTATTATAGGCAGTTCATAAGGAATTACTCTTCCATTGCCGCGCCTATTATCGCTTTGACCAAGAAGGGTGTGAATGCCAGAGACTGGCCTCCCGAAGCTGTCTCTGCATTTCACAACCTGAAACAGGCCTTTGTTTCTGGCCCCCTCTTGAGGAGACCAAATCCTGGGAATGCATTTTTTATTGAAGTGGACGCTTCCTCAATGGGGGTGGGAGCTGTGCTTCTTCAAATCTTTGAGAAGAGACGCCAACCATGTGCGTTCTTCTCCAAAAAAAATTCTCAGGCAGAGAGGAATTATGCCATCGGTGATCGGGAACTTCTCGCAATTAAATTGGCGTTAGAGGAGTGGCGTCATCTCTTGGAGGGTTCCCCTCACTCCATAACGATCTTTACCGATCACAAGAATTTACAGTATCTACAGAATGCTAAACGTCTGAATCCTAGACAGGCCAGGTGGAGTCTCTTCTTTGCCCGTTTTAATTTCACGATTACCTACAAACCTGGTTCCTGCAACGGTCGGGCTGATGCGCTCTCTAGGTCATTTGACACTTTGGACGAGGAGTCCGCCCCTGAACCTGAGCCGATCATTCCCACCTCATGCATTGTTGCCCACTCTACCACCCTGAAGTCTAAAATTCCGCCTGGTAAGACCTTTGTCCCCACTGAGCTAAGAGCTAAGATCCTTCGTTGGGGACATGATTCCAAGGTGGCAGGGCATTCTGGATTCCTCCGATCCTTCCTACTCATCAGTCGTCACTACTGGTGGCCTAATCTCCGCTCAGACGTCAAAGACTACGTTAAAGCTTGTCATGTCTGTGCTCAGTCCAAATCCTCCACACAAGCTCCTGCTGGTCTCCTCATGCCCTTGCCTATTCCTAAGGAACCCTGGGCCCATATTGCCATGGATTTTATCACCGATCTCCCACTGTCTGAGAATAATACAGTCATTTGGGTGGTAATCGATCGATTCTCCAAGATGGCTCATTTTGTTCCTCTTCCTGGTCTTCCTTCTGCCCCTGCCTTGGTTCCCATTTTCATTCGAGAAATTCTCCGCCTACATGGGGTCCCTTCTCATATTGTTTCCGACAGGGGAGTCCAATTCACGTCTCGTTTTTGGAGAGCCTTTTGCAAATCCCTCAATATTGTCTTGGATTTTTCTTCTTCTTACCATCCCCAATCCAATGGACAGACTGAGAGGGTTAATCAGGAGTTAGAGGTCTTTCTTCGCACCTTTGTGTCTTCTCACCATGACGATTGGTCCTCTCTACTCCCGTGGGCAGAATTCTCCCATAACAATCATGTGAATACCAGTTCGCAGAAGACACCCTTTTTCACAGTTTATGGAAAACACCCTCAACTTCCTCTTCCTATGATCTGTTCTCCAGACATTCCAGCTTTGGCTTCGGTTCAGGAGTCTCTCAATTCCGTTTGGGGTCACGTTCATGATTCCCTCCGGGCAGCTGCTGAAAAATTCAAAGGCTTTGCCGACCGCCGCAGGCGTAAACCGCCTTCTCTTCAGCCAGGGGACAAAGTCTGGCTCTCTACCAGGAACATCAAGCTCCGAGTTCCTTCTCTGAAGTTTGCTCCACGATTCATCGGTCCATACACGGTAACTGCTAAACTGAATCCGGTTTGTTTCAAACTCCAGATTCCTAAGAGCCTTAAAATCACTAACTCCTTTCATGTTGCTCTTCTAAAGCCTTTAGTCCTCAATAAATTCTCTCGTCCTCTTCCTACCGTGGCGCCTGTCTCGGAGGATAATCAGGAGTACGAGATCAGTCAAATTCTGGACTCCCGACTCTGTAAAGGCGTTCTTCAGTACCTCGTTCATTGGAAAGGGTTTGGTCCTGAGGAGAGGTCTTGGATCACTGCATCTGAGGTCTTTGCACCTCGTCTGTTAAAGGAGTTTCATCTGAAGTTTCCCTCTAAACCTGGGCCCAGGCGGGGAAGGGGGAGGCCTCGTAAGAGGGAGGGTACTGTCATGGATATGCATTAATGTCTGTCTGCCATCTTACCTTCCTCCTCGTGTTCATCTAGAGACCAGACCTCCTTCACCTGGCTTCCTTTATAATCTCCTCCCAGCCTGACTCCACCCCAGGCCCTATCACTGAACACTATATTAACCTGTGCACTGCAAGCCTGCTTTGCTGATCAACGTGTTTGTTAGGCATTGTGTGTTTGGGTTCCTGCCTGCCGTGTGCTACGTCTGTCTCTCTGTTACGCTATTGGCTTGTCCCCGACCATCCCTGTCTGCTCGTGACCCTTGACCTTCGGCTCGTTCCTCGTTATCCTTGTCTGCTTGTGGCCCCTGACCTTCGGCTTGTTATTCGGTTCTCTCTATCGTGTGCTGCTGCTTCCCCTTATCCTACGGGGCGTGAGCTAGGAAACTCCAGGGGCCGCGACCTGGTCCCAGCCTGCAGCGTAACATCCTCACCACTAGAGGCCCTGGAGAAGACCAGCTGGGTCTTAGACTCCGCGCCCTGGGGAATCTTGGCTCTCGCTTCCGTTGGGATCCCGGTTGTGCTCCTCTGGTCCCGCTTTCCACAACCACCCAGTTTCCTATCCACAGAAGCCAGCCATAGGGTTCACTACCTCGCGGTGCACTCCTGTCCCCCTACGGTGTGCATCTGTCACCTGGCCACAGGTGACCCTGACAAGTAATCTGTATAACATCAAAGACAATCCCTCCACACATCAACCTACAACTGAAAACATTCAGAACTTCCTACAGAAATTAAATTCACCTTCTCTCTCAGAGACCCAAATTCTCTCATTAAAATCCCCGTTTGCCACATCTGATATAGAAGCTGTCATAGCTTCACTACCAAATGGCAAATCACCTGGGCCTGACGGGTTTTTAAATGAATATTTTAAAACGTTTAGCTCTTATCTTATGCCACATATGAAAACAGTCTTCACTAAGGCTGCAGATAAGGCGATATTTCCACCAGAAATGTTACGAGCATACATAGTTACCCTCCCCAAGCCAGGCAAGGATCCTACTACACCTCCCAATTTTTGCCCTATTTCTCTATTGAATACCGATGTCAAATTTTACGCCAAACTATTAGCCAAACGAATAGCGGATTTCATTCCATCCCTTATTCAGCGTGACCAGATGGGCTTTGTTAGGGGGAGACAAACCTCAGATGCTACAAGGAGAATCATTAACATAATACACCATGTTGAAAAAAACAAAACGCCTTCTCTGCTGCTTTCTATAGATGCAGTGAAGGCGTTTGACAGAGTACAATAGGAATACATGTCAATGACATTATCTAAGTTTAGATTTAGTGGTCATATACTGAATGCAGTACTAGCCTTATACTCTTGCCCCTCAGCACAGGTATACACGTCCAGTATGCTCTCCACTCCCTTTCAGATAACCAACGGTACCAGCCAAGGTTGTCCCCTATCTCCAACAATCTTATGATTGAACCCCTGGCGGAGGCCGTCAAAACACATGATAGCATATCAGGTTTTCAATTTGGTTCCACTCCCCACAATATATATCTGTTTGCGGACGATGTGTAGTATTGTTGTTAACAAACCCCCCTATATCACTACCTACAGCACATGAAATTCTGAAATCCTTTGGGGATGTTTCCTATTATAAAGTAAATTTCACCAAATCCCTCATCCTAAATCTGGGGGTATCAGCCACAGAATGTCTCAAGTTATGTCAATCTCTTCTGTATTCCTGGACTGATAAGGGTATAACATACTTGGGCATCACCCTGACTAGTAACACTAGCTCACTAGCAGATTCGAATCTAAAACCCCTTATTAGTAAAATAGAAATCCAAACCAGAAATATAGCCAAAAATGAACTATCTTGGATGGGCAGGTTGGCAGCATTCAAAATGCTTATTTTACCACAGATTATATACGTTTTCAGGGTACTCCCGATAGTCATCCCAGCACAATACCTCAAGGCCCTTTCCAATCTTAAATGGACACTTTTATGGGGCACAAAGAAAGCTAGATGCTTACGAAATAATCAAATCCCTCATAAAAGTGTAGGAGGGGCGGGACTAATCGATGTCCATGATTATATGAGGGCAACCAGGCTTGACCAACTCAAATTCTGTTTTTTTTTTTCCACTGACATACCACTTTTGGTAGAAATTGAAAAATCACTAGCTCCTATACCAGATCTTCAGACAGTTCTTATGGGAGATAATTGGATACCCTGGGACACCAAGAATTCACCCCCCACTATCACCATCTCATTACAAGCTTGGAGATTCCTCCTAACCTGCCAACTTAGCGACTGCAAGGTGATAGACTTCAAATTCCCTCTAAGCATAATTGAAGCTAATGGACCAATGCTATTCTTGAAAACATTCCCCTTCCCAAGGGATAAACACGGTGCATGACTTACTCCAAAATAACTGTCCTAAATCAGCAGACTGTTTAAAAAGGGAATTTAATATGCCAAAGCACATGCTTTTCACTTGTATACGTGTGGCTCATTTTATGAAATCACACCCGCACCCTATAACCCACCTTCCGACAGTAGTATGGCGACACCTCATTAGCAGCTCACTGCACAACAAGGGAATATCACTATATTATAATAAACGGTACTTAAAAGTATAAAGGCGTTTAAAAAATCAGCTGTACACACAAGTGGGACACTGATCTGGGCATGAATACCACAGATGAACAAGGGGAGTTTGCGTTTCAAACTATACAACACACATCACACTATATTAGTCATTGGGAATTAATGATCAAGATAATTAATCGTTGGCAATATACACCCTACAGAATCGCAAAGATGTTCCCCAATTCTTCACCTTTGTGCTGGAGAGAATGCGGACACAAGGGCCACCTCCTTCACATGTTCTGGGAGTGTCCCAGTGTAAATAGCTTCTGGAATCAAGTATTCAAACAAATTTCATCCACTACAGGAATACTCACACCCCCTAACCCATCACTGGCTATACTACACATTGGTCTAGAAAACGTTCCATACACCATGAGACCGGTGGTATCTCACATCCTGTTAGCTGCTAGGTCCTTGATACTTCAAAATTGGAAAAACATTCCTGTAGTTAATCTTACTGATGTAACCAGAAAAGTTCACCAAAACTACACGTTTGAACGACTTTTAGCAATCAATTCACTCAAATGCGGTATATTTGATAACATGTGGGAAATTTGGACCAGAAACTATAATACTGCCTAAATATCTAAATATATATATATATATATATACACACACACTGTTAAGTTTCTAACAATTTTATATGCATAAGTACATTTACTCTGGTTATGTGCTTCTTTTTGTTGCTCATTGTTATTTCTTATTTTTATGTTTCTTTGATTTACTTATTCCTTGTATACTATTGAAAAACTTTTAATAAACATCTTTCAATTAAAATAAATAAATAAATAAATAAAAGTTGAAATGCATTTCTCACTCTATCAAGCTTGTCATGTGTACTTTTTAAATTTTGATCAATCAATTGGTTAGTGTAATGTTTACTATCTTTACTCACTCCAAAACACTCCACACAGTCACTCTGCCCACTCCATAAAGTTACTCTGCCCAGTCCAACAAAAATCATTTTGAAAAAAAAAAAAAAAACATTTTTGAAAAAATTGATCTGCTCTTTCAGCTAATGATGGGACTTACATTTTTTCTACTATTTCTACTTTTTAAAATATTAAGCTTTTTAACACTTTTCACAGTTACTCCAGCCACTCCAACCACACAACAGTTGCTCAAGCCACTCCACCCAGTTACTCCGCCCACTCCAGTTGTAGACTACTGGTGGAGGCAAGAACACGTCCCACAATTTCCCCAGAAATTGTAGCTTTTCTAGTTATTAAGTGTTCTTGCAAAGCAAGAGCACTTATTGTTTTCTCACATATATATTATTATTAAGTGTTCTTGCAAAGCAAGAGCACTTATTGTTATCTCACATATATATTATTATTCTTATTATAGCCAAATTTTACCACCCTAACTCCTCCCACAGTTTTTACACTACATAGACAAGTAATATACCGAAACGTGCGGATTGTTCCCGAATGGTGTGCTATTACATTGTGGAACGTTTTGCCAAATCGTTCACGAAATATCGTCGTTTTTGCAGCGAAATTTGTCCCATAGGAATGAATGGCGAAACTAGAGTGTGAGCTGACAAAATCTGAAAAATCAGGACATGATTTCTAACCTGCCACCACTCCCTCAATTTTAAGCCCACCTACACAAATTTTATATCAAAACGTTCAGCTATCCCTGCTGCCACTACACGTGTCCACGGCTAAGCCATAGTCCTTACAGTTTTCACAATATGATGATTTGTTTGCAACTCACGCCACCCATTGACATTCATTGAAACTATCCTCTAGCCACTTCAAATTTGAAGGGCAATTTCTAAACTGCGACTGTGCCTTTATTTTAATATTTCAGAGACATACTATATATCAAAATGTAGGTCTGGGTCTTGTGATTCTCACAATATAAAGCTCTTCGCTGTAGGATTTATAGTTTTTAACCACTTAACGACCGCTCACTGTATATATACGTCGGCACAATGGCACCGACAGGCACAATCACGTAGAGCATACGTGATTGCCTTTGTACAGTTGGGGGGTCCGATCGGACCCCCCTTCTGTACAGTGAGCGGTCGGAATTCGTTGGGGAGCGATCCGACATGAGGGGACGGCCGTTCGATTCCGGCCACCCCCCCGCGATCGCTCCCGGCGAATAGAAATGCCCCCTCTGTCTGTCGAATGTTTACACAGACAGAGGAAGCAGGAGGAAGTGATGTCATCTCCTGTGCGGCGCTCACATATACCGAGCGCCGTACAAGAGAAGACATCAAGGTTAGTGCACAAACACTACACTAACACCAGCACACATAGGCACATAAATCACCACTGTCGCTAAGCAATCATTTTTCTGATCGCTGTCTTAGCGTCGGTGATGCAGATCGGTAGCCAGTAATTTTTTTTAGGTTCGCCGCAGGTTTTTATAGCGTCAGGTACCCCCATAAATTATCTAATAAAGGTTTAACCCCCTTGATCGCCCCCCAGGTAACCCTTTCACCCCCTATTACCACTGTCGCTAAGCGATCATTTTTCTGATCGCTGTCTTAGCGTCGGTGATGCAGATCGGTAGCCAGTAATTTTTTTTAGGTTCGCCGCCGGTTTTTATAGCGTCAGGTACCCCCATATATTATCTAATAAAGGTTTTAACCCCCTAATTGCCCCTAGTTAACCCTTTCACCAGTGATCATCATATAAGTGTTACGGGTGACGCTGGTTAGTTAGTTTGCTTTTTATAGTGTCAGGGCACCCGCCGTATATAACCCAATAAAGGTTTAACCCCCTGATCGCCCAGCGGGTGATATCAATTAGGTTTTAGCGTCAGAGAGGGTCTGCGTCACACCCCAGGCAGCGTCAGGTTAGTGCCAGTAACGCTAACACCCACGCGTGAAGCATACACCTCCCTTAGTGGTATAGTATCTGAACAGATCAATATCTGATCTGATCAGATCTATACTAGCATCCCCAGCAGTTTAGGGTTCCCAAAAACGCAGTGTTAGCGGGATCAGCCCAGATACCTGCTAGCACCTGCGTTTTGACCCACCGTCCAGCCCAGGCCACCCAAGTGCAGTATCGATCGATCACTGTCACTTACAAAACACAACACACATAACTGCAGCATTCGCAGAGACAGGCCTGATCCCTGCGACTCCAGTGCTGTAGGAGGTGATTTCACCACCACAGTTAAAAAAAAAAAGCAAATATGCCGAAGCATTGGGGCAGCAGGGGCGGAGGAGTGATTTTGCTCTTAATGCCGCGTACATACGATCGAAATTCCGACGGAGGCTTGCCCGTGGAAAAGTCCGACCATGTGTGTGCGGCATAACTTTTTTGCGGGAGGATGCCCCCATGCTTCGGCATATATAAATGGTGCATGTATGCCCATCATTAGAAGTGGGTGGATGAAGGGCGGTATTCTAATGGTGGGCATACCCACCGATCAATCTCTTTTTTCGTTCAGCCACCTGGCTGCATGAAAAAAAAAGATTACAATACATGTCCAACAAGGACCAGCAACGTACTGGTATGTTGCTGGACTTTGATTGGTTATACCAGATTGATGCCTGCGGGTTTAGGTATCATCTTGGTATCATTCTTTTCAGCCAGCGGCCGGCTTTCATGTAAAAGCAATCCTAGTGGCTAATTAGCCTCTGGACTGCTTTTACAAGCAGTGGGAGGGAATGCCCCCCCCCGGATATAAAAAGCACCATTGGGAAATTGGGAAAGCATTTTATCACACCGATCTTGGTGTGGTCAGATGCTTTGAGGGCAGAGGAAAGATCTAGGGTCTAGACCCCAGTTTTTTCAAAAAAAGAGTACCTGTCACTACCTATTGCTATCATAGGGGATATTTACATTCCCTGAGATAACAATAAAAAAAAAATATGGTAGGAACAATTTAAAAATAAAATAAAAAAGCAAAATTAATAATAAAAAAAAAAAGCACCCCTGTCCTGCCCTGCTCTTGCCCAATGGCGAACGCAAGCGTCGGTCTGGCATCATATGTAAACAGCAATTGCACCATGCATGTGAGGTATCACCGCAAAGGTCAGATCGAGGGCAGTAATTTTAGCAGTAGACCTCCTCTGTAAATCTAACGGGGTAACCTGTAAAGGCTTTTAAAGGCTTTTAAAAATGTATGTAGTTTGTCGCCAATGCGCGTTTGTGCGAAATTTTAAAGCATGTCGTGTTTGGTATCTATGTACTCGGCCTAAGATCATCTTTTTTATTTCATCAAACATTTGGGAAATATAGTGTGTTTTAGTGCATTGAAATTAAAAAAAGTGTATTTTTTCCCCAAAAAATGCGTTTGAAAAATCGCTGCGCAAATACTGTGTAGAAAAAAAAATGCAACACCCACCATTTTATTCTGTAGGGCCTTTGCTTTAAAAATATATATAATGTTTGGGGGTTCAACATAATTTTCTTACAAAAAAAATATGTTTTCATGTAAACAAAAAGTGTCAAAAAGGGCTTTGTCTTCAAGTGGTTAGAAGAGTGGATGTAAGCTTCCTAATGTTGTGTATAAAATGCCAGAACAGTTCAAACCCCTCCCCAAATTACCCCATTTTGGAAAGTAGACACCCCAAGCTATATACTGAGAGGCATGTCGAGTCCATGGAATATTTTATATGTTGACACAAGTTGCGGAAAAAATAATTTGTTTTTTTTTTTTTTGCACAAAGTTGTCACTAAATGATATATTGATCAAACATGCCCTGGGCATATGTGGAATTACACCCCAAAATACATTCTGTTGCTTCTCCTGAGTACGGGGATACCACATGTGTGAGACTTTTTGGGAGACTAGCCGCATACGGGACCCCAAAAACCAATCACCGCCTTCAGGCTTTCTAAATGCCCCATACACACGATCGTCTTTCATGCCGTTAAAACTGCCATTTTAAAAAATGGCCCTGAAAAATGATCGTGTGTATGCTCCAGAGCATTTTTAACGACGTGAAAAACGGCCATTAAAAATTCCGGACATGCTCCCTTTGTGCACTACCGGTGCTGGTGACCCCGGACTTCACAAAGGAGTTTGTCGTACAGACAGACGCCTCTGAGGTGGGCCTAGGGGCTGTACTGTCACAGGTCAGGAATGGTGAGGAGCACCCGGTTGTATACCTAAGCCGGAAGCTGAACAAGCACGAAAGGAACTATGCCATTGTTGAAAAGGAGTGTCTTGCCATTAAATGGGCCTTATGCCCCATACACACGATCATTTTTCATGCCGTTAAAACTGCCATTTTTAAAAATGGCCCTGAAAAATGATCGTGTGTATGCTCCAGAGCATTTTTAACGACGTGAAAAACGGGCATTAAAAATTTCGGACATGCTCTCTTTTTTCACGTCGTTTTTCATGTCGTTTTTTTTACCGACGTGAAAAACGATAGTGTGTATGCTTTCACGACGTGAAAAAAAACGCACATGCTCAGAAGCAACTATGAGACGGGAGCGCTCGTTTTGGTAAAGCTAATGTTGGAAATGGAGATGGCACATTCGTCACGGTGGAATTAATAGCATCGTTTTAATGCTGCGCATTCCGTTCTTCTTTTGATAATGCTTTAAAATTACCCTCTTTTGATAATGACATTGAGAGTTATGCCAAACTTGTTTCTAAAGTAATTCCAAATTGCTCTAATGATTGTAAAATATTATTTATAAGCCACACCTCCCTCCTAAATAATACTACTAATAATAAAATAATGTAATTCTCCTTTTTTCTTTAAATTATATTTTACTATTGTGTTTTTTTTTGTGGCCTTTTTTTTATTATTTTGGCTTAAATTATTCTTGTGTAAAGTTACCACAACAACCTTCCAAATGTGTCTCATTTGGCCTCAGGGAGGTTTGTGTCCCCTGATAATAACAATAATATAATTTGAGATGTCCCTGCCTGCTCCCTAGCAAGCTCTCTTTTGAAATACAAATCACATAGTCAAGTTTTTTAAGGGCACTAAAAAATTTTTTATTTCAGAACATTAACAAATTAAAGTGGAAGGCAGCACTGGAGAGCCTGCTTGCATTTGTGCATCCCTTTGACCCCACAACAACCATCCAAGATGTCAAAACCAAAATAGAGATTAGATCCCCAAAAAAAAGGAGCCCAATCTTGTCTTGAGCTCCCAGAGGTCAGGAGCCACAGCAGATAAGTCCTATATGTCCCCAGTCTGTGGTACTACAGCAGGCATTATTTTCTCCTCTTCCTTGTAGCCTTCTCTCCAGCCTTCTCTGCAGCCTTGGTTGGTTTCTTCCTTGGAGGCTGGGGATCAGGAGGAGAGGTTGTGGCAGGAGGAGTAGTAGGAGGAGGAGGAGGAGGAGGTGGAGGAGTAGGGACAACCTCCGTTATGTCCGTGTACATAGTGAGTTCACCCAGCACGCCCTTATTGATGACTTTCAATAGCAGGGTCTCACTGTAAATTTTTTGCCGCAACTCCATTTGCCCTAGTTTGTGGGCGAAGACTGCGGCAAATCCCTCATCAACAGAGGGTGCCTCTCTGAGGGCCGCTGTTGCCTCTCTGAGGAAGGCCCTGGTTTCCTCCTCCACCTGCCTACCTCTCCTTGGCCCTCATGGTTTAACTACCAGGGGAGGCATCTGGGCTCTTGTGCTGGGCCAAGCCTCCTCCTGGGTGCCACTGGGACCAGCCTCCTCCTGGGTGCCACTGGGCCCTGCCTCCTCCTGATCCCCAACATCACCCTCTTCCTGGCTCTGCTCTGGCTGTAAAAAAAGAAAGGGACATTATTTATTTTGCCACATCATCATTCACAGACATTGTTCACCTCTAGACATTGTTGAAATCAATGCCCAAAGTTATGTCATTTTCATTGATTCCGCATCCTGGTTTTGTTGTCTTGTGCACATAAAATTAGGCCACTACTGTATCTTGCTCTTCACAAACTTTATTGGTAAAAGTGTACATACCTTTAACAATACTAACATCTATTTAAATTCTACAATTTTGTAAGATATAAATATAGATATCAATACTTTACCTGGCTCCATATCTCCAAATCTGCCTCCTCAAGGCCCTGATCTTGATCCTCAGAGGAAGCCAGAGCAGGGTTGACAGGAAGGCTGGAGGACTGGCTGCAGGGAAGGCTGGAGGGTTGGGTACAAGGAAGGCTGGATTGACCTCTGGGGGGAAGGGTGGAGAGAGATTCCCGCACTTCCAGCTGGTCATCCAGAAAAGCAAGCTTACTGTAGTACCACAGACTGGGTTTATAAACCTTATCTGCTGGTGCACCTGACCTCTGGGACCTCAGGACCATAGTCCTCTGGGTCCTGTATGTCCCTCTGATGGTCGCAATTTTGGTTTTGACATCTTGGAGAGTTGTTGTGGGTATCTTTGTTTGCACAAATGCAAGCAGGCTCTCCAGTGCTGCTTTCCTGGCGTCTTTATTTTTATTAGCGCCACTTTTTGTTTGCCATAATATAGGGAGCTCTTGCCATTTGTCGATGAACTCCCCCATGAAGTCTGGGTTTTTAAAAGTATTCATGATATCTGTAAAAGCGAGAAACCAAAAAAAATATATATTTCAGGCAACATTCCTCAACTGTGCATTGTCTACATATTTTGAGCACACAAATCTCCTCGTCTGATGAACCTCAAAAAGTAAAATTGTTAGGTACCTTCGACAAATGAACGTATTTCCCAGACATGGATCTTCACTTGATATACACAGCGCATGCGTGAAACTCCGCACGCTTTCCCCGCCCCCGACGTTCGATATTGTACTTTCCCCGCCCCTTCTCGCTCGTAGTGCTGAACAAAACATGGTGGAGACACAGGTGGCTGAGATTACCTCTACAGAGGATGAAATTCCAGAGGAGCCCAAATCAAGACCCAGGAGATATAAGGCATCCAACATGTCATTCGAGGAAATGGTGGAGATGGTCGCCATTTTAAAGAAGGAGGATTATGATGCCAAGCATGGTCCGTATAAAAGGCCTAATCTGGTCAAGTCCAGAATTATGGGCAAAGTGGTCAAAAGTCTTCACAAAAGATTTGGGGTGTGCAGAACGAAGGAACAGCTCAGAAAACGATGGTCAGATCTGAAGTTGCGGGAGGCCGACCAATATAAAAGAATCAAGAAAGTTATAGTAAAAAGTAAGTATTTTTTTTTTAGTTTCCATGGTACATATTATTTTCTTGTATTCTGTCGTGTATTTTTAACTTTCATATAGTACACTGAAAGATACCATCTTTCAGGTTCGTCCGCACAGTAAACGGACGTATTAAACCTCTTTCTCCGTACAGTTCCTCAAACGATGTTTTAGGATCATCCAGTGTGAACACCCATGTATTTTGGTTTATTTGGGGGAGTAAATTTGGGCCTCAATTATTTTTTGGGTGCTAATCCAAAGGACATTTGTTCGTTCGAAAAAACGATATGCAAGGTAATGTTAAGGGAGTGAATGCTCAGCAGCTGATGAAACATCTGAACGCAGTAGTACAAGTGTGGGCCTAAAGCCAAAAAGCTTGAGGGTGTCACACACAGGTGATCCTGTGTAGATACTTTGGGGTGTTACAATGTGTCAAATTTGTGTTCAAAATGTATATGCTCTGGTTTTGGCTATGTATCCAATCATTTGTCCCGTTTGGCACAGGGGGTAAAATTTAAAATGGAGCATGCTTCAAAAGAATGATTACAAAGTATTTTTTCATGTTTCTTATTTTAGCAAAATTGAGTCGCTACTAATGAAACTATTCCTTTTATTTCAATCTCCCTAGGGATTCGAAAAGCTACCTCAGATGAGACGAGAATTGCAACACCTACAACAATACCCCCAGAACCCCAGGATGGAGAGGAATGTGATGTTGTGGAAGTGGAAAGTGGCACCACCACAGGTCAGAGAGAAACCAGACACATGCATGTTAAATAGATGTAGGCCTACATATTCTATCCTACATATTTCTTTTTACATTTAGGTGCAGTTCTGGCCGAAGACCCCAATAAGTTGACACATCACAGTGCCCAGATCCTGATCCAATACCTGATGGTCTGCTGTCGTGACCTCGAAAAAATTAAGGGAGACTTGCTAGAGATCAGGGCAAATACAAAGCGGGTGGAGGAAAGGCTCCAAAATATCATGGCTGTGCTTGGGCGTGTCTAATGTTTTTACACCAAATAACGTTTTACTTGCAGAGTTTTATAAGTATTTTTGTTATTTTACCCTTTAATGACTAGCACATGTTTAGCTTTTTCAAAATTTTGAGGAATATAGTTTGTTTATGCATGGCTGGTCATGCGTTTTAATACACCCGAAATTAAGGGAACATCCACATTTCTAAGGAAGTTTCCCACCTAAAAAAAGAAATAAAGGTATTTTTACATAACAAATAATTGTGGCTTCATTATGTAAATGTGGTGCTGAGTGAACTAATCAATGTTTGGTGTTTACACTGACAATGAAGGCTAATTAAGATTGTTTAATCCACATGGCAAAACAAGTGCACTAGGTAAACCTACCAGAAACATCAAACATTATACAATAAAAAATCCAAACCAATCTTTACTCAAGAAAAAGTTTTATTTTTTTCGTATAAAATTATTAAAGATTGTCTGGCATTTCAATGGCCCCCCTACCCATAAAATAGTCCACATATTGGTTACGGACCTCACGTCCGGTTGGGGGGGCCAAGCCAGGACGGCCAGGTTCCAGGGCCACCAAAGTTTCTGCATTGATTAAAGAGGCCTCAGGCCCACTCAAAGATATATAACTCGTTGAATGCACCCTTAGGAAATTATGCAGCACACAGCACGTCATAACCACATGGTTCCATTTGTATGGGGCAAGGTGGATGGAGGTAAGGAAGAGGCGAAATCGGCTGGCCATGATCCCAAACGCATTTTCCACCACCCTTCTGGTTCTGGCCAGCCGATAATTGAACACCCTCCTCTCAGGGGTGAGGGTGCGTTGCGGGAATGGCCTCATCAAATGGGGTCCCAGGCCAAACGCCTCATCCGCCACAAAGACAAAAGGTAGTCCCTCCACATTCTGCTCCGCTGGTGGCAAGGCCAGCAGATCCAAAAGGAGCCGTTCCCCAAACTCCGTCTGGGCAAAAACGCCTCCATCAGACATCCTGCCATTCTTGCCAACGTCCACAGAGGAACTCGTAGGTGGCCGACACCACTGCCATCATCACGACGCTGTGGAACCCCTTATAATTATAATAAAAGGATCCCGAATGGGGTGGTGGGACGACCCGAACATGTTTGCCGTCGATGGCTCCTCCGCAGTTCGGAAAGTTCCATCGCTGGGCAAACTCGGAAGCCACATTCTGCCATTCATGTGGCGAAGAAGGGAACTGTGGAATTAAAGAAATAATAAATTAATACTTGGAGCCAGAAACATTGAAAGCTGATTTCATACACACATTCATGGCCAACATTGGTAGAAACTGTTCAAAACATAAAAAATTGGAAGCAACAAAAAACAAACAAACCAAAAAATTATGGGGGGGGGGGTTGAAGATGAGTTGGGAATATCACACATGAAGGCTGTAGCACTCTGTATTGAAGTTAACAAAAATAAAACATTCCTAGGCAAAATTTAGGGTGCGTTTTGGGTAAAGCACTACGATGGAACATAGAATAAAAAACATGGAAATGACTAGGCAAGGTAGGTATGGCCCCAGGATAGCATGCTGGAGAGGTTAGGTAAGCCAAATTTACAGGTAGGCCTCAAACCCCAAATTTTAAATAATAAAACACGGGGAGAAAGGGGACATTCCCTGCAGCTAAGAATCATGTGAATTAGGGACTGCAAATAAAGCAAATTAAAAATATCCAAAAATAAAAACCATACAATGTGAATTTTTGAAGAAGAACACTTACCTTAATATAGTCCTCCTGCAAAACTTGAAGTATGGCAGAACAAGTCTCTGGTATAATGATCCCCAGAGCCTGGGGGGATATGCCTGTGGAGAACTTAAGGTCCTGCAGGCTTCTCCCAGTAGCCAGGTATCGCAACGTGGCGATGAGCCTCTGCTCAGCACTGATGGCTTCCCGCATAACGGTGTCCTGCCTGGTAATATAGGGGGACACCAAAGCCAACAGCTGCTGAAATACGGGGTCAGACATCCTGAGAAAATTCCTGAAATCATCAGGATTATTCTCCCTGATCTCCCGCAACAAAGGCATGTGACAGAATTGGTGCCGCTGGAGCAACCAATTCTTGGTCCATGAACTCCTCCTGACCCTGCTCATGGCATGGAGTCGGGATACAGCATGAACCCCTGCACCAACTACAGCACGAACTCTACGATGAGTACGTAGCCGCAACATGGCTAGATAACAGTCGGCTGAACAGAACGAACTAGAAGAACGCACGGAAGAACAGCAAGGCCTATGAAGAACAAGCTGAAAAACACGAACGTGCAGAGCAGGCCGCACTGAATAAACAGATACGAACTGACTACAAGCAGTGCTAAACAGATACGAACCCACAGGCGCAAACTGAACTCCCGAAAACGATCTTCAAAGCACGAAGACTGAAAAGCGCGAATCGTCTCTCACCAAACTTTTACTAACACGCGGTAACACGGAATTAGCAAAAGCGTCCCAAAGGGTGGCGTCATTCGAACGGAACTTCCCCTTTATAGTGCCGTCGTACGTGTTGAACGTCACTGCGCTTTGCTTGATCGTTTTTTTTAATGATGGTGTGTACGCAAGGCAGGCTTGAGAGGAAACATGAAAAAAAACGAGGAGAAAAACGTCGGTTTAAAAAATGACATTAAAAACGATTGTGTGTACGGGGTATAAGGGTGTAAATTTTGGATTTCACTTCTCACTGCCTATCACAGTTTCGGAGGCCATGGAATGCCCAGATGGCACAACCCCCCCCCCCAAATGACCCCATTTTGGAAAGTAGACACCCCAAGCTATTTGCTGAGAGGTATTGTGAGTATTTTGCAGATCTCGCTTTTTGTCACAAAGTTTTGAAAATTGAAAAAAAAAAAAAATGTTCTTTCTTCATTTTCAAAAACAAATGAGAGCTGTAAAATACTCACCATGCCTCTCAGCTTGGGGTGTCTACTTTCCAAAATGGGGTCATTTGGTTTTTTTTTTGCTATTTTGGCATTTTATGGCCTTCGAAACTGTGATAGGTAGTGAGGAGTCAAATCAAAAATTTGTGCCTAGAAATCCTGAAGGCGGTGATTGGTTTTCGGGGTCCCGTACGCGGCTAGGCTCCTAAAAAGTCCCACACATGTGGTATCCCCGTACTCAGGAGAAGCAGCAAAATTTATTTTGGGGTGCAATTCCACATATAACCATGGCATGTGTGAGCAATATATCATTTAGTGACAACTTTTTTTAATTTTTTTTTTTTTGTCATTATTCAATCACTTGGGACAAAAAAAAAATATTCAATGGGCTCAACATGCCTCTCAGCAATTTCCTTGGGGTGTCTACTTTCTAAAATGGGGTCATTTGGGGGGGGTTGTACTGCCCTGCCATTTTAGCACCTCAAGAAATGAGATAGGCAGTCATAAATTTAAAGCTGTGTAAATTCCAGAAAATGTACCCTAGTTTGTAAATGCTATAACTTTTGCGCAAACCAATAAATATACGCTTATTGACATTTTTTTTACTAAAGACATGTGGCTGAATACATTTTGGCCTAAATGTATGACTAAAATTGAGCTTATTCAATTTTTCTTATAACAAAAGGTAGAAAATATCATTTTTTTCAAAATGTTCGGTCTTTTTCCGTTTATATCGCAAAAGATAAAAATCGCAGAGGCAATCAAATACCATTAAAAGAAAGCTCTATTTGTGGGAAGAAAAGGACGCAAATTTCGTTTGGGTACAACATTGCATGTCCGCACAATTTACAGTTAAAGCAGCGCAGTGCAAAATTCAGAATTCACCTCTGGTCCTTTAGCTACCAAATGGTCCGGGGCTTAAGTGGTTAAAATACGACCGTTTGAAGAATGGCAAGAATTCAGGAGAGGCTGAAAATACTGTGTGACCTGTGGTTAGAGCCTGCATAAACAAACATTGGTTTCCTTGGCAACGCTGAGGGACCTATAGCTCCTCCCACACAGCTCTGAGGGGAGTTTCTGAATCACAAATTGTTGTAACATGGAGGCTGGCTGTGTTGTCTTTCCCTCAGGACACAGTATGTTCCCAGTTGGGGTGTCTGGGGGGAAAGACAATGCACGTCGCCTCTTATTTCTCTAAGGCATTTCTAATGTTCAACTTTGCTTACTCTTTTGATTCTGTTATCTGTAAATTAATTACTATGTACCTCTACTATGTACTGTAATATGACAGATACTGTTTTCCGCTGTTTATGACCCCCCCCTATGAAAAAATAAAAAGTAATTTTTGAAAAATAAAAATAATACATTTTAAAAAAAAAATTGAAAAAAAAATAATAATTTTTGAAAAAAACATTTAAAAATATATTTATTTTTTTTGAAAACAAAAATCATTTTGAAAAAAAAAAAAAACATTTTTGAAAAAATTGTTCCGCTCTTTCAACTAATGATGGTTAGAGCCTGCATAAACAAACATTGGTTTCCTTGGCAACGCTGAGGGAATTATAGCTCCTCCCACACAGCTCTGAGGGGAGTTTCTGTATCACAAATTGTTGTAACATGGAGGTTGGCTGTGTTGTCTTTCCCTCAGGACACAGTATGTTCCCAGTTGGGGTGTCTGGGGGGAAAGACAATGCACGTCGCCTCTTATTTCTCTAAGGCATTTCTAATGTTCAACTTTGCTTACTTTTGTTTTTTATTTTTATTTTGTTTTCAAAAATGTTTTTTTTACAAAATTTTAATTTTTTTTAAAAAAAACATTAAAAAGAAAAATCATTTTTGAAAAAAAAAATCATAAACAAAAAACAATTTGAAAAAAAAAAACATTTTTGAAAAAATTGTTCCGCTCTTTCAACTAATGATGGGACTTCTTAAATTTTTTTCTACTATTTCTACTTTTTAAAATATTAAGCTTTTTACCACTTTTCACAGTTACTCCAGCCACTCCAACCACACAACAGTTGCTCAAGCCACTCCACCCAGTTACTCCGCCCACTCCAGTTGTAGACTACTGGTGGAGGCAAGAACACGTCACACAATTTCCCCAGAAATTGTAGCTTTTCTAGTTATTATTATTATTCTTATTATATATTTAAGTGTTCTTGCAAAGCAAGAGCACTTATTGTTATCTCACATATATATTATTATTCTTATTATAGCCAAATTTTACCACCCTAACTCCTCCCACAGTTTTTACACTACATAGACAAGTAATATACCAAAACGTGCGGATTGTTCTCGAATGGTGTGCTATTACTTTGTGGAACGTTTCGCCCAATCGTTCACGAAATATCGTTGTTTTTGCGGTGAAATTTGTCCCATAGGAATGAATGGCGAAACTAGAGTGTGAGCTGACAAAATCTGAAAAATCAGGACATGATTTCTAACCTGCCACCACTCCCTCATTTTTAGGCCCACCTACACAAATTTTATATCAAAACGTTCAGCTATCTCTGCTGCCACTACACGTGTCCACGGCTAAGCCATAGTCCTTACAGTTTTCACAGTATGATGATTTGTTTGCAACTCACGCCACCCATTGACATTCATTGAAACTTCCCTCCAGCCACTTCAAATTTGAAGGGCAATTTCTAAACTGCGACTGTGCCTTCAATTTTAATATTTCAGAGACATACTACATATCAAAATGTAGGTCTGGGTCTTGTGATTCTCACAATATAAAGCTCTTCGCTGTAGGATTTATAGTTTTTAAAATACGACCGTTTGAAGAATGGCAAAAATTCAGGAGAGGCTGAAAATACTGTGACCTGTGGTTAGAGGCTGCATAAACAAACATTGGTTCCCTTGGCAACGCTGAGGGACCTATAGCTCCTCCCACACAGCTCTGAGGGGAGTTTCTGAATCACAAATTGTTGTAACATGGAGGTTGGCTGTGTTGTCTTTCCCTCAGGACACAGTATGTTCCCAGTTGGGGTGTCTGGGGGGAAAGACAATGCACGTCGCCTCTTATTTCTCTAAGGCATTTCTAATGTTCAACTTTGTTTACTCTTTTGATTCTGTTATCTGTAAATTAATTACTATGTACTGTAATATGACGGATACTTTTTTCCGCTGTTTATGACCCCCCCCCCCCCAATGAAAAAATAAAAAGTATATATATTTTTTTTAAAAATAAAAATACATTTAAAAAAAAAAAAAATTGAAAAAAAATATATAATAATTTTTGAAAAAAAAATATATTTTTGAAAAAAACATCATTTAAAAAAAATATATATATTTTTTGAAAACAAAAATCATTTTGAAAAAAAAAACATTTTTGAAAAAATTGTTCCGCTCTTTCAACTAATGATGGTTAGAGCCTGCATAAACAAACATTGGTTTCCTTGGCAACGCTGAGGGAATTATAGCTCCTCCCACACAGCTCTGAGGGGAGTTTCTGAATCACAAATTGTTGTAACATGGAGGTTGGCTGTGTTGTCTTTCCCTCAGGACACAGAGGGGCTGATTTACCAAACGTTTGCGCAATGGCTGTTTTGGTATTTACAAAACATTAGCGCCTGTAGCACAGCCCTATTTCCCATTTACTTTAGTGTTCTCTGCGCCCGGGAGGAGGCGCTCAGTGCGCTACTATGGACCTGGCGCAGGGCATGTTAAACACTAAATATAAAGAAGCTGGAAGTGAGAATATATTGGGGGTGATGTGGGGTGATGTGAGGAAGTGTAGTGACACCTGCCCAAATAACAAACATGGCCAACATAGAGTGGGAAAGTAAGTTTTTCAAAACCAGCCCGCTGCGCCGGCAAGTACGATTCGAGCTGCGGGAGTTTTTTTTGAGCTCAGCGCGGGAATTTCAATGGTTTAAATGCGCCGGGACACTGCGCCGGCAAAATCTTAGTAAATGTCAAGTCACCTAAGTCAATTTGCATAAGTTGAACAGGCGCAGCCCTGAACTTCCCAGTGCGCCTGCAAAATGTCATTTCTAAAGGAAAAAAAAACCCATTTAAAAGCACCGCGGCTGTAATGAATTGTCGGCTCCCGGCAATATAGAGAAAAGTTACAGAAAGTCTTTGCTAACCAAAGAAAAAAAGCGTGGGGGTCCCCCAAATTCCATAACCAGGCCCTTCAGGTCTGGAATGGATATTAAGGGGAACCCCGCTGCAAATTTAAAAAAAAAATGACGTGCGGGTTCCCCCCAAATATCCAAACCGGGCCCTTCAGATCTGGCATGGATTTTAAGGGGAACTCCACCCCAAATTTTCAAAAAAAAATGGCGTGGAGTCCCCCCAAAAATCCACACCAGACCCTTATCCGAGCACGTAACCTGGCCGGCCGCAGGGGAAAAGGGGGGGACGAGAGCGGCCCCCCCTCCCTCCTGAACCGTACCAGGCCACATGCCCTCAACATGGGGAGGATGTCCCCATGTTGATGGGGACAAGGGCCTCATCCCCACAACCCTTGCCTGGTGGTTGTGGGGGTCTGCGGGCGGGGGGCTTATCGGAATCTGGAAGACCCCTTTAACAAAGGGGACCCCCAGATCCCGGCCCCCCCTGTGTGAAATGGTAATGGGGTACAAATGTACCCCTACCATTTCACAAGGAAAGTGTCAAAAATGTAAAAAATGACAAGAGCCGGTTTTAGACAATTTCTTTATTAATGTCTTTTCTTTTCTTCCATCTTCTTCCTCCTTCTTCTTCCATCTTCTTCTTTTCTCCATTCGGGTTTCTTCCTCCATCTTCCTCTTCATCTTCATCTTCATCTTCCTTCTTCTTTCGGTGTTCTCGTCCGCATCTTGCTCCGGCGTCTTCCCTTCTTCTTTCTTCTCCGGCCGCTCCGTTTGAATTGGTGGTTCCCGCTGTGCGACACTTCAGTTCTCCACTTGGTCCGCTTACACCCGGTGGCTCCGCCCCCCTCTGTCACCACGGGGAAAGTCCCCGTGAAATCCATGTGCGTCAGAGGGAGGCGGGGTCACGGGTGTAAGCGGACCCAGAGGCGAACTGAAGCGTCGCACAGCGGGAACCTCCAATTCAAACGGAGCGGCCGGAGAAGAAAGAAGAAGGGAAGACGCCGGAGCAAGATGCTGGACGAGAACACCGAAGGAAGAAGGAAGATGAAGATGAAGATGGAGGAAGAAACCCGAATGGAGAAAAGAAGAAGATGGAAGAAGAAGATGGAAGAAGATGAAGAAGGAAGAAGATGGAAGAAAAGAAAAGACATTAATAAAGGAATTGTCAAAAACCGGCTCTTGTCATTTTTTACATTTTTGACACTTTCCTTGTGAAATGGTAGGGGTACATTTGTACCCCATTACCATTTCACACAGGGGGGGGGCAGGATCTGGGGGTCCCCTTTGTTAAAGGGGTCTTCCAGATTCTGATAAGCCCCCCGCCCGCAGACCCCCACAACCACCGGGCAAGGGTTGTGGGGATGAGGCCCTTGTCCCCATCAACATGGGGACATCCTCCCCATGTTGAGGGCATGTGGCCTGGTACGGTTCAGGAGGGAGAAGGGCCGCTCTCTTGTCCCCCCCTCTTCCCCTGCGGCCGGCCAGGTTATGTGCTCGGATAAAGGGTCTGGTGTGGATTTTTAGGGGGACTCCACACCATTTTTTTTTTAAATTTGGGGTGGAGTTCCCCTTAAAATCCATGCCAGATCTGAAGGGCCTGGTTTGGATATTTGGGGGAACCCCACGCATTTTTTTTTTTGGTTAGCAAAGACTTTCAATGACTTTTATCTGTATTGACAGGACCCAGCAATTCATTACAGCCGCAAGGACTTTTAAATGACTATTATTTTACTTTAGAAATGTCATTTTGCTCTCCAACTGTTATAAACATGGAAAACATGTGCTACTTTACAGGCATACTATAGACACCCCCGGGGGATGATATTTAGGGCCAGTTCACACCGGATGCAGTGCAGTGCGTTTTTTTGATGCCTGAAAAACGCAAAGAAAGTTGATCACATTAATGCCAATGGCATAGTTCACACCACTGCAGTCCGTTCCAGTGCATTTCAGAAAGCCAAAAAATAATTGGTCATGCTGCATTTTTTAGGTACAAAACTGTACTGGACCCCAGTAAAACACATCAAAAACGCAACGGAACGTACTAAAAATGCACTGAAATGCACCGCAACGCACATAAATGCACCAAAGACGCACTGCAACACACTTGTCCGAAGTGAAAAGAGGTGGAAAAAAACACTGGACTGCATCAAAAACGCCTCAAAAATGCACTGGAATGTGTCAAAAACGCGCATGCAGAAAAGCACCTGGAACGCACCCAGACTGCGTTTCTATAGTGTGAACTAGGGCCAGTTCACACCATAGAAACACAATCCGGATGCGTTCCAGGTGCTTTTCTGCATGCACTTTTTTCATGCGTTCCGATGCATTTTTGGTAAGTTTTTGATGCAGTCCAGTGCTTTGTTTTCACCCCTCTTTTTTATTAACCATGGATAAGGACAAGTGTGTTCCAGTGTGTTTTTGGTGCATTTAGGTGTGTTCCTGTGCGTTCCAGTGCGTTTATGATGCATTTTGATGCGTTCCAGTACAGTCCAGTGCAGGTAAAATGCAGCATGTTCTACTTTTTTGGTGGAACTGGAACAAACACTGCCATTTAGAACCATATAACCAACTTTCCATGCATTTTGGATGCATAAAAAACGCAATGGACTGTATGTGGTGTGAAATGGCCCTTAAGCAATTTGGCATATTTAAAGGCACTTCTCCTTGTTTTGTTTTTGGTGTTTTCCGAATTGGTGACATTGATATATGTCCCTTAGGGTGGGACCTGGGCCCCCATTTTAAGGCCAATAACTACTAGAAGATAAGCCAGCCAAGTGGGGACTAGCAAAATTAACAAGTCAGTTCCCATAGACTGCAATAGTATTTGTTGGTGGGGGGGAGGGGTGATTGTCCCATCTCTAATTTTGTAGCATGCTGGATGATGTGCTTAATTTTGGACGGGGGGAGGGGGGGGGTTATTTTTTGCTAGCTGCATTGGTGTTGTTCTGCACATGCCCAGCCAGTTAGTTTTTTTTGGCGTGCTTTTTGTGTGTGAACAGCGCCTGGATATTTCTGGGCATGTTCACTCAGAGAGTGTTTTTATGGGTTAGAAATTGAAGGACATCTTAACAGGTGTGCCCACTTTGAATTTCAGTCTCTACATTGGGAGAACTTGCATTCTGGGTGTTTCATGGACTGTGCATGTGTTTTCAATTGCCTCATTAGCACACAAACATATGTTATATAAAGCTCACAGAGCATTTGGTCGATTGCCTTAAGAAGAGGCAAGTGTGTGTGGGGCAAAATGTACATGTTGGTGTCCTTATCGCGTTTGTAACACATGTATTTTATTTGTTATGTCTTTGCAAAACAAGTGATTGGTTAACTTATGTGGATTGTATATTTTTGGTGTTGGGGAGATATGTTCCCCTGAAATAATTCTGATGTTGTTAATGTGTGTTTGTTCACTTTGATTTAATTGTCTGCTGCATTTTTTTGGCCAAAAATTGCTCAAGATGTTGAGTCTGTAACTGTTTCAAATTGACCATGTTTTTTATTTTGCCTTCCCTTTTGTTTTGTTGAACAATAAAATTAGATGCAAAATTTTGATGTTTGTTTTGTGTTTTCTTTGCAACAAATGTGACAGCTGATTGGCATGTCAAAACAAAACAGGTGTGATTTGTCTACCCTGGTGCCTTCATGGTAGTATATGCATGGATTGTATTGTGTGCTGCCATGGAGCGTCACCAGGAAATGAAATACAGAGCGGTAAGTATTCAATTTTCCTTTTTTACTGCAGTGGTTCTCAGCCTCAGTCCTCAAGTACCCCCAACAGGACATGTTTTGTGAATTTTTCTTATCGAGAATTGCTGTCCAAAAATCAAAACCATTAACTGTGATTTAAAGCACGTGTGCAAGATGAAGGAAAACCTGCAAACATGGCCTGTTGGGGGTACTTGAGAAGCACTGATTTAGAGCACTGCACTTAAAAATAGCTCAAGGCCATACAATTCTAATTGTGGGCATTTTGAGGGAAACGAAGTAAGTGTTAGAACCCCTGCGTGTGGTTTTTTTTTTGATATTTTTTTTGTAGTTTGGCCTTTGTGTCTCCTTTTCTTAACATTGGCTTCACTTCCTGTCACACAGCTAAACAGGAAGTTAAGGTAAAACCCTACCAATGTCTTTTCTTGGGGACACACAGATCAATCTAACTAGTGTCCCCATTAAGCAAATTGCACTCTAGCACTTTGTTGTGTACACCCCAAATCATTGGGTAGTTTGGGGTTTACTAAAGACAAATCCACTCTGCAGTAAAAGTGTAGCTGCTGAAAATCTGAGGGAAAGTACTGGTGATTGGATGTTACAATCATGTAAAAGAAAAGATGTTTTTTTTTTGGCTTGCATGTCCCCCTCAGATATACAGCAAGTGCACTTGTAGTGCAAAGTAGATTTGCCTTTAGTAAATAAACCCCACAGTCCAAACTACCTAATAATAATTTGTGGTGTACCCCGCAATATGCTCGAGTGCAATGTGCATAATGGGGAAAGTATTTAGACTGACCTGTGTGTCCCCAAGGAAAGACATTGTTAGGGATTTTCCCTCACTTCCTGTGTGGCTATGTGACAGGAAGTGAATTATTTGGAAGGATAAAGTGGCCAAATTATTTAGTTTAACTTTTCAAAGACTCATTCCTAAGTTGAATTGTGATGCATGTCAATGGCCTATTTTGACCCTCTTTAATCACTTGAGATCAGCGCTATAACTGATTGACGGCCACAGCATGATCCTCAATTGCCGGGAGTCCATCAATAAATGTCCTCCCCTTTGCGCGCGCTGTGGTCACCGAGTCACTGTGACTCGGGTGACGACAGATCCGAGTAAGGGGCCGGTCCCTGCCCTTTACCATGTGATCAGCTGTCAGCAAATGACAGCTGATCACGTGATGTAAACAAAAGCTGGGTAATGGTTTTTGTTTTCTCCTTGTGCTGACAGCGTGAGCATAAAAAAAAGGCAATCACCGGCTTATGTGCAAGGGACATGGGGCCCGAAGAGGAAGAGGCAATTCTGCATCATCTGTGACAATTAGTAGCCCCTGCTAGTGCCACCTATCAATGCCCACCACTGGTGCCAATCAGTGCCACCTAGCAGTGCTGCCAGTGCCTATCAGTGCCCATCACTGCCAACTATCATTGCCACCTAGCAGTGCCACTTCTCACTGCCCACCAGTGCTAAATAGCAATGCCACCTCTCAGTGCCCACCCTTGCCACCTTATCGGTGCCCATCAGTGCAGTCTCATCAGTGTACATCAATGAAGAAGAAAAATTACCTTTTATTAAAATATTAACCAGTTTCCTACCGCCCACCGTCAAATGACATCCTTGGCTTTGGGCGGTGACATCTGAATGATGCCTGCAGTTGCAGGCATCATTCAGATATCATTCTTTTCAGCCGGCGATTCTGTGCACAATAAAAACGATCATAGTGGCAGTTCCGCCGCTTGATCGTTCTTATAGGCGGGGGGAGGGGACGTCCCCCCCCTCTCTTGCGGCCTTCCGGTGCTTCTCTGGAGAACGATTTGGAGATGACTGGTGACCAGATGGTCATCAGTCATCTCTATGACCGTTGGAGGCGCGGGCATGATGTTATGACATCATGCCGTGTTCCCGTATGTTAACCAAGCCGTGATCTTGGCTGTCAGCATGAGATTGGTGATTTTTTTGGAACAATATCATGCTTTCCAGCCTGGAGGAGAGATGTGGGGTCTTATTGACCCTGCATCTCTCCATAAAGAGGACCTGTCACACACATTCCTATTACAAGGGATGTATACATTCCTTGTAATAGGAATAAAAGAGATCCCAAAAAATGAAAAAAATTAAAAAAGAGTAAGAAATACAAAAAAGTCAAAAAACAAAAACAAAAAATAAAAAATAAATAAGAAAAAACGCCCATGTCCCCGGTAGCTCGCGCTCAGAAGCGAACACACACGTAAGTCCCGCCCACATATGTAAACGTCGTTCAAACCACACATGTGAGTTATTGCTGCGTGCGTTAGAATGAGTGCAGCAATTCTAGCACTAGACCCCCTCTGTAATGCCAAAATGGTAACGTGTAAAAAAAATTTAAGCATCGCCTAGGGAGATTTTTAATTACTGAAGTTTGGTGTCATGCCATGTGTGTGCGCAATTTTAAAGCGTGACGTGTTAGGTATCTATTTACTCAGCATAACAACATCTTTCACATTATACCAAAAAATTGGCCGTAACTTTACTGTTTTGTAATATTTGTAGCAAACAAAAGGCGTTTGAAAATTTATTGCGCAAATACCGAGCGAGATAAAAATTTGCAATGACCGCCATCTTATTCCCTAGGGTGTCTGCTCCAAAAAAGTATATAATGTTTGGTGTTTTGAAGTAATTTTATAGCCATAAATTTATGATTTTTACATGAAGGAGAGAAGTGCCAGAATAGGCCCAGTGCTGAAGTGGTTAAAATATCATTTTTTTTTTTTTAAACTCGGTCTTTTGTATTTATAGAAAAAAAATAAAAATAAACCACAAAGGTGATCAAATAGCACCAAAAGCAAGCTCTATTTGTGTGCCAACAAATAAAACATTTTCATTGGGTTACAGTGTTGTATGAGTGCGCAATTGTCATTAAAAGTGCATCAGCGCTGAAATGTGAAACTTGGTCTGGGCAGTGCGCAAGTGGTTAATATAAGGCTACATGCACACGGACGTTTTTCCAACCGCTTGTTTGAGCGTTTTTTGCAGCTTAAAAACATCTCTCCATGTTAGCCTATGGCCTCATGGCCACCATGGCGTTTTGGATCTGTAAATGGCATAGGCGTTTTTAGGCCCCATGTAGACGGGACGCTGGTGCAAAGTGTTCTGAACTAAGGTTGAAAGTGGCGTTTAGAAAGGCGCGTTTTGTGGCGTTTGCATGCCGTGTTTTACCACATTTGCATGTATATGATAAGGAGCCGCCCTAAGCTCCAAAAACAGTATTATTTACGATTTTAGCTATTTAGTGAGACCAGAGTGATATGAGCAGCTGAGAGCAGCAGTGTAGTTGTATTTAGGCTGGGTTCACACTAGTGCGACACAACATCTGTCCTACTTTGGATCCGACTTTGCCCTGCGACATGAAGCCGACATATGTCCGACTTTCAATGAACGGGAACCGACTTGGATCCCCGCCAATAGCAGGCACTGTGTTTGGTATGAATCTTGAGGGGGAACTCCAGGCCAAATTTTAAATAAAAAACCGGCATGGGTTCCCCCTCCAGGAGCATACCAGGCCCTTGGGTCTGGTCTGGATTTGAGGAGGAACCCCTACGCCGAAAAAACGGCGTGGGGGTCCCCCCCAAAATCCAAACCAGACCCTTATCCGAGCACACAACCTGGCAGGCCGCAGAGGAAGAGGGGGGACAAGAGAGCGGCCCCCCCTCCCTCCTGAACCGTACCAGGCCGCATGCCCTCAACATGGGGGGTTTGGTGCTCTGGGGCAGGGGGGGCGACCTGCGGCCCCCCCACCCCAGAGCACCCTGCCCCCATGTTGATGAGGACAAGGGCCTCTTCCCGACAACCCTGGCCGTTGGTTGTCGGGGTCTGCGGGCGGGGGTCTTATCGGAATCCGGGAGCCCCCTTTAATAAAGGAGCCCCCGGATCCCGGCCCCCCACCGTATGTGAATGAGTATGGGGTACATCGTACCCCTACCCATTCACCTGGTGGAAAAAAATTGCAATAAAAAAACCACACAGCTTTTTAAAGTATTTTATTGCACAGCTCCGGGGGTCTTCTTCCGACTTCGGGGTCTCCAGTGTCGTCGCCGCGCTCTCCGGTTTTCTTCTGCCGGGCCACCGCTAACTTCTTTAGCTCTTTTGCTAGTGGAGGCTCCGGTCTTCTCCGTCGCCTTCTTCTTCTCCAGCTCTCCGGTTCTTCTCCCGCTTCTTTCTTCTGCCGGGCCACCGCTAACTTCTTTAGCTCTTTTGCTAGCGGAGGCTCCGGTCTTCTCCGTCGCCTTCTTCTTCTCCCGCTATCCGGTTCTTCTCCCGGTTCTTCTACTGCTTCTTTCTTCTGCCGGCCCCTCCACTAACTTCTTTAGCTCTTTTGCTAGTGGAGGGCCCGGTCTTCTCCGTCGCCTTCTTCTTCTCCCGCTATCCGGTTCTTCTCCCGCTTCTTTCTTCTGCCGACCCCTCCACTAACTTCTTTAGCTCTTTTGCTAGTGGAGGGGCTGGGCTTCTCCGTCGTCGCCGTCGGCGTCTTCTTCTCTCTTCTCCTCCTCGATGTTGACTCGTCGCTTCCTCTCGCAGTAATGCTAAATTTTCGGTCCGCAGAGATTAATATAGGTGTCACGTACCTTTGGTGTGAGCCTGACGTGCAGAGGGAGACCTCCCGTACAACCCCGGCTCGGAGACCACTGGAGTGGGGACAGTGGTGGTAAGAGCGCGGTGAGGTAAGGGTGCCTGCTTGGTCCTCTTGGCTGGGTGTAGTAAAGCCAAGCGAAAGCTGGAACGGGGAGCAGCGGATGCAGGTCAGCAGGTGCAGGTATGCAGAGCAGCGGATGCAGGTCAGCAGGTGCAGGTATGCAGAGCAGCGGATGCAGGTCAGCAGGTGCAGGTATGCAGAGCAGCGGATGCAGGTCAGCAGGTGCAGGTGTGCAGGACCGCGGATGCAGGTCAGCAGGTGTAGGTATGCAGAGCAGCGCAGTCAGACAAGCCAGGTCTTTCACATCAGGGTAAACAGCATAAACGGCAGGCAGAGAGTAGTCAGAGTCCAGGCTGGGTCTTGGCAACAGATGATCAGACAGGTAACTTAGCAGGGTCAAACAAGCCAGAGTCAGGACTGGAGATAGGGGGGAGGTCAGGAAGCCGGGTCATACACAGGAACACGATACAGGCACAGAGTCAGGAACAGAAGCAGATCAAACCGCAAGGGGCAACATCTCTGGAACGTCTTTTATAGGAAGTTCATGGGAGGAGCAAGGGGTTCAGGGTTCAACATCAATCAAGACACCAAGCAGAGTAGTCTAATCCATTAGATAGGTTATCCAGCAGATCAGGCAGGGAGCTGTCCAGCATCCCAGATAGCTCAGTGGGAAGAGTCAATGCCAGACACAGACGAGGTCCCAGGTTCAAGCCCAGCACGTCCCTGACAGTGCCCCCCCCTTAAAGGCAACCTCCGGGTGCCCAAGAGAGCTCTTTTCTGGGGGTGACTGCGAAAAAATGCCTGGATTAACTCTCGGGCATGAATGTTCCGTTGGGGTTCCCAGGAGTTCTCCTCCAGACCATACCCCTTCCACTTAATCAGGAATTGAAGTTGGTTCCCCCTTCTTCTACAGTCCAAGACGGCCTCCACCTCAAACTCCTCATCCCCGTCAACCATTACAGGTTCAGGCAGTCCTGATCCCCTGTTTGGGAAGGGATCCGGCACTGTAGGTTTCAGTAGTGACACGTGAAACACTGGGTGAACCTTCAATGAATCTGGTAAAGAAAGTTCATAGGAGACTTCATTTAATCTCCGTTTTACTGGGAAGGGGACGATGAACTTGGGTGCCAGTTTCCTTGCGGGGCAAGTCATCCTAAGGTTGGCGGTAGACAGCCATACTTGATCGCCTTGTTGAAGGCATAACTCCCCTCTCCTCTTTCTGTCAAACATCCTTTTATTGGTTGCCTGCGCCTTGGTCAAGGCTTCCTGTAATATTTTGTTGTTACGGGTCAGGAAATCAACGGTACCCTGGACTGCTGGGACTGTTGAATCAGAAATGAGATCAGGTAGGAAGGTCGGGTGGAACCCATAGTTGGAGAAAAACGGAGACTGACCTGTAGCCGAGTGACTGGCATTATTAAAGGCAAACTCCGCCAGGGGTAGTAGTGTTACCCAGTCATCTTGAACAAAGGTGGTAAAGCATCGGAGATATTGCTCGAGCGTTTGGTTCGTCCTCTCGGTTTGCCCATTGGTCTGAGGGTGATAGGCAGAGGACATGGACAGCTCGATCTTCAGGACCTTGCACAAAGCCTTCCAGAAGCGAGAGGTGAACTGCACCCCTCTGTCTGAAACAATGTCTGTTGGAACCCCATGTAACCTTACTATCTCTTTTATGAAGACCTGGGCAGTTTCCATGGCAGATGGCGTGCTCTTCAGTGGCACGAAGTGGGCCATTTTAGATAGACGGTCGACCACTACAAAAATGGCTGAGCAACCTTCTGACGGGGGAAGTTCCACTATGAAGTCCATAGCAATCCTTTGCCAGGGTCGATCAGGAACTGGTAAGGGTCTGAGAAGACCCCAGGCCTTGCTTCTAGCGGTCTTACTACGGGTACAGGTGGCACATGAATTTACATACTCCCTGCAGTTCCTTTCAAGATCCGGCCACCAAAATGTGCGTTGAATTAGTTCCTGGGTTTTATGCATTCCGAAGTGGCCAGCCAGGGGATGATCATGGCACAGATTTAATACGGTTACTCTGACATCTTCTGGTACAAAGATCTTGTTGTCTTTCCATAGTAACCCATCCTTGGGTAACAGGGTAATCCCAGGAGGCCCTGACATATTTGCTGAAGCTTGTTTCAAGCCGGACATTAGATTTGTTTGCAAGAGTAGAAAGTTACCTTCCGATAGGATGGTATCAGGAGCTGACACTTCTTTCGGATCATCGAACATGCGAGAAAGGGCGTCTGGTTTGGTGTTCTTTGAGCCGGGCTGGTAAGTTATGTGAAATGAAAACCTAGAGAAGAATAAGGCCCATCGTGCCTGGCGTGGTCTCAGACGCTTGGCAGCTCTCAAATACTCCAGGTTTTTGTGGTCTGTATAAATGAGTATGGGATGCGCCGCTCCTTCCAACAGATACCTCCATTCTTCAAGGGCAGACTTGATGGCCAGGAGCTCCCGGTCCCCCACGTCATAGTTCTTCTCGGCGGAGTAAGCTTACGAGAGAAGAAGGCTATTGGGTGCATCAAGTCCTTGAGACCCTGGCGTTGAGAGATAACGGCTCCTAACGCTGTCTCTGAGGCATCTACCTCGAGTAGATAAGGTAGAGCAGGGTCAGGGTGACTCAGAATAGGAGCTGACGTGAACAGTCCTTTTAAATTTGTGAAGGCAGCCTGTGCCTCGGGATTCCAACAAAACCGGACATTCTGCTTGGTCAGCTGCGTAATCGGGGAAATAATAGCGGAGAATCCCTTGATGAACCTCCGGTAGAAGTTGGCGAAGCCAACGAAGCGCTGCACCCCCTTCTTGTCTGAAGGTGCAGGCCAATCCAGAATAGCTGAAACTTTTTGCGGATCCATCTTGAATCCCTCTGTTGAAATTACCAAGCCGAGGAACTGAATACTCTGTCGCTCGAATTCGCATTTTTCTGGTTTTGCGTACAGTCCATGTTGACGGAGTCGACAGAGTACGATCTTGACATGTTCCCGGTGCTGCTCAATTGAAGTGGAAAAAATCAAAATATCGTCTAGATAGACAATTACGTAAATGTCCAGGCAGTCCCTAAAAATGTCATTGACTAGATGCTGAAAAGTAGCAGGGGTGTTACATAGGCCAAAGGGCATTACTAGGTATTCGTAATGGCCGAACCTGGTCCGAAAAGCAGTCTTCCATTCATCCCCTGCGCGGATGCGGACCAGGTTGTACGCCCCCCGCAGGTCTAGCTTGGTAAACACAGAAGAGGTCCTGAGCCTCTGAAAGAGTTCGGGTACCAGGGGCAGAGGGTACCGATTCTTGACCGTAATTTTATTTAATTCCCGGTAGTCCACACAGGGCCGGAGAGAATGGTCCTTTTTCTCCACAAAAAAGATTCCCGCCCCTGCTGGAGAAGTGGAAGGACGGATGAACCCCCTCTTTAGGTTTTCGTCAACATACTCTTTCAGAACCTCTAGCTCCCGTTCAGATAAGGGGAAGATCCGTCCAAAGGCAATTTCAGCCCCAGGGAGAAGCTCGATTGGACAATCGTATGGACAATGAGGCGGAAGGGTCTCAGCTCCCCGTTTGCTGAAAACGTCCAGGAATCCATGGTATTGTTTGGGCACAGCTGCGCGTACCTCTGAATCCGGCTCCAGGCATAACAGAGGACCAGAAGTGCTGAGACATGGAGGCATGCAGTGGTGTTGGCAATAAGGTGACTGGAACCTAATACTCCCGGACCCCCAATCGATCTGTGGGTTATGGGCCTGAAGCCAGGGTAGACCCAAGATGACTGGAAACAGAGGGGATGCAATGGCATTCAGGCTTAATAGTTCCTTATGATCTGTAGAGGTGGTTACAAGCAAAGGAGGGGTTTCTTGAGTCACTACTCCTGACTTAATACGGGACCCGTCTGCTAAAAAGATGGAAAGTCCCTGAGTCTTTGGCTGGAGTGGGATGTGCTGTTGTGCTGCAAAGTTAAGATCGATGAAACAATTACATGCTCCTGAGTCAATTATCGTGGTGACTGGTATTGTCCTTCCTGGCAATTGGAACGAGATAGGTAGGGCCAGGTGGGTGGTGTTGGCAGAGGGAGGTGGACCACTTGGAGAAGGGGTAGCTGGGACCTTGCGCAGCTTAGCAGGACATGAGGAAACATAATGGCCGGCTCCTCCACAATATAAACAAAGATCATTCTGTCGCCGGCGAAGTCGTTCTTCAGCCGACAGGGAAGGTCTCATCAGTCCAAGCTGTCTCGGCTTTATGGTAACAGAAGTCTGATTGGCAGGTAAGGAGTTAACTGGAACTGAACTGGCAACAGCAGGAGATACCCGGGGTAGCATCCAGGCTAGACGGAGATGCTGGGTAGCCCTCTCTGTTCTGCGCTCCCGGAGTCGTCGGTCTATCTGAATAGACAGGGTGATTAAAGTCTCTAGGGCATCAGGAACACCGACCCGGGCTAACTCGTCTTTCAGTCCCTCAGAGAGACCGAGACGGAACTGGTGCCGTAGGGCTGCATCATTCCACTGGGCATCCGCGCTCCAGCGTCTGAAATCAGTCACATAGTCCTCGACCGCTCTGCGGCCTTGCTGGAGCGCGTGGAGGGCAGCCTCGGCGGTGGAAGTCCGTTGAGGGTCATCATAGAGTCGAGCCATGGCATCAAGAAAAGATGAGAGAGAGTCCAGAGCTTCATGGCGGACTTCCAGCAGATGGTGGGCCCAAGCCTGAGGTTCCCCCTGTAGTAGAGCGATAACAAACCCTACTTTGGCGACCTCTAATGAAAAAGTCAGAGGTAGTAAGGAAAAGTATAGTTCACATGCGTTGCGAAACGCCCGGAATTTGCTTCGATCCCCAGAAAACTTATCGGGAACGGGGACCCTAGGCTCAGGAGGTGGTGGCGTTCCAGAGGAGGAAGTTGGGACTGAAGGTGCATCTGCAGTGATGGTCTGGATTTGCGTCTGCCTATCCACTTGAACGTAACTGCCTTGTAGAGACTTCACGACCCGGTTGAGGGCTGCGAGGTGCTGACTGACGTCATCCATAGGCGAGGTCCCTCTTGCAGGCTCAGACATGGCGGTTTGATACTGTCACGTACCTTTGGTGTGAGCCTGACGTGCAGAGGGAGACCTCCCGTACAACCCCGGCTCGGAGACCACTGGAGTGGGGACAGTGGTGGTAAGAGCGCGGTGAGGTAAGGGTGCCTGCTTGGTCCTCTTGGCTGGGTGTAGTAAAGCCAAGCGAAAGCTGGAACAGCTGGAACGGGGAGCAGCGGATGCAGGTCAGCAGGTGCAGGTATGCAGAGCAGCGGATGCAGGTCAGCAGGTGCAGGTATGCAGAGCAGCGGATGCAGGTCAGCAGGTGCAGGTATGCAGAGCAGCGGATGCAGGTCAGCAGGTGCAGGTGTGCAGGACCGCGGATGCAGGTCAGCAGGTGCAGGTATGCAGAGCAGCGCAGTCAGACAAGCCAGGTCTTTCACATCAGGGTAAACAGCATAAACGGCAGGCAGAGAGTAGTCAGAGTCCAGGCTGGGTCTTGGCAACAGATGATCAGACAGGTAACTTAGCAGGGTCAAACAAGCCAGAGTCAGGACTGGAGATAGGGGGGAGGTCAGGAAGCCGGGTCATACACAGGAACACGATACAGGCACAGAGTCAGGAACAGAAGCAGATCAAACCGCAAGGGGCAACATCTCTGGAACGTCTTTTATAGGAAGTTCATGGGAGGAGCAAGGGGTTCAGGGTTCAACATCAATCAAGACACCAAGCAGAGTAGTCTAATCCATTAGATAGGTTATCCAGCAGATCAGGCAGGGAGATGTCCAGCATCCCAGATAGCTCAGTGGGAAGAGTCAATGCCAGACACAGACGAGGTCCCAGGTTCAAGCCCAGCACGTCCCTGACAATAGGCTTCTCATGACGTCACAGTCACATGTTCCCATGACGTCACACTCACATGCTCTGGGGCCATGTGCCCCGGAACATGTGAATGACGTCATGAGAAGTCTATATTAATCTCTGCGGACCGAAAATTTAGCATTACTGCGAGAGGAAGCGACGAGTCAACATCGAGGAGGAGAAGAGAGAAGAAGACGGCGACGACGGAGAAGACCGGGGGCCGGCAGAAGAAAGAAGCGGGAGAAGAACCGGATAGCGGGAGAAAAAGGCGACGGAGAAGACCAGGCCCTCCACTAGCAAAAGAGCTAAAGAAGTTAGTGGAGGGGCCAGCAGAAGAAAGAAGCGGGAGAAGAACCGGGAGAAGAACCGGATAGCGGGAGAAGAAGGCGACGGAGAAGACCGAGCCCTCCACTAGCAAAAGAGCTAAAAGAAGTTAGCGGAGGCCCGGCAGAAGAAAGGAAGAACCGGAGAGGAGAAGAGGGGAGAAGGCGACGGAGAAGACCGGAGCCTCCGCTAGCAAAAGAGCTAAAGAAGTTAGCGGTGGCCCGGCAGAAGAAAACCGGAGAGCGGCGGCGACGACACCGGAGACCCCCGAAGTCGGAAGAAGACCCCCGGAGCTGTGCAATAAAATACTTTAAAAAGCTGTGTGGTTTTTTTATTGCAATTTTTTTCCACCAGGTGAATGGGTAGGGGTACGATGTACCCCATACTCATTCACATAGGGAGGGGGGCCGGGATCCGGGGGCCCCCTTTTTAAAGGGGGCGCCCTGATTCCGAAAAGCCCCCTGCCCGCATACCCCGACAACCAATGGCCAGGGTTGTCGGGAAGAGGCCCTTGTCCCCATCAACATGGGGGCAGGGTGCTTTGGGGTGGGGGGGCCGCAGGTCGCCCCCCTGCCCCGAAGCACCAAACCCCCCATGTTGAGGGCATGCGGCCTGGTACGGTTCAGGAGGGAGGGGGGGCCCGCTCTCGTCCCCCCCTTTCCCCTGCAGCCTGTCAGGTTGCGTGCTCGGATAAGGGTCTGGTTTGGATTTTGGGGGGACCCCCATGCCGTTTTTCGGCTTGAGGGGTTCACCTTAAAATCCAGACCAGACCTAAGGGTCTGGTTTGGATTTTGGGGGGACCCCCACGCCGTTTTTCGGCTTAGGGGGTTCACCTTAGAATCCAGACCAGACCTAAGGGCCTGGTATGCTCCTGAAGGGGAACCCATGCCGGTTTTTTCATAAAAATTTGGCCTGGAGTTCCCCTTCATGATTCATACCAAAACATGGGACAGCGAGGCTGCCGAGGTCCAGCGCGATGACATCGCGCTGGACACATTCTCGGCCGGCTAGTCGCCTCTAGGACACGACTTGAGCGGCTGCTGCACGCTCAGGTCGTGTCCAGATCGCCTCGCAAAGTCACGCTGTCCCTGTGTCAGCCGGCACACGAGTCGCCTGCAAGTCGGATCCGACTTCCCGGGCGACCTCTATTCCCAGAGGGAACCATTCATTTTCAATAGAGCGCCGCTGACATTTCTATTTACTATAACAGTGCGCCGCTGCTTCCTGCGCCCAGTGAAGGAGTTATCAGGCGCACCAATTAAGGTTAGAAGCAGCGCAGCGCACTGTTATTAGTAAATCAGCCCCAGTATGTTCCCAGTTGGGGTGTCTGGGGGGAAAGACAATGCACGTCGCCTCTTATTTCTCTAAGGCATTTCTAATGTTCAACTTTGCTTACTTTTTTTTAATGTTTTTTTATTTATTTATTCTTTTATTTTTTTTTCCCCAAAAATGTATTTAAAAAAAAAAAAATACATTATAAAGAAAAATCATTTCTGAAAAAAAAAAATCAATAAAAAAAAATTTAAAATTTGAAAACATTTTTTTTTAAAATCATTAAACAAAACAATTTGAAAAAAAAAAACATTTTTGAAAAAATTGTTCCGCTCTTTCAACTAATGATGGGACTTCTTCAATTTTTTTTCTACTATTTCTACTTTTTAAAATATTAAGCTTTTTAACACTTTTCACAGTTACTCCAGCCACTCCAACCACACAACAGTTGCTCAAACCACTCCACCCAGTTACTCCGCCCACTCCAGTTGTAGACTACTGGTGGAGGCAAGAACACGTCACACAATTTCCCCAGAAATTGTAGCTTTTCTAGTATATTCTTATTCTTATTATAGCCAAATTTTACCACCCTAACTCCTCCCACAGTTTTTACACTACATAGACAAGTAATATACCGAAATCGCCAAATCGTTCACGAAATATCGTCGTTTTTGCAGCGAAATTTGTCCCATAGGAATGAATGGCGAAACTAGAGTGTGAGCTGACAAAATCTGAAAAATCAGGACATGATTTCTAACCTGCCACCACTCCCTATATCAAAACGTTCAGCTATCCCTGCTGCCACTACATGTGTCCACGGCTAAGCCATAGTCCTTACAGTTTTAACAATATGATGATTTGTTTGCAACTCACGCCACCCATTGACTTTCATTGAAACTCCCCTCTAGACACTTCAAATTCAAAAGGGCAATTTCTAAACTGTGACTGTGCCTTCAATTTTAATATTTCAGAGACATACTATATATCAAAATGTAGGTCTGGGTCTTGTGATTCTCACAATATAAAGCTCTTCGCTGTAGGATTTATAGTTTTTAAAATACGACCTTTTGAAGAATGGCAAGCATTCAGGAGAGGCTGAAAATACTGTGACCTGTGGTTAGAGCCTGCATAAACAAACATTGGTTTCCTTGGCAACGCTGAGGGACCTATAGCTCCTCCCACACAGCTCTGAGGGGAATTGTAGCTCCTCTCACACAGCTGAGGGGAGTTTCTGAATCACAAATTGTTGTAACATGGAGGTTGGCTGTGTTGTCTTTCTCTTCAGGACACAGTATGTTCCCAGTTGGGGTGTCTGGGGGGAAAGACAATGCATGTCGCCTCTTATTTCTCTAAGGCATTTCTAATGTTCCACTTTGCTTACTTTTTTTATTCTGTTATCTGTAAATGAATTACTATGTACCTCTACTATGTACTGTAATACGACGGATACTGTTTTCGGCTGTTTATGACCCCCCCATGAAAAAATAAAATAATTTTTGAAAAATAAAAATAATAAATAAAAAATTGAAAAAAAATATATAATAATTTCTGAAAAAAAACATCATTTAAAAAAATATATATTTTTTTAAAACAAAAATCATTTTGAAAAAAAAAGTAATTTTTGAAAAAAAAAAATTCTGAAATTTTTTTTGAAAGAAAGAAAAACATTTTTGAAAAAAATCATTTTGAAATTGAAAAAAATATTAATAATTTAACCACTTCCCGCCCAGTCAATAGCATATTGACGTCCAGGAAGTGGTTCTGTTATCCACACTGGACGTCTATTGACGTCCTGCAGGATAACAGCCGCCGCGCGCCTGGGGGGGCGCGCATCGCGGCGATCGGTGGAGCGGTGTGTCAGTCTGACACACCGCTACACTGATCTCGGTAAAGAGCCTCCGGCAGAGGCTTTTTACCACGTGATCAGCCGTGTCCAATCACGGCTGATCACGATGTAAACAGGAAGAGCCGTTGATCGGCTCTTCCTCACTCGCGTCTGACAGACGCGAGTAGAGGAGAGCCGATCGGCGGGTCTCCTGACAGGGGGGTTCGCGCTGATTGTTCATCGGTGCAGCCCCCCCTCGGATACCCACACTAGACCACCAGGATGCCGCCCAGGACCACCAGGGAAGCCCCAAGCATGTGGATGGCCCCCATGGCCATCCACATGCAGTAAAACATAAAATATGCCAATCAGTGCCCACAAATGGGCACTGACTGGCACCATCATGGCACGACCACAATGTGTAGTGGCTGGCATTGCTGGGCATCAGTGTCATCAGTGCCACCTACTAGTGTCCATCAGTGCCCATCCGTGCCCACCTATCAGTGCCCGTCCGTGCCACCTATCAGTGCCACCCATAAGTGCCCATCAGTGCCGCCTATGAGTGCCAGTGCCGCCTATAAGTGCCAATCAGTGCCGCCTATAAATGCCAATCAGTGCCGCCTATGAGTGCCCATCAGTGCCGCCTATGAGTGCCCATCAGTGCCGCCTATGAGTGCCCATCAGTGCCGCCTATGAGTGCCCATCAGTACCGCCTACGAGTGCCCATCAGTGCTGCCTATCAGTGCCGCCTATCAGTGCCCATCATTGGTGCCACCTCATCGGTGTCGCCTTATCAGTGCCCGTCATTGAAGTAGAAATGGTACTTATTTGCAAAAAAAATAACAGAAACAAAGGAAAACTTTGTTTTTTCATAATTTTCGCTCTTTTTTTATTTGTTGTGCAAAAAATAAAAATCGCAGAGGCGATCAAATACCACCGAAAGAAAATAGGATTTTTTACTCACCGTAAAATCCTTTTCTCTGAGTCCATGGACCGACACAGCTTCTCTATTGACAAAGTGGGTATTATCCGTTAATTAGGAGTGACTAGGCAAAAAAACTTGTAAAAAGTGTTGCATCACACCTTCTACAGTCCCGCCCAGGGGGCGGACCCCCCGGGTATATCCTCCCAGTCTGCATATCGCAGATCAGTTCGTCAAAAAGCAGTACAAACTTAAAAGGAGGGGTGGGTGCTGTGTCGGTCCATGGACTCAGAGAAAATGATTTTACGGTGAGTAAAAAATCCTATTTACTCTTTCGTCCATGGACCAACACAGCTTCTCTATTGACAAAGTGGGACGTCCCAAAGCAGTGTCAGAGAAAAAAATGAGGGGTGGTAACAGCATAAAAACAAACTTCACCCCAAAACACAAAACAGCACTCCAACGGAGGAGCTGCAACTCTAAACAGCCGCTTGCAAAACCTTGTGGCCGAAAGAGGCATCCGAAGATGCACCTACATCAACTTTGTAGAATTTTGTGAGTGTGAGCGGACGACCAAGTCGCCGCTTTACATAATAATTGGGAAACAGACACTTGATGTCGGAAAGCCCAAGAGGCACCTCTTGCCCTGGTCGAATGCGCCGTGACCGGAAAGGGGGGCACTTGACCCTTTAAGGCGTAAGCCTGGATTACTATCTGTCGGATCCACCTAGAGATGGTGGCCAACGAGACTGCTTGGCCCTTCTTGGGACCAGCCACCGAAACAAACAGTGAGTCCGACTTCCGGAACAGGGAAGTAGCAGATAGGTATACTCTCAAAGCTCGGACAACATCCAAGGAATGCAACGCCGACTCCTTAGGATTCGACGGCTGAGGACACAAGGATGGAAGTACAATGTCTTTGTTGAGATGAAAGCCGAAACGACTTTCGGAAGAAAGGAAGGCTGCGGCCACAGCACCACCTTATCCTTGTGGAAAATCAAATAGGGAGCCTTGCAGGACAAGGCTGCCAGCTCAGAGACTCGTCTAACTGACGTAACAGCCACCAAAAAGACCACTTTCTGAGAAAGTGTCAACAGGGGAATATCTCTAATATTCTCGAACGGCGCCTTCTGAAGCACCGAGAGGACCAGGTTCAAGTCCCACTAAGGTAGCGGGGGACAGACAGGAGGGGCCATATGTTTAACCCCCTGCACAATGTACTCACGAGAGAGTGAGCCGCCAGGGGTCGCTGAAAAAAAGACAGCCAGGGCAGATATCTGTCCCTTAAATCGTACTTAAGGCAAGCCTTTGGTTCACCCCATGCTGTAAAAACAGCAGGATTCTGGAAACCAAATAAGTACGCGGATGCCATTTCATTTCCTCACACCTGGAGATGTAGGCCTTTCAAGTGCGTTGATAAACCTTCCTAGAGGACGGTTTTGGAGCACTTATCGTAGAGATTACTGAATCTGACAGGCCCCGGTCTCTCAGTACCTGGTTTCTCAACAGCCATGCCGTTAAAGCCAATGACTAAAGCAGGATGGATTATGGGACCTTGCGATAGCAGGTCCTTCTGCAGTGGTAGGCGCCAGGGGACGTCTGCTACCAGGACGCTGAGGCCAATCTGGAGCGATTAGGATCATTGGAATTCCCTCTGTCTCCACTCTGCAGAGCAGAAGAGGAAGAAGCCTTAAGGGAGGGAAGGCATAGATTAGCCGATACTGACCCCACAATGCCACCAACGCGTCCGTTGCGTCTGCCCATGGGTCTCTAGACCGGGCCACAAACCTCAATACCTTACGATTGAGTCGGGAAGCCAGAAGATCTACGTCTGGTGTGCCCCATCTTTGGCAGAGGAGTTGGAACACCTCCGGGTGTAAGGACCATTCGCCCTGGTCCAGCATCTGGCGGCTCAGGTAGTCCGCCTGCCAGTTTTCCACACCCGGAATGTACACGGCCGACAGTGCCGGTACGCTCCTCTCTGCCCACTTCAGGATGCAAGCGATCTCCGATGCTGCAGCTGAGCTTCTTGTTCCTCCCTGATGATTGACATATGCCACTGCTGTGGCGTTGTCTGACTGGATCCTGACTGGACGCCCTTGCAGCCTCTGAGACCATTTGAAGAGGCACAGCCTGATCGCCCGGATTATCAGGACATTGATCGGCAGGAGGGCTTCCTCTGGGGTCCAGCGACCTTGCGCCGACTGAACACCCCAGACTCCCCCCCAACCTGTAAGGCTGGCGTCCGTCGTGATCACTATCCAGTAAACCGGAAGAAATTACTTCCCGGCCATTAGAGCCGGTGCTGTCAGCCACCATACCAGGGATGTCCTGACTATGTGGCTCACTCGGATTTGATAATCCAGAGATGATGGACATCTGTTCCATCTGGACAGAACTTCCTTCTGTAACACTCGAGTGTGGTATTGAGCATATGGGACCGCCTCGAAGGAGGCTACCCTGAGGCCCAACACTTGCATGCAAAAAACGGAGTGACGACCAATTCCTGGAAGTCAGCTGCCGTACTGCAGCCCGGAGGGTCTGCAACTTCTCCACAGGGAGGAATACCTTTGCCTCTGAGGAATCCAGAATTAACCCCAGGTACACTAGGCGTTGAGTGGGCACCAATACTGACTTTTGCGTGTTTAGTATCCAACCACAGTCTCGAAGAGTCTGACAGGTAATGGAAACGCTTACCTCTAATTCTGAGCTTGAAGGGGCCTTCAGCAGAAGGTCGTATAAGTAGCCTGTGATAGCGATACCCCGCTGTCTTAGAAGTGCCAGAATCGGAGCGAGCACCTTGGTGAACGTCCTGGGTGCTGAGGCAAGGCCCAACGGGAGGGCCACAAACTGGTAGTGGTCCTTCCCGATAGCAAATCGCAGAAACCTCTGGTGTCTGGAGTATATGGGGACATGCAGGTATGCGTCCTTGATGTCCAAGGAGGCCAGAAAATCCCCCGGATGGAGAGCCGTGACTACAGATCGAACCGACTCCATCCGAAAACTTTGTACCTTCACAAAGCAATTGAGGGCTCTGAGATCCAAGCTTGGACGAACCCCCTCCTTCTTCGGCACAATGAACAGATTTGAGTAAAAACCCCGTTCCAGTTCTGAAACTGGAATAACTACCCCGCGTTCCAGTAGACCCTGGACCGCCCCATACAGGGCCTCCCGACGGGTCGGTAGTAGCTGGAGATTGGAGGTGATGAATCTGTCCGGTGGACAAGAGAGAAACTATCTTGTAGCCTGAGGAGATTACTTCGCAAACCCACCTGTCGGAGATTAGTGCTGTCCACTGAGTCGCGAATTTGCGAAGACGTCTCCCCACCCGAGAGCTGGGTGGGGGTGGACCTTCATGCGGACGCAAATTTGTCCGCAGGCTTATTGGGTATGCGGGACCAAGGACGCTTTTGTCCTTGGGCAGGCGCTTTATCGGCCTGGGGTCTTTTCCCTGTCACCCTAGGGGGATGAAAAAACCGCTTGCGTGCAGTAAAGGAGGGCCCTTGCCCTTGGCGTGGCCCCTTACCCTTGCAAATTTGGGGAAGCAAAGTGCTTTTACTTCCTGTGGCATCCTTGATGATGTCATCCAGAGAAGCCCCAAAAAGTCTATCGCCCTTAAAAGGCAGATCCAACAGGGCTTTCTTGGAAGTCTGGTCCGCAGACCAGCCTTTTAGCCAGATCAGGCGGCGTATTGCTACTGCATAAACCGAAGTTTTAGACAGCAGGGGAATAGTATTCATGTCTGACTCGCAGACAAACCTAAGGCCTTGGACCAACAGGTCGGCCAATGTTATCTCATCAGGAGGAGCATCTCGCTGCTTAACCCCTGGAGTAGCAATCTTGCCCATTCAGTAAGTGTGTGAGACACTAGGGCCCCCGCCAATGCCGGGCGTACTGCCGAGCCTACCACTGAGTATAGGTAGCAAGCGAGTGCTTCAGCCTTCTTATCCACAGGGTCCTTGAAAACAGGAGCCCCTTCTACAGGAATTGTGGTGGCTCTATTAAATCTGGACACCGGAGGGTCCACTATAGGGGGGGAGAGGTCCATTTCTTCAGAAAACTCTCCTCAAAAGGGGTACCGTACCGCAAACCTCTTTGGGGCTGTAAAGACCCTCAGTGGGTTCTCCCATTCCTTGTATAAGAGTTTATCAAAAGACACACAAGGGAACACCTTAGCAGTGCGGGCAGGTCTATGAAACCCAAGTGGACAGGAGTCTCTGCTGCTTCTGCAGTATTTTCCAATTTTAGCATATCCCGCACTGCAGTAATAAGGTCAGATACCAAAGCCGTCTTGCGTACTGACCTGGACTTGGAGTCATTCTCACTGTCCGGTCACGGTCTGCAGTCTCTGATGCGTCAGAATCTGGGCCCCGAGCCGTAGCTGGACCTGGTTCTGCACCAGAATTATCCCCAGAAGCTTGCAGGGGACGGGGCGTTTACTACCCCCTGTATTCCCGTGTGCTGCTTCCACCTGGCAGCAAACGCCTCTAGGATTGCAGTCATAGCGTTCATAGACACCTCAGGGGCACTAGCTGCTAAATCTGGTGTTTCAGGGGAGAAGACATCTGGCTCAGATGCCATGCTGACCACACGCTGACACTCACAGGGCTCCAGGCAAGATATCAATAGGCCACCCTCCTGTGCTGCAGAGAGGCTGGGTCACCCAGAGGACTCACCACCCTGGACCGGTACTGCTATGCTGCCGTGTGCTGCGCCTGTGATGCTGTCCCTCTGTTGCTGTGTCAGTCTGATTCTTTTATCAGCCTTTCCTGTGTGAATTTTCGCACCAGCGTAATGCACCCTAGAGGCCGGAGGCTCTCGCAAAATGGTTGCCAAAAACGTCTGTATGGAAGATAATGTGGGCTCTAAGAAAATGGCCGCCGACCGAAGATCGAGGTCAAGCAGCCATAGCCCACAAAAAGATGGCCGCCGAACGGCAATATCTGCATACAGGGTGGACAAACATGGCCGCCGATCAGCTGATAGGGGCCAGTGGGTGTGGCCGAACCACAGGAAGATGGCCGCCGGGCAGTCACAAGAGGCCAAACTCGGCATGGACCACCTCAAAATGGCCGCCGACAGCATGGAGGAAGCATACAAACACAGGTAAGCAGAAATGACATTTCTTTTAAATGTTAGTTACAGCCAGCCCCGCTCCAGTGGAACCCCCTAGGTGACCCCCAGCACCCAGCAACCTTTAGCTAGAAGCCCAGGGAGGAGGGAAAGGCAGGGAGAGAGGGAAGAAAGGGGCCACAACCACTTACTTGATCTCTCCAGGAATGTCCAGCTAAATCACCCAGCCGAGGCAGGGGAGTTTTACTTACCTATCCTGCATGTCTTATGCTGGAAGACATTCCAAACAGGTCATCGTCCGCGCACGGAAGGTGACTGTTGGCCAGGCATGCTGTGATTGGACCCAGAAGGGACGATCATATGTATGCCCTGGAGCGTGACGCTCACCGGACAGGCTGCTGCGACTCGGCCGTAAGGTCAGCCGAAGCTGAGCGGTCCGATGCAAGCCTTGGAGTGTAAGCTCACCGGCCACCCGTGGAGCGACGGGCATGTCGTGGAAAACCCAGCGCGTAGCTAGGGTCGGCACACGCTCGATGGCTGAAACTGGGGAGACTACAAGGATCGAGGATCCAGCCTGTCACCCAGTCGGCAGTTGATCGAAGATCGCAGGAAACAAAAAAAATAAAAAAAATATATATATATATATATATTGTGACAGCAGGAAGGTAAAGTCACCTGGTTGCATCCAGGGGGGTAGATATATTTCGCCCAGATTCAGGCTTTACGCCGACTTATACAACTAGGTGGAGAGTTGTATAAGCCCAGCTGAGTCTAGTGGGCTCATGGATGACTCATACCTCTAGGGAGAGTGTGGGGCGTCGTGCAGACAGGGAGTTGATGAGACCAGCTGAAGCTTGTCAGCTCATTTAGGCCTCTATAAGAACTCCCAGCTTCATTAGATGTTAGCTCATGCCTGGAACCAGACCTGTGTGGACTGTCTAGGGAGAGTGAACCCCTGTGCGGTGAGACAAAGCCTGTGTGGCTATTTGCTTGGACATTTAAAACCAGGGACTTAGGGACTAGGACAGCACTAGGCTGATCCCAGTTGTTAGTTAGGAAACCTGTATGTTTAGTCAGAGGTCAAGTTGACCAGGATTTATTTTGTTTATGTTTCTTTTGCTTTGCTGTGTTTTGTCACTGTAAATAGAAAATAAACCGCACCTTTTTGATTTTGAAAACCACAACCTCCGTTTGCTGGGCCTGTTTTGTGTGGGGAGCCCATCTCGGGGGTCACACACACCCGCTGCCGAGCTAACCCCCTCACAATATATATATATATATATATATATATATATATTTGTAGTCAGAGTCTTCACTTAGGAATGTGATAGGAATGTGATACCCTAACTACCAAGGCCTGAGGTGTGCCTTAGCCTGCTGGTCAGTATGCCTAAAAGTGGGCATACCCTGAATATGACTGAAGAAATGAAATAAGTAAATGGTTGTATGAAAAAGGGGGAACGGGTGGGTGGGGACCCAGAAACACAGCCGACGCAGGAGAGGAGAGAGGAGGAGGGATAAATAGCCCTCAGACTCCTCCTACAAATTCAGGCTAGCCTGCGGCCAGCCTTCCACTTGTAGTCAGAGTCTTCACTTAGGAATGTGATAGGAATGTGATACCCTAACTACCAAGGCCTGAGGTGTGCCTTAGCCTGCTGGTCAGTATGCCTAAAAGTGGGCAAAAAGACCCGGACTAGGTATGTTAAGAGAAAGAAGGGCAGGTAACAAACCGCCTGGTAGATCAATGCACGCCCGGGTGGCGTCAATGAATGGAACCGGAACGTACCCGTTGCGACAGCAGAAACCAGTGACCTAAGAATTGATGACTAGAAGGGCCCCAACAGTTGGTCCTAGCAAACCTGCCCAGAAACCAACCGACTGTTCCATAAATGACTGGATAAGCCTACAACCAGAAAACACAGACATGGGAATGAACCGCTTGTGACGAGAGGACACGTGGGAGGAACGGAACAAGGGCTGACCCAAGGAGCCCTGGGGAATAATGCAAACGGTTGTACCCAGCCAACAGGACGAAAGACAAGTAGCTCCGTGAACACCTACAACCCCTGGCCTAACTGTGCATACCTGGTAAGGGGATGAGAGAGGGAGAGGTGCCAAAAATGAACGAACTGATAGGAGGGAAGGGGGTCTACGAGCCGGATACCTGAAAGATGCGTTTGCAGGAGTAGACGGATAAGGCCAACATGCTGTAGTGACATGCAACGATAAACGCACAGAACCAGACATGGCATGACCCAACCTACCCGAGTGACAGTGAGCCCCCTAGGAACAGGCTGGGAATCGGAAAAAAGATGAAAGGTCTGACGTACCTGCCCAGAAGATCCGGCAACCTACAAACAAGAGAATAGCACCAAAAGATGAAAACGACCCAGACCTATCGTGGGCCGACACAGGGACGTTGGTATCAAGTAAGGACTGCATGGCCCCAAGGTTAAGCCAGCAGTGAAACCAACACAACCGCTGTTAACCTGCCCTGGCAACGGGCAGGCCTGAAGCTTCAAGCCTTGGGGAAATCAGCTGGATGTCCAGTAAACATGAGAGGCCGTGGAGAGCCTGTTTGGCCCGCATCCAACTGCGCTTAAGAATACAGCCCAGAACATGCTCCATGCTGGTACGTGGGAGTAGCTAGGACAGAACAGGAAGCAAACTGAAGCGAACCGCCTACCTTGTAGTGGCTGGAAAAGGAAACCCCTGAGTTGACTCACAGAAATGCAGAGCCAAGTATGATCAACTCCTGATCGGCGGAGTACTACAAATGGTCAGAAACCCCCACGTGGAGTAGAAGGGATAAACTGCATATGTTGCTGCCGAAACGTGCAGCCTGCCCAACCCTAAACACAAAAGGAAAACACAACAGACAACCAGATATGAGACACCACCCCTCTGTACCTGCCTGGGCCAAAGACGTGAGCAGAAATGACCAGACCTCAGCGCGTGCATGAACCTGACGACAGAACCCACCCTAGAGTATGTAGTAAGTGTATGTAGCAAATGAGCCCGAGTATCCTGCCACGCAGAGACAGGTAATTAAAATAAAACACTCAGGGCCGGTGTACCCACGGACCGTGGTGGGTAGTAGTTATAGGCGTAAGCATGAACGTGCACGTATGACGTATGGTATACAGGCGAGAAGATTGTGGTCAACAACCAATTAAAAACGAAACCTCAGCCCGTATGGATCTGTAGACGTGACAGATCCTGAGATGCGCACCCTGGCTAACTACCCCCGGTATGTAAGAACCTGAACGAAAAAAGTGTGACGAGACAAGGAAAACAAACAATGCTGCAACGGCTGTGGGTGCGAGCGGTGACTGCACGGCACCGCCAAGTTGTGACAGAACATGCTAGGACTGGCTGACCTGCTATACTGAAACACGCTGGGGTAAATGCTAAGACAGAACACAACCCCCTCTGTACCAACCCCCGAGCGAAGACATAAGCAGTGAAGGTGGGACTATAGTATAAATTAACCTGAAAAACGACCCCCCCCCCCCCCGGCGTGAGACGAGTGAGCGCAAGGAAACTATTTCGCAATGACAGATCGTAGAAACTGAACCCTCAGGACCTGAGTACCCACAGACCGTGGTGGGTAGTCCTGCAGATGAAATGAAACGAAAGCAAACGTACGACGTAACGTAACGGGCGAGAAGATTGTGGTCAAAGAACAAGACCAACGAAAAACCTGAGCCCGTAGGATCTGTAGACGTGACAGAAACCGAGATGTGAAACCTAGCCAACTGAACCAGGAAAGCAAGAACCTACCAAAGTATGATGAAACCTACGGAAGTAAGATGATACGGAACTGAACGAAGAAGAAAAACAGCTACCGGTGTAAGCTGAACCCTCAGGACCTGAGTACCCACAGACCGTGGTGGGTAGTCCTGCCGATGAAATGAAACGAATGCAAATGTATGACGTAACGTAACGGGCGAGAAGATTGTGGACAAGGAACAAGACCAACGAAAAAACCTGAGCCTGTAAGGAAGGATCTGTAGACGTGACAGAAACCGAGATGTGAAACCTAGCCAACTGAACCAGAAATGCAACTACCTACAAAAGTATGTTGGTACGGAACTAAATAAAGAAGAAAAACCGCTACCGGTGTAAGCTGAACCTGCACAAGCTGACAGGAAAAAATGCTATGACAGGAAAAACGCCATGACAGTAAAAAAACGCTAACAGGCCGCTGAACACAACATGCTGCCGCCAGAACCGCTAAGACAGAAACCACGTGACGCATGGATACCCGAACGACCGTGGAAGTGAAGCTACCCCACCAAACAGCCCCCCTTTTTTACAGCATCCCCCCACCCTTGGCTCTGAGACCCCAAGGTAGACTGAATCCGATGAGCAAGATGCGGCTGGCTTGCACCCCCGGCTTGCAGAGCCAAGTCAGGACACCCCTATTGTATCGTATAGAAAACTGCCAGCGAGACCTGTGGAGACGTGGGTGGACAACCCCTCCCATGCTGCCAGCGTGACCCCGGGAGAAAGGTGGACAGCCGCCCCCCCCATGCTGCCAGCGTGACCCCTGGAGACGTAGGTGGACAGGCCCCCCCATGCTGCTGGAGTGACCCCGGGACGAGTGGATGATGCCCCCCCATACCGCCAGCGTGCGCCTGGGATAAATGGAAAGATGCCCCCCCCTCATGATGGCGGTGAGAGCTATGGAGGAGTGGATGGACGGACGCCCCCCCAAGCTGCCAGCAATAGCCTGGAAGGATAGGATGGCCGGACGCCCCCCCCTCAAGCTGCCCGCAATAGCCTGGGAGGATAGGATGGATGGACGCCCCCCCTCAAGCTGCCAGCAGCCTGGGAGGATGGAATGGACGGACGCCACCGCTCAAGCTGCCCGCAGCCCGGGAGGATAGGATGGACGGATGCCCCCCCTCGAGCTGCCCACAGCCAGGAGGATAGGATGAACGGACGCCCCCCTCAAGCTGCCAGCAGCACGGGAGGATAGGATAGACGGACGCCCCCCCTGAAGCTGCCAGCAGCCCGGGCGGATAGGATGGACGGACGTCCCCCCACAAGCTGCCAGCAGCCCGGGAGGATAGGATGGACGGACGCCCCCCCCTCAAGCTGCCAGCAGCCCGGGAGGATAGGATGGACGGACGCCCCCCTTCAAGCTGCCAGCAGCCCGGGAGGATAGGATGGACACCCCCCCCCTCAACCTGCCAGCAGCCGGGGAGGATAGGATGGATGGACGCCCCCCCAACCAGCGCCATGGGGACCTGGCCAGCCGTGCAGCATCTCTGAGCTCGGGGAGAAAGGGGGCTGGCCCCTCAAGGAGCAGGATGGATGGATGCATGGAACCCCCCCTCCCCAGCGCAAGTACCGGAAGAAGCAGGTGGCCTCCTAAACGCGAGACGGAGCCCTGGCAACGAGGGTGGGTGGATGGACGGAACGCCCCCCCCATCCCCGGCGAGAGCGCCGGGAGAACAGGCGGGCGGCCTTCAGAAGCCCACAGCTAACCCCCCCCAACTGACGCCCGGCGTGGACATCGGGAGAAGCAAGCGGGGCAGGTGGATGCCCCCCTTTCTCCAAGCTGCCCGGCTACCTGATGACCTGGACAGCCCGGTTACCTGGACAGCCCCCCCTGAAGCCAGCGTATGCCCGGAGGAGTGGGGGGGGGGCGGACGGCCCCCCCTCTAAAGGAGTGCGCCCGGAGGGTGGACAGATGGGGGCCCCCTCAATGTGAGCCCGGGAGGAGGAGCGGGTGGCGCTACAGATGAAGCCGACGTGAGCCCGGAAGTGGAGGTGAACGAATGGCGGGCATGACATCCGGCGAGCACCGGGAGAAGCGCGCCCCCCCCAAGCTGCCGGACAGACACCGGAGAGACGTGGACGCCAGGCAACCCCTCCCTGCATGTGTACAGGAGCAGAAGTGAACAATGGATGAGCGGGCGAGAGCACGGGAGGAGAAGCGGGAGACTGGCCGGGCTGAGGGATGTGCCCCCCCCCCATGAAGCCTGGTGTGTGTACCGAGGGCAGCAGCAGCCCCCCCCCCTGAGCACCGGGGAAACGTGGATGGGGGGCCCCCCCAGCTGCCTGCATGGGTACAGGAAAGTGAGGATGGACGGATGGGCGGGCGGCCCTCCCCACTCCAGGATGCCGGCATGAAGACCAGGAAGAAGCAGGGTGGATTGACAGACGGCTCCCCCCCTCCAAAGCTCGGTGATAGCCCAGGAGAGGGACCGTCAGGAGACTGCTGCAGCCGGCCGCTGCTCTGCCAAACTGGAAGTGCCACAGAACCCAGCCTGGCGTAAAACCCCCCTTCCGATCCTCTGCCCGTGAATCCAGTCCGACAGACTGTCCCCGTTACCTGACCCGAACGAACACCGGAAAAAATAAGGTGGAATGCTGGCCCTCAATGCGGCGGCCCCCGCAGACGTGTCGCATCAGCCCAGGAACCGTGAAGACGAGATGAGACATGAGCCCCTGTAGCCGACAATGCTGCCCTGCTGCTGCACATGAACCGGAAGTGACGTGGACGCGCGGTAACCCGGAAATGACGTGTGACGGCTGAGACCCAGAAACACAGCCGACGCAGGAGAGGAGAGAGGAGGAGGGATAAATAGCCCTCAGACTCCTCCTACAAATTCAGGCTAGCCTGCGGCCAGCCTTCCACATATACACACACACTATATATATATATATATATATATATATATATATATCTTTTTCCCCCGGACCAATGGGCCCGAAGGGAGCCATGTCCTACTCCTTGCTAGACAGAAAAAAACTGATCTGCGATATGCAGACTGGGAGGATATACCCGGGGGGTCCGCCCCCTGGGCAGGACTGTAGAAGGTGTGATGCAACACTTTTTACAAGTTTTTCTGCCTAGTCACTCCTAATTAACGGATAATACCCACTTTGTCAATAGAGAAGCTGTGTCGGTCCATGGACGAAAGAGTAAGCTCTATTTGTGGGAACAAAATGATAAAAAAATTGTTTGGGTACAGTGTAGCATGACCGCGCAATTGTCATTCAAATTGCGACAGCGCTGAAAGCTCAAAATTGGCTTGGGCAGGAAGGTGTATAAGTGCATGGTATTGAAGTGGTTAAAAATTAAAAAAATTATATATTTTGAAAAAAAAAATAAAAAAAATTGTTCCGCTTTTTCAACTAATGATGGGACTTCAATTTTTTTCTACTGTTTCTACTTTTTAAAATATTAATCTTTTCAACACTTTTCACAGTTACTCCAGCCACTCCAACCACACACCAGTTGCTCAAGTCACTCCACCCAGTTACTCCGCCCACTCCAGTTGTAGACTACTGGTGAAGGCAAGAACACGTCACACAATTTCCCCAGAAATTGTAGCTTTTCTAGTTATTAAGTGTTCTTGCATAGCAAGAGCACTTAAGCCCCGTACACACGATCGGTTTGACGGATGAAAACTAGACATGTGCACACTGAAATATTTCGTTTCGGAATTTCGTTTTCGTCCGAAAAATAAATTTATTTAGTTACTCCCGAAATTCGTTTTTATTTATTTCGTTTTTCGTTAGAAATTGCATTCGTCCGAAAATCTGAATTAATTAAGGTCGAATCTGTCATTGAAGGCTTATGGTGTCTGTCGAATGTTCAAAGAAGATTCGACGGAGCAGTGAAACTGTACGACGCTGCAATCATACATTTCCGGTCGAATGTTCCGCCCACAAGCTATAGAAGAATTCTAATGTTGTATGACTAGTAATAATTATATTTATTCATTACTATTACTAGTCAACCAACATTAGAATTCTTCTATAGCCTATGGGCGGATGCATTTGACCGGAAATGTACGATTGCAGCGTCGTACAGTTTTGCTGCACCGTCGAATCTTCTAACTTTCGATGCTTTGTCGAATCTTCGTCATTCTAGCTATTTTACTGCTCCTCCTCTTTGGTTACAATCAGCCAATAACATTCATCATCAACTTTATTTTTATTTTACTTCCCCCACCCAATTCCAGCAGTGATCTTTTCTCTCTATGTCGAATCTTTTCTCTCTATAATAACAAATCTTTTCTCTCCTATGTCGAATCTTTTCTCTCCTATGTCGAATCTTTTCTCTCCTATGTCGAATCTTTTCTCTCCTATGTCGAATCTTTTCTCTCCTATGTTGAATCTTTTCTCTCCTATGTCGAATCTTTTCTCTCCTATGTCGAATCTTTTCTCTCCTATGTAGAATAATCTTGGACTAATAGAGTTAAGGTTAGGCACATTCGACCACAGGTTCGATAGACACAGATTGTTATTGTCAACGTCACGTCGAATCTCCTATCTATATCAAACTGTTGTAGCAACGAAAACTAAAATAAAGCATTTGTTTATGTCGGATCTTTCGGTTTTCGGATTCTGTGCTTTTGTTTTCGTTTGTTAAAACGATAACGAAAATAGCTGAAATTCGGACGAAAACGAATGCACATGTTTAATGAAAACCGTCCGATGGATGGTTTTCATCAGACCAACCGATCGTGTATGGTACCCATCGGTCTTTTTTCCATCGGTTGTAAAAAATAGAACTTGTTTTAAAATTTTCCGATGGATAAAAAACCGATCGAAAACTCTGATCATCTATGGGCAAGTCTATCGGATCAAAAACCCACGCATGCTCAGAATCAAGTCGACGCATGCTCAGAAGCATTAAACTTCATTTTTCTCGGCTCTTCGGAGTGTTTTACGTCACTGCGTTTGGAACGGTCGGTTTTTTGACTGATGGTGTGTGGGCAAGACTGATGGAAAACAGTTTCATCGGATTTCCGATGGACAAATCCATCGGACGAAAATCCATAGGTTATCCAATCGTGTGTACGGGGCTTTATTGTTATCTCACAAATATATTATTCTTATTATAGCCAAATTTTACCAACCTAACTCCTCCCACAGTTTTTACACTACATACACAAGTAATATACCGAAACGTGCGGATTGTTCCCGATTGGTGTGCTATTACTTTGTGGAACATTTCGCCAAATCGTTCACGAAATATCGTCGTTTTTGCGGCGAAATTTGTCCCATAGGAATGAATGGCGAAACTAGAGTGTGAGCTGACAAAATCTGAAAAATCAGGACATGATTTCTAACCTGCCACCACGCCCTCATTTTTAAGCCCACCTACACAAATTGTATATCAAAACGTTCAGCTATCCCTGCTGCCACTACACGTATCCACGGCTAAGCCATAGTCCTTACAGTTTTCACAATATGATGATTTGTTTGCAACTCACGCCACCCATTGACTTTCATTGAAACTCCCCTCTAGACACTTCAAATTCAAGGGGCAATTTCTAAACATTTCAGAGACATACTATATATCAAAATGTAGGTCTGGGTCTTGTGATTCTCACAATATAAAGTTCTTCACTGTAGGATTTAGAGTTTTTAAAATATGACCGTTTGAAGAATGTCAAGTATTCAGTAGAGGCTGAAAATACTGTGTGACCTGTGGTTAGAGCCTGCATAAACAAACATTGGTTTCCTTGGCAACGCTGAGGGACCTATAGCTCCTCCCACACAGCTCTGAGGGGAGTTTCTGTATCACAAATTGTTGTAACATGGAGGTTGGCTGTGTTGTCTTTCCCTCAGGACACAGTATGTTCCCAGTTGGGGTGTCTGGGGGGAAAGACAATGCACGTCGCCTCTTATTTCTCTAAGGCATTTCTAATGTTCAACTTTGCTTACTTTTTTGATTCTGTTATCTGTAAATGAATTACTATGTACCTCTGCTATGTACTGTAATACGAAGGATACTGTTTTCCGCTGTTTATGACCCCCCCCCCCCATTAAAAAATAAAAAGTAATTTTTGAAAAAGAAAAATAATAAATGTAAAAAAAAAAAAAAAATTGAAAAAAAAATATAATAATTTTTGAAAAAAATAAAATATTTTTGAAAAAAACATCATTTAAAAAAATATAAAGAAACACTGGAAATATAGGAAATTGTTACTAATGCCTATTATTGCTTGCCTTGTTCTCACCTGAACTGAGGAATTGGAAAGGGGACGTGTAGTGATAAACATTCAAACGTGTCATTTTTTAAAATTTTTTTTTTGCTGGTCTCCTTTGTGCTGTCCTGCCCTGCCAAAGCACCCCCTCTGTGATGTGCTCAAAAGAAACCGTAAACGAGTAAAAGGTGTCTAAAACGCAGAAACGCTGAAAACAGGTCACTCATTACCTACCTATACCCTTTGATACCCTCTGATGCCATACGGCACTAGTAGTGAGTGCCTCTCTCTTTTTTGAGTTGCATGAATGGTGTATAGGAGTGCGGGCGGCAGGAAAACATTGATAAACTGTTACTATGACTGCTGTTAACCTTTACATTACAGGGTCAGACAGAAATGATACCGTGTTGGAGCGGGGAGTGCAATAAATACAGAAAACTGTCTGCTTTTGCAGGCATCTATCCTCCTGAGACATTACCCCCCGCCGCATCAAACTAGGTAGTCCTGACCTCGATTGAATCATAGAGGTACTATAGGGTGTGCAGGACGGGTATACCTGACCATTTGGTAACAAACAGCGGGGCGGAACATTGCAAAGGGGATAAAGCCCCAAGCAGAGTACCCAAAAGAAATAATATGAGCTCAAGAGCACGGGGAGCAAGAGGGGGAGCAATTCCAAAATCACCACGCTTAAGTTTGACCCCGAGCCCGGGTCCAATGAATAAATATGTAACCCATGCTGGAAATAGTGACAAAACAGGCAGTGGAGAAGCAGCAGGGAGCTAGGAGCAGTCAGACGGAAAGTAAGGAGGAAAAGAAAAAAAAGGATAAGAAAAAAGGGCAAAATAAAAACCAGGCAGAGTCAGACTCATTATCAGAGTCTAGAATAGAACAGGAGACTGAAGTAGAAATGGAACAGAGAAGAGAAGAGGAACCACAAAACAGGGCGCTATTACCAACAAAAATAGGAATCGAGGGGATGTTCGCCGCCCTGGAAAAATCGTTAAAGACACAAATGGAGGTGATACAAGAAAATATGGGGTATTTGCGCGAAAGAGTAGAGGAAGTGGAAAGGAAATCAGACCATAATGAAACAGCCATAGGAAGACTAGAGGGAGAGATAAAGTCAATAGGGAAAGAACAACAGGAACTGGCATACAAGCGGGAGGACCAGGAAAATAGAGACAGAAGAAAGAACATACGAATCCGGGGGGTACCGGAGACACCCCAACTAGAGAATCTATCAGAACTAATAATGAAAATTTGTAACCCACTTCTGGATAGAGAAATAACATCCCCACTAAAAATAGAGAGGGCACACAGAATAAGAAGACCAAGAGAAATAGCTCAGGATAAACCGAGAGACATCATTGTTCGATTTGAAAGTTGGGAGGAAAAAAATCAACTATGGAGAAACCTGAGAGGGAAGTCATCAATAAAATGGGAAGAGAGTCAAATCCAAATTTTTCAAGACTTATCCCAAGAAACGCCACAAAGAAGAAGAAATTTAAGACCATTATTGAAGACACTCCAGGAACACGAGATCCAGTATAATTGGGGTTTCCCAGCCTGCCTTGTAGGAAGGAAAAGTGGTATCACGGCTAGACTGAGATTCAGCGAGGAAATTCCGGAATTCTGCAAAAAACTGGAAATTCCAACGCCGGACGTGGGTTTGGGCGGGGGGGATGGGGGAGTGGGTAGGAGGGAAGCAGACTTTTTTTTTTCTTCTCTCCTCCCCCTTCTCCTCCCCCCCACTTCCTATGTTCAGGGCGTTGCCTAGGTCTGTTTATTGTTCGCTTTGTGTGGCCGGTGTGGTTTTCTTTTTTTTCTTTTTCCACCCTCTTTCCTGGCACACGGAGGGGACGGGGGGGACGGGGGGTGGGGGGAGGGGATGGGGGTTAAGGGTGTGAATGAAACAGATATAGAAAGACAGGGGGCGAAAGGGGAGCCCGGGACTCATCTGGACGCTCCGGCACCAGCTCTCAAGTAGAAGGGTAGAGGGGACCGACGGTGCCAAACAGAACTCCACCTCGGGCCAAAGAGTGCAGAGGTGCCTAAAGGGGCGCAAAGAGCGGAAAGGAGGGGAGGAGAAGAAAGAAAAAGGGAAAGAGAAATCCTGCACTAAGACCATGAGGTCAAAATTCTATTGGGGGGGAGGGGATGGGGAGGGAGGGAGGGAAGGAGGGGGAGGGGGGGTGTGGGGAGGAGGGGCGGGAGGGAGGGGGGGAATTAGGATCTGTCCATCCAAGGAAGAGAGAGAGAGAAGAACGAAAAGAGAGGGTGTAACAGGGAAAAGGAAGGGAGAAAAAAAAAAAAAAGGAAACATATGACTGACATAAAATCTTATCACATATAATATAAGAGGGCTGAATTCCCCAGAAAAAAGGCATATGACATTAAGGGAGCTTGAAAGATATTCCGCAGAAATTGTATTCCTTCAGGAGACACATCTAGCACTAGACTCTAACACAAAAATCTATTCGCGTGCGATTCCCACATGGTACTACGGAGATTCCCCAAACAAGAGAGCTAAAGGAGTAGCTATAGGGATTGGAAAGAACATAAACTTTATAGTAGAGGATAGAAGAGTTGACCCAGAGGGCCGGTATTTGTTCTTAAAAGGGAACCTTCAGGGGAAAAAATGTACATTAGCTAACGTCTATTGTCCAAATACCCACCCCAAAAGATATCTAAATAGAATCTTAAATATTTTGATGAGCTTCAAACAGGGTTATGTAATTCTCGCCGGAGATTTTAATTTCTCAATGGACCCAAAGTTAGACAATACGTCTGGTGCACCGACACGAGATAGTAAACAATTAAAATTGGTCAAAATTTTTTTTTTCAACCATCAATTAATAGATCCTTGGAGAGCAGCACATCCAAGTAAAAAGGACTATACATACTACTCAGCGGTGCACGACACGTATTCAAGACTGGATTACATTCTGGTGGACCATGGGCTCCTGGAAGATGTAGTAGACACCTCGATAGGAGTAAAATCAATCTCAGACCATGCCCCAGTTATAGTAAAAATAAGATTTAATAAGGTAGAACAAAGAAAGGGTACGTGGAGCTTAAATGAAGACCTATTAGATAATAAAGAAGTAGGAGAGATAATATCGAGAGAAATCGAAGAATACTTTAGAATAAATAATACACCAGAAGTGAGTGTGGCAACAATCTGGGAAGCGCATAAGGCATGTATAAGGGGTAAATTGATCGCCATAGGGGCGCGAAAAAAGAAGGAGAGAGACCAAAAGAGGGAAAATCTGTTAAAAGAATTATATGACCTAGAACAAAAAGACAAAAGACAACAAGATAAAGAAACACACCAACAAATAATAATTAAGAGGGGCCAACTTAGAGATCTGATGGAACAAGAAACCAGAAAAGTATTTAAGAACGTAGCAAAAGAAAGATATAAATGGGGGGAATAAACCTGGGAAGTATCTTGCAAGAATAGCAAAAAGGAAAAAAACTTTAAATTACATAGAAAAAATAAAGAATCAGAGAGGAGAGATGAAATTTAAAACATCGGAAATCGCAGAAGCATTTAAGACATATTACAGTGCACTGTACGATATTAGAGGAAATGAGACAGTACAGGAAGGAGAAAACAGGAAAGGCAAAATACAGGAATACTTAGAAAAAACGAGCCTACCAAGGATAACACCGGAAAGTGCAGAGCTCCTAGAAAAACCATTTACGCAGGACGAAATAAACAAAGCTCTCCAAGAAACATCAGGGGGGAAAAGTCCAGGACCGGACGGGTTTCAGATTAAATACTATAAGAAGTTTAAAGACCAGTTAGTCCCAGAACTATGTAAGTATTTCAATAGATTGGGGGGAGACTTAGAGATAAGAAAAGAATCTCTCCTTGCCAATATTACCATCATACCCAAAACAGGAAAAGACGGAACAATATGTTCTAACTATCGTCCCATAGCGTTATTGAATACAGACATTAAGTTATATGCAAAAATATTGGCAACGAGATTAAAAACTTTAATACCGGAATTAATAAACGCTGATCAAGCTGGCTTTGTGATGGGGAGAGAAGGAAGAGATAATACCATAAGAACTCTTTTATTAATCCAGAAAAGGAAGGAGAAGAAACCCCCAGTCGTACTCATGTCGATAGACGCAGAAAAAGCGTTCGACCGAGTCGACTGGGGGTTTATGATGGACACACTCTGGTATGTAGGGGTTGGACCCAAATATATGAAATGGGTTAAAAATTTATACACCTACCCGACAGCCAGGGTAAAAGTAAATGGGAGTGTGTCGTCGGTGTTTGAGATGCGTAACGGAATGAGACAGGGGTGTCCGCTTTCACCCCTCCTGTATGTGTTGGCAATGGAACCACTGTTGCAAAACATACGGAACAATGAGGATATAGGAGGGGTGAGGGTGGGCAGCGAGGAACATAAAGTGGCGGCATACGCTGACGACATACTTTTATATCTGACGAAACCAAGGCTATCGCTCCCTAACGTAGTAAAGGAAATAAAAAAATACGGGGAACTCGCTAATTTCAAGATCAACCCAGTAAAGACAGTAATGCTGAACTTAGGAATAGATAAAAAGGAAGAAAAACTGTTACAGAAAGAATTTCGGTTCACTTGGGAGACAAAAACTTTAACATATCTAGGTATTAAAATAACCACAACCTTAGAAGAATTATACCCGGTTAATTTTATCCCATTACTAAATGAAATTAAAGCAGAATTAAAGGATATTTCAAGGAGACCCGTGGGATGGACAGGAAGGATCAACATCTTAAAAATGATGATCCTCCCAAAAATAACATATAGGTTGCAGATGTTGCCAATAGATATACCCCAACCATTCTTTAAGGCGATTAGATCTATGGTCTTGAAATATATATGGCAGGGCAAAAAGGCTAGAATAAACAAACATTGGTTTCCTTGGCAACGCTGAGGGAATTATAGCTCCTCCCACACAGCTCTGTGAGGAATTATACCTCATCACATACAGCTGAGTGGAATTATAATTGCTCCCACAAATATCATCATGCCATCTAAAGGAAAGAGATCTAAAGCTGCAAAGATACGCTGGACTAAACTGGACCTTTCAGACCCACGCTTTTGGGATCCGGAGCCCCACAGCAGCATAGTGGAAATGGAGGTTTGTGACAGTAAATGTGCCCAAGAGGTACATAGTGAACCTGTGGTGTCATTCCCATATTCAACTCAGTGTCAAGTTCAAGAGCACAGTGACAGTGTGATGGGCACTTCTGAAAACCATGGCATGCAAGAACCATGTGTACCAAGTGAGATATCTGTGCAGGCATCATTTCATCAGGGTCATCATGGTTATGGAAGGTTAAGGAACAAACAGTGTACATGCATGGCTCTGACATTTTTGGCATACCACAGTGAGCTTGATGATGTGAGGAAGGATGATCTTGATCAAATACTGAGGAAGGGCAACAGCTTGTATGGCACAACAATAAAACAGCTAAAACAAAGAAATGTCTATCAGCACCAACACTTGACAATGGAAGAAGTGCCCCTCAGAGTCAACACTGACAAATATGAGTATAACGTTGTTAAATCTCCAGTGTTATCGGGATGTGTGAGAGTCACGGTAGACGGTGACAACCAAGGTTGGTTTGTTGACCTCTCCACAAGACTTCAGTGCCTCAATGCAGATGTTACACATGCACTTTTTATAGTAGTGCCATATTGCATTGCATTGTTCAGAGACAAGTCTGGGAGATATGGACTGTTTGATTCTCATAGTCGAAATAAGGATGGGCTTCCTGCCACTGGAAAAGGAAAAGCTGTTATGATCACTTTTACACATTTGAGTGATATGGGGGCAAGGATTTATAAGTTGTATGAATTGCTCCTTACAGACACCAGAGGCCCTATTGATGGACTGCAGTATGACTTCATGCCAGTCTCATTTCATCGTGCAAGACGTCTGTCAGATGGTTTGCTGTCCCCACCGGTGCAATCTAACAAACCACATAATGGAAAGCATGTGGAGAACAAAGTGACACAGATGACCAAAGATGCAACACACACTGGATTCCCAGCCAGCAAGCATTCTCCACGGTCATTTGATGCAAAATCCTCACAGGGCATATGGAAGGACAGTAAGGCATTTTCCAAATTAAATGCACAGCGGCGACAAAAACAGAAGACAAGACACAGAAATGAAAGAAGGTGTGATTTCAAGGCTACAAAGATGTCTGTCACCAATAAGAAGAGGACATACATCACCAGCCGATACAGAGCAGATGCTGATTTTAAGTTGAAGCAATATATCATTTGCAAATATGCGACAGATGCCAATTTCAACTTGAAGCAGAAGCAATACACAACCAGCAAATATGCGACGGATGCCAATTTTAACGTGAAGAAGAAGCAATACATCACCAGAAAATATGCAACAGATGCAGGTTTCAAGTTAAAGCAGAAGCAATACACAACCAGAAAATATGCGACAAATGCCGATTTCAACTTGAAGGAGAAGCAATACATCACCAGAAAATATGCGACAAATGCAGATTTCAACTTGAAGCAGAAGCAATACATCACCAGAAAATATAATGATCCTGCTTTCAGAAAACGTCACTTGCAACATTGCATGAGTTACATGAAAATGAAGCGTCACACTCAAGCAGATTTTCGCATAACCCATAAGATGCAAAGTGACCTTCAAAATAAGAATGAAATACAGACGATGGACTCATGTCATGCGGGAATGCAGTCAACCAGTGGACAACAGCATAATGCAGACAGCTATATCCACTTTCCATGAATGCATTAAAGCTGGGCCAACTTTTGTGTGCACGATGTGTCATCGCACCCTTTTCCCTAACCAAGTGAAACATTGCATTCACAGCAATTACAAGAAGAATCTACACATTGTTGCTGCCTGTTTGACAGGTAAATATGTCCATGTGTGCAACAATCACTGTCAAGGCCCTGAACAATGCACCGTACCAGATGAAAGGACCAAAGAATGGATTTGTCACAACTGTGCTTCACATTTAAAAGCAGGACACAAATCATCCATCGCTGTGGCTAACATGGAGCTGGCGCCCATTCCCCCAGAGCTCTGCGATTTGAATGTGCTGGAAAGACAACTTTTGGCCAAAATACTGCCATTTGCCAAGATCATCACACTTCCCAAAGGTCGACAGACAGCTATACACGGCGCTGTAGTGTGTGTGCCACCCGAGGTGGAAACCACGGTCAATACTCTACCAAGATCGCACAGCACATCCCAGCTACACAGAGTGAAGCTGAAAAGACGTCTGAATTACAAAGGCCACCAGCTGTTTCACAATGTCAACATGAGAAATGTAATAGCAGGTCTGTCAAAACTCATTGACACACACCCCGACTACAGTGACATTTCAATCAGACTGGATGAGACAATCGATGATGATGATGATGATGATGATGATGATGATGATGATGATGATGATGATGATGGGATGGAACTCGACAGTTGTGATGAAACTGAAATGATGGAGATACTTGAACGCATCAAAAATTGTGATCCATCAGAGGTACAGTCTGCATGTTTACCGGCTGCTTCTGAGCAACAGGAAGGCCATGACCAACAACCTCCAAATGCAGAGGATGAGAAGGATGCACTAAGACCTGGAATTGGCCTAGACAGTTGTTTGCAGCCATCTGACCTTGGAGAGGAAGCACTGAAACACGGTGATGCACCTGATGCAGCATTGCACCTGCACAAGGAAACACACCTGTCAGCTTCTTTAAAGTTCCTAGGCTTGAGACAATGGCTTTCCCTGTTCAGTTCCCTACTGGACAGAATACATTGGACCAGGCAAGACAAGTCAAACTGTCCCCGAGCATGTATTTCAATGCAAGGCTTTTTTGTGGTGATACTCGTTTTGCAAGAGACACAAGCTACCTCTTCTTTGCGCAGTTTGTCACAGAAACACACATGGCCAAAAGCAGCATGTCCATCCAGTTAAGGAAAGGAAAACCCAATACCAGGGATGGATGGAAAATATCCAACAAGCTGCTACAGGACAAGCGTGAGGTTGAGCGGTTGGTGCGAAACCGAGATGCCACAAGGTTCATGCAACCACTGAGAGGGAGTCCAGCTTACTGGGATAAAAATCTGAAGAATTTGCTAGCCATGGTCAGACAATTGGGTAAGCCAACATTTTTTCTTACCTTCTCTGCTGCAGAATTCAGATGGCCAGAGGTAATAACGGCAATAAAGGCACAACAAGGTCAAAAGGTGGATTTTGCAGAGCTAGACTGGGCTGAAAAGTGGGACATTCGAGGCAACCCAGTGACCACCATGCGCATGTTTGACAAACGGGTTGATGCTCTGATGCGAGAGATGCTGTTGGGTCCTGCACAGCCAATCGGTGAAGTTATCGATTACTTTTACCGGGTTGAATTTCAGGCGAGAGGGAGCCCTCATATACATTGTCTCTGTTGGGTAGCAGGAGCTCCTATATTTGGACAAGACAGTGATGACAAGGTGCGTACCTTTATAGATCATAACATCTCATGCCAGCTGCCTGATGAAGCCAAACAGGCCTTACTTCACAGATTTGTAACAGAACTTCAAATGCACAGCAGATCTCATTCAAAATCGTGCAAGAAAGGTAACAGAATATGTAGATTTGGATTTCCAAAGCCACCTATTAGAAAAACGAGGATAACTTACCCGATGCCAGAAGAACAAGGCGATTGTGCAATGAAACCACAAGCAGCCAAAAACAAACTGAAACCAGTCTGGGATTTGCTTAATAACCCAAAAGTGCAGCTTGAAGACATGTTGCAGCTACTGGCACAGTGTGATATGACTTTGAATCAGTACAACTCGTACATTGAGGCATTGACCTCCTCAAGCGTGATTCTAACGAAGCGTGATGTCAAGGACTGCTGGGTGAACAACGACAATCCACATTTGCTGGCGGCCTGGAACGCCAACATGGACATCCAGTACATTCTTCATGAGTATGGTTGCATCATGTACATGTTGTCCTACATATCCAAGCCAGAACGCGAGCTGAGTGACTATCTCAAAACAATAGTCAAAGAAATGAGCCCAGAAACAGAGACAGAACGAGAAGAAATGAAAGAAGTTCTTCAGGCTTATTCAAAACACAGAGAGGTCAGCGTGCAGGAGTCTGTGCCCGTACGTGCAGCCTGAAAATGAAGTCTTGCTCACGTGAGGTTGTTTTTCTACCAACTGGTGACAACACACTGAAAATGAGTCTCCCGCTCAGTGCGTTGCAGAACAAACCAGCCGATTCTCTTAATGTGTGGATGACGAGTTTTGTCGACAAATACAGAGCCAGACCCGAAACACCAGAGTTTGAGTCCATGTGTCTGGCAGACTTTGCATCCCATTACAGGGTTGTCTATGGCAAGCAGAAGGAAGATGGCAAGCAAAAGGAAGACGACAAGCGTGTCAGTCTATTGAATGAAATGGGAATGATTCAAAAACGCACGAGAGGGAAGCTTGCAATCATCAGGTACGCACGCTTCTCAGAGAAGAAGGACCCCGAGAACTACTACGGCAGACTGCTTAAACTCTACCTCCCCCACCGTTCAGAGTCATCACTGAAAACTGTAAGGTTCCCAACACACCAGGATTTTTACAAAGGCGCCTGTGTGAGCTTACCAGGAGAAGAAGCAATCCGAGCAGTGTCTGCAATTGTTATTAGCAACCAAAAGAAGTTTGAACAACACAAAAAAATAGTGGAACAAGTCTTGTATGACTTTGTAAAAAATGGCCCTGTTAAAGATGCTTGGAACACCTTTGCCCCAGAAGCTGAGTTGGATAGGTTGGAATGTATAGAGGAACGCAAAGAAGGTGAGCCACTTCATGAGAATGAACAAGATGATGTTCCGGAGTATACATGTCACAAATAAACAGGTGGAATTGCGCTTACTGTGAAGGCCCCACAAATGTGCCCCGATTTCCTTCGGAAAATGTACAGAAACCTTAACCGGACACAAGCTCAGACATTCTACTCAGTTTGTGACTGGTGCACTAACCGTGTGCATGGCCTAAATCCTGACCCATTCTATTACTTTGTCACTGGTGGCGCAGGGACAGGCAAATCACACCTGATAAAGTGCATCTATGCTGAGGCGACAAAGATACTCTGTAAACTTACCAGACTACGGGAGGAAGCAGACATATCCATGCCCAGCGTTTTACTAACTGCATTTACAGAAACAGCAGCTTTCAACATTTCAGGCAACACTTTGCATTCTCTGCTGAAGTTGCCAAGAAGTTTGAAGCCACCCTATCAAGGACTTGGAAATCTCAGAGAAAGTGAGGGCACAGCTGTCAAATGCAGAGATCATTGTTATTGACGAGGTGTCAATGATTTCAAAGCCCCTGTTTGCCTACATCAACTGGAGATTACAGCAAATCAAAGGCAGTAAGAAACCTTTTGGTGGTATGTCAGTACTAGCAGTAGGAGACTTTTACCAGGTCCCCCCGCTGGGAAAAAGTAAGCCACTCTGCGTGTTTGAGGAAAATACCAATGACGTCTGGAAAGACTACTTTCAGATGATCACGCTGACAGAGATCATGCGACAGAAGGATGACATTTCATTTGCTGAGCTTTTGAATAGAATCAGAGTCAAGCAGAAGACTGGCACCTTAAGCAATGATGACAAAGCTCTGCTTGCTCAGGCTTTGACAGATCCCACCCACTGCCCTAATGACGTGCTGCACATCTTTGCCACCAACAAAGAGGTTCACAAACATAATGCCGCAACTGTGTCTGTTCTCCATTCAAACGTCACCAACATAGATGCAGACGATTACAGAAAAGACCCTAAAACAGGAGTGATGCTGAGGCAACACCAACCTTTCAAAGGACACAAAGACAATCTGATTGACACACTGCAAGCAGCTGAAGGTGCCCGTATCATGATCACAAGAAACATTGATGTTGAAGACGGGCTTGTTAACGGGACATTTGGCAAGATTTCAAGAATAATCATCCAGACTGAGAATGGTGCTACTACGATAAACAAGCTTGGACTTGTGCTGGACAATCCAAATGCAGGACAGAGATACCGTAACAAGTCGTCTTGTGATGCTGACAACTTGGTGTACATAGAAAGGGTAGAGGAAAACCTGAGACAGAAAGGAGATGTTCGCAGGCAGTTCCCCCTGAAGTTGGCTTTTGCATGTATGATTCATAAGTGTCAGGGGATGTCCATACAGTCGGCAGTGGTCTCATTGAAACGGGTCTTTCAACCGGGAATGGCCTATGTTGCTCTGAGTAGAACGACTACACTGCAAGGACTGCACATAACCGACTTTGATGAGAAGAAGATATTTGCTGATCCTGAAATCACAGCCTCCCTGGACTCAATGAAGAATGCATCACTGGAAAGTGTTATGCCCCTCTTAAAGTTTCTACAGACAACAGACAAAGAGCAAACATTAATAATTATCCATCACAACACGGAAGGATTACCAGCTTACATTGAAGATATCAAATCTCACCACGAGTTGACACTTGGAGATGTTTTATGTTTCACTGAAACTCATCTCTCAGGCTCTTCTGTTGCTGAAAGTCTCCAGCTGGAGGGCTACAACCTGTTCAAACGCAACAGACACCTCTCATACACAAACCTTCCTGACATTGCAAGTAAAAGTGGCGGAGGTGTCGCCTTGTATGTCAGAAACCATTTCAAGGCCTATGAAAAGCAGTATCATTACAATGTGACTGACTTGGAGTTCTTGGTTGTCAAACTGGAGTCCCCTGTACAAGCTTTGATTGCTGTTTACAGGCCACCGGATTACAGTATTGGCCAATTCCTTACTAACCTGCTGGGCCTCTTGGAATCTTTGGAAAGAATGGATTGCCAACCAATAATACTCTGTGGAGATTTCAATGAAGATTTTCTGTGCAGAGCAAAGAAGCCAATATCTGACCTTCTTCACTCAAGAGGATATACCCAACTGGTCTGGGCAGCCACCACAGAAAAAAACACACTGTTGGATCACATTTACATCTCCAGGGTGCAGCACTGTCTCCAGTCAGGAGTACTGCACAGTTATTACAGCTATCATGATCCTGTGTATTGTGTTTTGAGCAGTGGTTGTGAACACGCTTAGAGCCTGCATAAACAGGGCATGAGCGTTGCCAGGCATTATCCAGGCATAGCATGAGCGTTATCCAGGCATACACTCCAACAACGTCGCAACCTAGCGACGATAACTAAAGCTCTGAGAGACCACAATATCCTCCATAAATGGAAGTATCCTGCCAAGCTCTCAGTTACCCATAATGGTACATCGGTCCTGATCTCAACGTTGGAAGAAGGTATTGCAGAATTACGTCAATGGGGCATTCTACCTGACCACGCTCTGCCAGCTGCTCCTACTCCAAATCCTAGTCAAATACAAGAGGACTGGCAAGTGGTCTCACGCAAATGCTCCTCCAAGAAAAACGCCGGTGGAAACGTGTGAGTTTAAAGCAATGCATATCATTCAGTTCTCTCCGGACACAGGGGTTCCAAATTATAATCCCTGTTTTCTCCCCCTAGACTTTTCATAGCAGTTGCGCCTGCACATGGATCGGTTCATTGATCCTTTTCTTATTGTTATTTTTGAATTTTCACTATTAACTTTGTTTTTTCTTTATTACTACTTTTGTTTTGCACGTTATCTGTTTGAAGCACGCAAACCAGCAGCGACCTCACACTTCACCCAGGACAAAGCCAGAATTCATACTCCCTCCCTGGACATCTACCATGGCCACAGTGAGTATATGCAATACATGGCACTACAGACTTCTCACAACCCTCCACATGATCATTAACTGCATATCTATCAATGCCAGAGGGCTGAACCACCCCGCGAAAAGACTATCCATGTGGACAGAAGCCAGGAAACGCAGGGCAGATATCCTGGGTGTCCAAAAGACTCACTTTCAGGAATCCAAAACTCCAAAATGTTCACATAAAGACTACCCTCATGTGTTCTAGGCCTGCACGCCGGGTCATAAAAAGGGAGGGGTATTAATTGCATTGAGGAATACTCTATCTTTCCAGCATAAAGAGACCATTCTTGATCCAAATTGTATATATATTATCTTGAAAGGAGATATTAACTCACATCCATATACATTGGTATCTCTGTATGCTCCAAATTCACATCAGATCTGCATCCTTAGCAGACTACTAAAGAAAATCAAGTCTCAACAATATGGCAACCTCATTGTCTGTGGTGACTTCAATCTCATAGTAGATCATAGACTAGATACGTCTACAAAAAAAAACAAAAAACAGATCCACATATTTGAGCAAAACAATTAATAACGCAGAACTATTTGATGTTTGGAGATGCTTGAACGCGAATGCAAGGGACTACACCTTCTTTTCCCACAGACATTGTTCCTACTCACGCATTGACTTATTTCTAACAGACAAATGGTTACTGCAAAAAGTTTCTTCTGCGATGATACATGACATTATGTGGCCTGACCACGCCGCTATTACTATTGCCATTAATGATCAGGTTGTCTCCTCCTCCCCACCCATCTGGCGCAACAATACCAGATTAATGCAAGAACCCCGAACCTCCACAATAATCTCCCAACACCAAAGTACTTTCTTTCTAAACAATGCTGATTCTGTGGAGAATCCTTTCACTCTCTGGAATGCCCATAAGGCATACATGAGGGGCATTTTAATACAACTAGGTTGTAGAGATAAAAAACGCCATACAGCTAAGATCAACTCTATCCTAACTGAAATACATACATTGGAAGCACAAAATAAACAAGCACCCGACCATACTCTCACCCAAAAACGTTCCCAATTAAGAGAGACTCTGAGAACAATTCTGTCCAAACAATATGACTACCACTTAAGACATCTGAAACTGAATTTGTACGCCAATGCCAACAGAGCAGGCAAATATGTAGCCAATAGGATAAAAGCTGCACACACTAGGACAAGAATTGCCCTCTTGATACATCCCACTCTCAAAACACAAAATCATTAACCCACAGGACATCGCAAACCAATTCGCTATGTATTACAGTAATCTGTATAACATCAAAGACGATCCCTCCACATATCAACCTACAACTGAAAACATTCAGAACTTCCTACAGAAATTAAATTGACCTTCTCTATCAGAGACCCAAATTCTCTCATTAAAATCCCCGTTTGCCACATCCGAGATAGAAGCTGTCATAGCTTCACTACCGAATGGCAAATCACCTGGGCCTGACGGGTTTTTAAATGAATATTTTAAAACGTTTAGCTCTTATCTTATGCCACATATGAAAACAGTCTTCACTAAGGCTGCAGATACGGCGATATTTCCACCAGAAATGTTACGAGCATACATAGTTACCCTCCCCAAGCCTGGCAAGGATCCTACTACACCTCCCAATTTTTGCCCTATTTCTCTATTGAATACCGATGTCAAATTTTACGCCAAACTATTAGCCAAACGAATAGCGGATTTCATTCCATCCCTTATTCAGCGTGACCAGATGGGCTTCGTGAGGGGGAGACAAACCTCAGATGCTACAAGGAGAATCATTAACATAATCCACCATGTTGAAAAAAACAAAACGCCTTCTCTGCTGCTTTCTATAGATGCAGAGAAGGCGTTTGACAGAGTACATTGGGAATACATGTCAATGACATTATCTAAGTTTGGATTTAGTGGTCATATACTGAATGCAGTACTAGCCTTATACTCTTGCCCCTCAGCACAGGTATACACGTCCAGTATGCTCTCCACTCCCTTTCAGATAACCAACGGTACCAGCCAAGGTTGTCCCCTATCTCCAACAATCTTATGATTGAACCCCTGGCGGAGGCCGTCTGAAAACCTGATATGCTATCGTGTTCTATTTGGTTCCACTCCCCACGTTATATATCTGTTTGCGGACGATGTAGTATTGTTGTTAACAAACCCCCCTATATAACTACCTACAGCACATGAAATTCTGAAATCCTTTGGGGATGTTTCCTATTATAAAGTGAATTTCACCAAATCCCTCATCCTAAATCTGGGGGTATCAGCCACAGAATGTCTCAAGTTATGTCAATCTCTTCCGTATTCCTGGACTGATGAGGGTATACCATACTTGGGCATCACCCTGACTAGTACCACTAGCTCACTAGCAGATTCTAATCTAAAACCCCTTATTAGTAAAATAGAAATCCAAACCAGAAAAATAGCCAAATATGAACTATCTTGGATGGGCAGGTTGGCAGCATTCAAAATGCTTATTTTACCACAGATTATATACGTTTTCAGGGTACTCCCGATAGCCATCCCAGCACAATACCTCAAGGCCCTTTCCAATCTTAAATGGACACTTTTATGGGGCACAAAGAAAGCTAGATGCTTACGAAATAATCGAATCCCTCATAAAAGTGTAGGAGGGGCGGGACTAATCGATGTCCATGATTATATGTGGGCAACCAGGCTTGACCAACTCAAATACCGTTTTTTTTCCACTGACATACCACTTTGGGTAGAAATCGAAAAATCACTAGCTCCTATGGGAGATAATTGGATACCCTGGGACACCAAGAATTCACCCCCCACTATCACAATCTCATTACAAGCTTGGAGATTCCTCCTAACCCGCCAACTTAGCGACTGCAAGGTGATAGACTTCAAATTCCCTCTAAGCATAATTGAAGCTAATGTACCAGTGCTATTCTTGAAAACATTCCCCTTCCCAAGGGATAAACACGGTGCATGACTGAGGCCTCGTACACACGACCGAGTTACTCGGCAAGAACCAGCAAGAAACTTGCTGGCAGAGATGTCTTGCCGAGAAATTTGTTCGTGTGTATGGTTTCTCGTCGAGAAAACCGACAAGTAACCTCGACGAGAAAATAGAGAACCTGCTCTCAATTTTCTCGTCGAGATTCTCGTCAGCCTGTTTCTCGACGAGAAAAGTGAGTGTGTGTACACTTACCTGTCCGCCGGGAAGCCCACGCATGTTTGAAATGAATTCGACGCATCCGCAGTAGCTTCCTAGGCATAGATAGGGTATACCAAGATGGCGGCGACGGCATCGAATGTGACGAGCGCATGCTCGTCGTAGTCGATGACGTCACTGCGTACACTCCATTCAAAGAACCGCGGGTTCTTTGAATCGAGTGTCTGTACACTCCGCCGGGACAAGTTTTTTGTCCAAGGATCTCGTCGAAAAAAACGACGTGTTTTTTTCGACGAGAAACTCGGTCGTGTGTACGAGGCCTTACTCCAAAATAACTGTCCTAAATCAGCAGACTGTTTAAAAAGGGAATTTAATATGCCAAAGCACATGCTTTTCACTTGTATACGTGTGGCTCAATTTATGAAATCACACCTGCACCCTATAACCCACCTTCCGACAGTAGTATGGCGACACCTCATGAGCGGCTCACTGCACAACAAGGGAATATCACTATATTATTATAAACGGTACTTAAAAATATAAAGGCGTTTAAAAAATCAGCTGTACATACAAGTGGGACACTGATCTGGGCACGAATACCACAGATGAACAATGGGAGTTTGCGTTTCAAACTATACAACACAAATCACACCATATTGGTCATTGGGAATTAATGATCAAGATAATTAATCGTTGGCAATATACACCCTACAGAATCGCAAAGATGTTCCCCAATTCTTCACCTTTGTGCTGGAGAGTAGGAATGAGCTGAACACCCCCGGGTTCGGTTCGCACCAGAACCCGCGAACGGACCGAAAGTTTGCACGAACGTTAGAACCCTATTAAATACAATGGATGCGAACGTTCGAAATCTAAAGTGCTAATTATAACGACTATTATGCATGTTATTGTCCTAAAAAGGGTTTGGGAACCCGGGTTCTTCACCAGGGGACATGTATCAATGCAAAAAGAAGAAGTTTTAAAAACGGCCGTTTTTCGGGAGCAGTCATTTTAATGATGCATAAAGTGAAAAAAAAAAAAAGTCAAATATTCCTTTAAATATCGTACCTGGGGGGTGTCTAAAGTATGCCTGTGAAGTGCCACGTGTTTCCCATGTTTAGAACTGTCCCTGCACAAAATGACATTTCTAAAGGAAAAAAAAGCCATTTAAAACTGCTTGCGGCTTTAATGTCATGTCTGGTCCCGGTAATATGGATGAAAATCTTTGAGAAAAATGGCATAGCTACCCCATCACCCCCCCCCACCCCAGCCCATTACCAGCCCCTTTGGGTCTTGTATGGATATTAAGGGGAACCCCGCAGACAAAATAAAAAAGGCCTTATATTCTCTGAACAGCCGTATACAGGCGGTGCATACAAGACAGGGACTGTAGGTTTGTTCTTATGTAGAATCTGTTTGTAATTTTGAACAGGTACATTGTTTAAGTGTAGCTCCAGCCAAAAAATCTATTTTTAAGCTTTTTGGAAAACATAGGGAAGGGTTATCACTAGGGATGAGCTTCGAGTTCGAGTCGAACTCATGTTCGACTCGAACATTGCCTGTTCGCCCGTTCGCCGAACAGCGAACAAATTGGGGTGTTCGCGGCAAATTCGAAAAATCTATGGGAGAAATCTAAAGTGCTAATTATAAAGGCTTATATGCAAGTTATTGTCCTAAAAAGTGTTTGGGGACCGGGGTCCTGCCCCAGGGGACATGTATCAATGCAAAAAGAAGTTTTAAAAACGGCCGTTTTTTCAGGAGCAGTGATTTTAATAATGCTTAAAATGAAAAAATAAAAGTGAAATATTCCTTTAAATTTCGTACCTGGGGGGTGTGTATGATATGCATGTGAAGTGGCGCATGTTTCCCGTGCTTAGAACTGTCCCTGCAAAAAATGTCATTTTTGAAAGAAAACAAGGCTTTTAAAACTGACTCGCGGCTATTAATGAATTGTCGGCTCCCGGCAATACATACAAAAGTCATTGATAAAAAAAAAAAAAAAAGCGTGGGGGTTCCCCAGAATTCAATTACCAGGCCCTTCAGGTCTGGAATGGATATTAAGGGGAACCCCGCCGCAAGTTAAAAAAAAAATTGACGTGGGGTTCCCCCAAATATCCATTCCAGGCCCTTCAGATCTGGCATGGATTTTAAGGGGAACTCCACCCCAAATTTTTAAAAAATGGCGTGGAGTCCCCCTAAAAATCCATACCAGACCCCTTATCCGAGCACGCAACCTGTCCGGCCGCAGGGGAAAAGGGGGGACGAGAGAGCGGCCCCCCCTCCCTCCTGAACCGTAGCAGGCCACATGCCCTCAACATGGGGAGGATGTCCCCATGTTGATGGGGACAAGGGCCTCATCCCCACAACCCTTGCCCGGTGGTTGTGGGGGTCTGCGGGCGGGGGGCTTATCGGAATCTGGAAGACCCCTTTAACAAAGGGGACCCCCAGATCCCGGCCCCCCCCTATGTGAATTGGTAAGGGGTACATTGTACCCCTACCATTTCACGAAGAAAGCGTAAATTTTTTTTTAAAAAAAACACACAAACACCTTGAAAAAGTCCTTTATTTAAAATAATAATAAAAAAAAAAAAACATTCCAGCGCTGAAATCCAGTGTCCCGCGGCGATCCCGATGTCCAGCGCTGTCCTTCATTGGTTGTGCCTGAGCGGACCTGATGGGGAACTCCCTCTCAGTATTTTAAATGTATAGACCCGCCCCTTCTAAAGTTCCCCATCAGGTCCGCTCCCTCGGTATGTCGGACCCGCCTACGTCATTGGCTTGAGCGGGGAACTTCCTTCACTGTGTAATTTAAATTTACATAGTGAAGGAAGTTCCCCGCTCAAGCCAATGACGTAGGCGGGTCCGACATACCGAGGGGGCGGACCTGATGGGGAACTGCTCTCACTTTGGCAATACATGTATAGACCCGCCCCTTCTCATGTTCCGCATCTGGTCCGCTGAGAGGACCTGATGGGGAACTTTAGAAGGGGCGGGTCTATACATTTAAAATACTGAGAGGGAGTTCCCCATCAGGTCCGCTCAGGCACAACCAATAAAGGACAGCGCTGGACATCGGGATCGCCGCCGGACACTGGATTTCACCGCTGGAATGTTTTTTTTTTTTTTAAATAAAGGACTTTTTCAAGGTGTTTGTGTGTTTTTTTTAAACATTTTTTTACGCTTTCTTCGTGAAATGGTAGGGGTACAATGTACCCCTTACCAATTCACATAGGGGGGGGCGGGATCTGGGGGTCCCCTTTGTTAAAGGGGTCTTCCAGATACCGATAAGCCCCCCGCCCGCAGACCCCCACAACCACCGGGCAAGGGATGTGGGGATGAGGCCCTTGTCCCCATCAACATGGGGACATCCTCCCCATGTTGAGGGCATGTGGCCTGGTACGGTTCAGGAGGGAGGGGGGGCCGCTCTCTCGCCCCCCCTTTTCCCCTGCGGCCGGCCAGGTTGCGTGCTCGGATAAGGGGTCTGGTATGGATTTTTAGGGGGACTCCACGCCATTTTTTTTTTAAATTTGGGGTGGAGTTCCCCTTAAAATCCATGCCAGATCTGAAGGGCCTGGAATGGATATTTGGGGGAACCCCACGTCAATTTTTTTTTAAATTTGCGGCAGGGTTCCCCTTAATATCCATTCCAGACCTGAAGGGCCTGGTAATTGAATTCTGGGGAACCCCCACGCTTTTTTTTTTTTTTTTTTTTTTTTATCAATGACTTTTGAATGTATTGCCGGGAGCCGACAATTCATTAATAGTCGCAAGTCAGTTTTAAATGACTTTTTTTCTTTCAAAAATGACATTTTTTGCAGGGACAGTTCTAAGCACGGGAAACATGCGCCACTTTACATGCATATCATACACACCCCCCAGGTACGAAATTTAAAGGAATATTTCACTTTTATTTTTTCATTTTAAGCATTATTAAAATCACTGCTCCCGAAAAAACGGCCGTTTTTAAAACTTTTTTTTGCATTGATACATGTCCCCTGGGGCAGGACCCGGGTCCCCAAACACTTTTTAGGACAATAACTTGCATATCAGCCTTTAAAATTAACACTTTAGATTTTGAACGTTCGAGTCCATTGTATTTAATAGGGTTCTAAAGTTTACACGAACATTTTGTCTGTTCGCAGGTTCTGGTGCGAACCGAACAGGGGGGTGTTCGGCTCATCCCTGGTTATCACCCCTGTAACATTTGTTTTGCTGTCTGTGCCCCTGTTCAGAACATTTCACCTCACTTTCCGTCCCAATGACAAATGTTTTTGAAAACTGGGGTTTTTATTGAAACAAGGATTGGTGATAAAGCATCAGTAGAGAGGAGACACCTTTTTCCCATATTAACTCTTACAGGAGAGAATTTCCCTTCCTAGGGGTAGATTTCCTCTCACTTCCTGTTGTCTCCTTCCGTTTGCAAGTAGGAGTCGTTTGTAAGTTGGATGTTTGAAAGTAGGGGCCTGCCCTATATACTCTGCTGAAATTTTCCCCTTACATGTTGGTGTTGCCACAACACTGTTAGCCCTCACAGTTACTCTTGGTGGGCGCATGAATGGGCCCTGCTGTGAATTATCAGATCAAGAATTGTAATTGCATGCCCCTGTTGAACAGGGGCTGAAAAATTGGGCCTTAGGCACTGGTGCCACAACACTGCAACCCCTCACAGATACTGTACTTGGAGCACAGCAATGAGCCCTGTTGCAAAGTATTGCATCAAAAATTGTAATTACACGCCCCTGTTAAACAGGGGCTGAAAAATTGGGCCTTAGGCACTGGTGCTGGTCCCACGACACTGCAACCTCTCCCAGATACTCTAGTTGGAGTGCAGGAATGAGCCCTGCTGCAAAGCATTGCATAAAAAATTGTAATTACATACCCCTGTTAAACAGGGGCTGAAAAATTGGGCCTTAGGCACTGGTGGCGGCACCCAGAAATAAAAATGTTCTTCCAAGCTATCATCATCAATCGGATCATTGAGGAGGAGGAGGATAGTCAGTCAACATAACAGGACAGTCACTCAGCATCAGCATCAGTCTTGAAGGGATGTGACATTTGAAAATAAATTAGTCTGTTATATCAGCTTCAGGTGTTTGGTAGCTGGTGGTGATCCAAGACTGGTTCATCTTTATGAAGGTCAGTCGATCAACCGAGTCGGTGGACAGGCACACCCTGTGATCCGTGAAAAATCCTCCAGCAGCACTGAATGTGCGTTCTGAAAGAACGCTGGATGCAGGACAGGCCAGTAGCTCAATTGCATACTGTGCAAGCTCTGGCCAGTGATCCATCCTCAAGACCCAGTAAGCCAGAGGATTTTCGGTGGGGAAGGTGTCCAAGTCTGACCTTGCCCCTAGGTATTCCTGCACCATGTATATCAGACGCTGGTGATGGTTGCTGGAACCAATCATACCTTGGGGCTGCGGACTAAAGAATTGTCTGAACGCTTCGGTCAGACGGCCACCTTCCCCACCGCTCCTTCTTTGACTGACCGAAGCCTCAGCAACTCGTTGTCCAGGACCAGGAGTTTGTAACCTCCCAGTCTCTGGGAACGCGTTGCACAGACCTTTCTGCAAGGCCTCCCGGAGTTGTCTCATCCTCTGCTCCCTCTGCGACGGTAAGATAAGGTCCGCAACCTTACTCTTGTACCGTGGATCAAGAAAAGTGGCCAGCCAGTAATGGTCCCTCTCCTTGATCCGAAGAATACGAGGATCCTTCCGCAGACTTTGCAGGATCAGGGAGGCCATGCAGCGTAAGTTAGCTGAGGCATTCTGTCCGGAGTCCTCTGGGTCACTAAGGACGACATGATCCGCAGCCACCTCCTCCCAGCCACGTACAAGTCCACGGGTTTCTTGGGACTGTAAATCATCCCCAAAAGACTGCTGCTGATGATGCTGAGTGCCAGGCTCCACCTCCATGCTGACACAATCCTCCTCCTCCTCCTCATCCTCCTCCTCCTCTTCCTGTGCGATGGGTGGGACAAAAGGAACACTGTCTGGGTAAAGGGGGCCTTGAGAGGCAAGGAAGTCCTCCTCTTCCTGCCTCTGTTCTGCCTCAAGTGCCCTGTCCATTATTCCACGCAGCGTATGTTCCAACAGGTGGACAAGAGGTACAGTGTCACTGATGCATGCACTGTCACTGTTCACCATCCTCGTGGCCTCCTCAAATGGTGCCAGGACAGTGCATGCATCCCTGATCATGCCCCACTGGCGTGGTGAAAAAAACCTGAGCTCCCCTGACCCTGTCCTGGTGCCGTAGTCACACAGGTACTCATTGATGGCCCTCTGCTGCGTGTGCAGCCGCTGCAGCATGGCCAATGTTGAGTTCCACCTGGTGGGCATGTCACATATAAGGCGGTTCTTGGGCAAGTTCAACTCCTTTTGCAGCTCAGCCAGGCGAGCACTGGCATTATAAGATCTGCGGAAATGCACACAGACTTTCCTGGCCTGCCTCAGGACATCCTGTAAGCCCGGGTACCTGCCCAAGAACCACTGCACCACCAGGTTAAGGACATGAGCCACACAGGGCACATGGGTCAGTTGTCCCTGTCAGAGGGCGGAGAGGAGGTTGGTGCCATTGTCGCAAACCACCATTCCTGGCTTAAGCTGGCGTGGCGTCAACCGACTCTCGGCCTGCCCCTGCAGAGCAGACAGAACCTCTGCCCCAGTGTGGCTCCTGTCCCCCAAACACACCAGCGCAAGCACGGCATGGCATCTTTTTGCCTGCGTACTTGCGTAGCCCCTTGAACGCCTACGGAGCACCGCTGGTTCTGAGGACAAAGCACAGGAAGAGGCCGTGGAGGAAGAAGAAGAGGAGGGGGTGGAGGAGAGAGGTGTGTCACAACCAGTAGTAGCATTTTGGAGGCGTGGCGGCGGAACAACCTCCAACACTACTGCACCTTGTCCTGCATCCTTCCCAGATGCCAAAAGAGTGACCCAATGGGCCGTGAAAGAAAGGTAACGTCCCTGTCCATGCCTGCTGGACCATGAGTCAGCGGTAATATGCACCTTACCGCTGACCGCCCTGTCCAGCGAGGCCAAGACATTGCCTTCCACATGCCGGTAGAGAGCCGGAATCGCCTTCCGTGAGAAAAAGTGGCGTTTGGGAACCTGCCACTGAGGAACCGCACATTGCACAAACTCACGGAAGGGGGCCGAGTCTACCAACTGAAAAGACAGCAGTTGAAGTGCTAGCAATTTAGCCAAGCTAGCATTCAACCGCTGGGCATGTGGATGGCTGGGAGTGAACTTCTTTTGACGGTCCAGCAGCTGGGGCAGGGAAATTTGCCTGCTAGAATCGGACGTCGGTGTACTGCTAGCAGAGTGCCCGCAAGTACTTGGCTGTGACACACCTAATTCTACACCTTCATTCCTCTCAGTGCAGATTTCAGAGAGGACTGAAGGTATAGTGGGGTTGGAGATCCCAGCTGATGCGGTGCAAGGAGAGGTCCGCTTTGTTCTTTGGTGTGGGCCTTTAAGGTAGGCTTGCCAACGAGCTGCATGGCAGGTCAACATATGTCTGGTCAAGCATGTGGTGCCCAAGCGGCTGATGTTTTGGCCACGCGATATACGCTTGAGACATATGTTGCAAACAGCAGCTGTGCGATCTGATGCACTCGACTCAAAAAAGGCCCACACCAAAGAACTTTTTGAATAACGGGCAGAGGCAGCGCCCTGCACAGGCGGAGCTCTGCGGTGTGATTCCGTCGGTGTGCTGCCCTTACGCTGGCCCCCCAAGGGCATCCTGCCTCGTTGGAGATGTGCCTCCTCCTCATCCTCCTCCTCCTCCTCCTCTCTCCTCTTAGGCACCCACGTGGATTCAGTGACCTCATCATCCCCTCCCTCCTCATCACTGGAGCGAATTTGGCAGTATGCTGCAGCTGCTGGAACATGACTGCCAGATTGGTGTCCTTCTTGAGCATCCCCTCTCTCTGCTCTCACGCTACTGCCTTCCTCTAGCTGGGTATCATCATCAGACCCTTCGAAACGCTGGGCATCCTCCTGGAGCATGTACCCAACACTGTGCTCAAACAGTTCGGGGGACTCCTCAGGAGGACATGGTGGGTCTAGGGAAGGAGTGACTGATGATGACATTGATACCAGGGATGAGGACGCTTTGGCAGCTGCTTTGCCAGTACCCTGAGCCTGGGTGAGAGAGGATGAGGGGGATGAGGAGGGCTTGGTCATCCACTCTACCAAGTCTTCGGCATGATGCGGCTCAACACGTCCAGCTGCCGAAAAGAAGGACAAGCGTGTCCCATGGCCACGTGCTGATGGCGATGCACCGCGTCCACGACCAGCACTGTTGTCTCTAGACACAGAGCCTGCTTGCCCTCTTTTATTGGCTCCTGACTGTCTGCCTCTCCTTGTTTGCCTTACAGACATTCTAATGGCCTGCAGGGAGATGGGAAAACCAGCAATAAGGCCTAGCTTCAGGAGTATATTTTGCAGGAATTACACTACGCCTGCTGTAAGTGCTGCAAATGCCTGTTGGTGTAACACACTAGGAAAACACAGCAATACGGCCTAGCTTCAGGAGAATATTTTGCAGGAATCACACTACGCCTGCTGTAAGTGCTACAAATGCCTGTTGGTGTAACACACTAGGAAAACACAGCAATACGGCCTAGCTTCAGTAGTATATTTTGCAGGAATTACACTATGCCTGCTGTAAGTGCTGCAAATGCCTGTAGGAAAACACAGCAATACGGCCTAGCTTCAGGAGTATATTTTGCAGGAATCACACTACGCCTGCTGTAAGTGCTGCAAATGCCTGGTAGTGTAACACACCAGGAAAACACAGCAATACGGGCTAGCTTCAGGTGTATAATGTGCAGGAGGCACACTACGTCCGCTGTAAGTGCTGCAAATGCCTGGTAGTGTAACACACCAGGAAAATACAGCAATACGGGCTAGCTTCAGGTGTATAATGTGCAGGAGGCTTAGCAACAATGACACTGACACTGTCCCCTGCCTATCCTTCTCTCCCTACACACAAGGTTTAGCAAAGAATATGACACTGACACTCTCCCTGCCTATCCTTCTCTCTCCATACACACAAGGTTTAGCAAAGAATAGATTTGACACTGTCCCTGCCTATCCTTCACTTTCCCTGCTCCGGAACACACTACACGAGGCCGCCGCGCTGGTGGCCTTTTATAGTGTGGGGCGTGTACTAAACCCCCTCACATCCTGCCTGTGGCCAATCATTGCTCTCCTCGCTGCCGGCGCTGTGATTGGCCAAGCATGCAGGGTCACAGTGCATGCTTGGCCAATCACAGCGCCGGGATTGGACTGCGATGGCGCAGTGTATTGTGGGCCGTTCGCGTCACTCGAATTTGGCGCTAACGGCCCAAATCGTTCGTTGTTCGCCGAACGCGCGAAAAGCCGATGTTCGAGTCGAACGTATGTTCGACTCGAACACCGAGCTCATCCCTACTGGAGAGAATGCGGACAGAAGGGCCACCTCCTTCACATGTTCTGGGAGTGTCCTAGTGTAACTAGCTTCTGGAATCAAGTATTCAAACTAATTTCATCCACTACAGGAATACTCACACCCCCTAACCCATCACTGACTATACTACACATTGGTCTAGAAAACTTTCCATACACCATGAGAACGGTGGTATCTCACATCCTGTTAGCTGCTAGGTCCTTGATACTTCAAAATTGGAAAAATATTCATGTAGTTAATCTTACTGATGTAACCAGAAAAGTTCACCAAAACGACATGTTTGAACGACTTTTAGCAATCAATTCACTCAAATGCGGTAAATTTGATAACATGTGGGAAATTTGGACCAGAAACTATAATACTGCCTAAATATCTAAATTATATATATATATATATATATATATATATATATATATATATATATATACACACACACACACACTGTTAAGTTTCTAACAATTTTATATGCATAAGTACATTTACTCTGGTTATGTGCTTCTTTTTGTTGCTCATTGTTATTTCTTATTTTTATGTTTCTTTGATTTACTTATTCCTTGTATACTATTGAAAAACTTTTAATAAACATCTTTCAATGAATTAAAAAAAAAAAAAAATGAATAAAAGTTGAAATGCATTTCTCACTCTATCAAGCTTGTCATGTGCACTTTTTAAATTTTGATCAATCAATTGGTTAGTGTAATGTTTACTATCTTTACTCACTCCAAACACTCCACACAGTTACTCTGCCCACTCCATAAAGTTACTCTGCCCAGTCCAACAAAAATCATTTTGGAAAATAAAAAAAATAAAAAATTTTTGAAAAAATTGTTCCACTCTTTCAGCTAATGATGGGACTTCAATTTTTTTATACTATTTCTACTTTTTAAAATATTAAGCTTTTTAACACTTTTCACAGTTACTCCAGCCACTCCAACCACACAACAGTTGCTCAAGCCACTCCACCCAGTTACACCGCCCACTCCAGTTGTAGACTACTGGTGGAGGCAAGAACACGTCACACAATTTCCCCAGAAATTGTAGCTTTTCTAGTTATTTTTCTTATTCTTATTATAACCAAATTTTACCACCCTAACTCCTCCCACAGTTTTTACACTACATAGACAAGTAATATACCGAAACGTGCGGATTGTTCCCGAATGGTGTGCTATTACTTTGTGGAACGTTTTGCCGAATCGTTCACGAAATATCGTTTTTGCGGCGAAATTTGTCCCATAGGAATGAATGGCGAAACTAGAGTGTGAGCTGACAAAATCTGAAAAATCAGGACATGATTTCTAACCTGCCACCACTCCCTCATTTTTAAACCCACCTACACAAATTTTATATCAAAACGTTCAGCTATCCCTGCTGCCACTACACGTGTCCACGGCTAAGCCATAGTCCTTACAGTTTTCACAATATGATGATTTGTTTGCAACTCACGCCACCCATTGACTTTTATTGAAACTCCCCTCTAGACACTTCAAATTCAAAGGGCAATTTCTAAACTGTGACTGTGCCTTTAATTTTAATATTTCAGAGACATACTATATATCAAAATGTAGGTCTGGGTCTTGTGATTCTCACAATATAAAGTTCTTCGCTGTAGGATTTAAGAATGGCAAGTATTCAGGAGAGGTGTGTGACCTGTGGTTAGAGCCTGCATAAACAAACATTGGTTTCCTTGGCAACGCTGAGGTAATTATAGCTCCTCCCACATAGCTCTGAGAGAAGTTTCTGTATCACAAATTGTTGTAACAGGGAGGTTGGCTGTGTTGTCTTTCCCTCAGGACACAGTATGTTCCCAGTTGGGGTGTCTGGGGGGAAAGGCAATGCACGTCGCCTCTAATTTCTCTAAGGCATTTCTAATGTTCAACTTTGCTTACTCTTTTGATTCTGTTATCTGTAAATTAATTACTATGTACCTCTACTATGTACTGTAATATGACGGATACTGTTTTTCCGCTCTTTATGACCCCCCCCCCCCCCATGAAAAAAAAATTTTTTTTGAAAAACAAAAATAATAATAAAAAAAAAATTTTGAAAACAAAATATAATAAAAAAAAATCATTTAAAAAAAACAATATATTTTTTGAAAAAAAAATCATTTTGAAAAAAAAAAAAAACATTTTTGAAAAAATTGTTCTGCTCTTTCAGCTAATGATGGGACTTCTTCCATTTTTTTCTACTATTTCTACTTTTTAAAAACAGTTGCTCAAGCCACTCCACCCAGTTACTCCGCCCACTCCAGTTGTAGACTACTGGTGGAGGCAAGAACACTTCACACAATTTCCCCATAAATTGTAGCTTTTCTAGTTATTATTATTCTTATTATAGCCAAAATTTACCACCCTAACTCCTCCCACAGCTTTTGCACTACATAGACAAGTAATATACCGGAACGTGCAGATTTTTCCCGATCGGTAAGCTATTACTTTGTGGAATGTTTTGCCCAATCGTTCACAAAATATCGTTGTTTTTGCGGCAAAATTTGTCCCATAGGAATGAGTGGTGAAACTAGAGTGGGAACTGACAAAAGCTGAAAAATCAGGACATGATTTCTACAGTAAAAATAAAAAATAATAATCTTGACCTAGGAGGACATAGGAGGTATAGGTGGCGGTGGATGTGGCGGTGTAGGTGGAAGCGGCGGTGGAGGAGGACAAGGTAGTCAACACTTTTGTTTTTAATTTAAGTTAATTTTAAATTAGGGTACACCCCGAAAAAGTGAGAGAGATCAAAAATACAACAATGGCTGGGTAAGGCCAGTATACATGTCTATTCTGCACAAGGTACGGACAAGTCCTGTGGGATCCATGCCTGGTTCATTTTAATGAAGGTGAGCTTGTCCACATTGGCTCTGGACAGGCGGCTGCGCTTGTCTGTGATAACGCCCCCTGCCGTGCTAAATACACGTTCAGATAATACACTGGCTGCAGGGCAGGCCAGCACCTCCAAGGCGTAAAAGGGCAAGCTCAGGCCATGTGCCCAATTTGGAGACCCAGAAGCTGAAGGGGGCAGACCCGTCATTCAGTACGTGTAGGTGTGTGCACACTGCTCCACCATGTTGGTGAAATACTGCCTCCTGCTAAGACGTTCCATATCAGCTGGTGGTGTTGGTTGTTGTGGCGTGCTGACAAAGCTTTTCCACATTTCAGCCATGCTAACCCTGCCTTCTAAGGTGCTGGCGGTGCCCCGGCTGCATTGGTGACCTCTTCCTCCTCCTCTGCCTTCGCCTTGTACTTCCACCGTACGCCCGCTGTCAGGTGGGAATGCCACCAGCAGCGCGTCTACCAGCGTGCGCTTGTACTCGTGCATCTTACAATCACGCTCCAGTGAGGGAATGAAGGACGGTACATTGTCCTTGTAACGGGGATCCAGCAGCGTGGCCACCCAGTAATCAGCACCTGTTAGAATGTGGGCAACTCGGCGGTTGTTGCGGAGACACTGCAGCATGTAATCGCTCATGTGTGCCAGGCTGCCCAGAGGCAACGAAAAGCTGTCCTCTGTGGGAGGTGTATCGTCTGTGTCCTCCGTATCCCCCCAGCCACGCACCAGTGATGGCCATGAGCTGGTCTGGGTGCCACCCTGCTGTGAACATGGTTCCTCCTCCTCCATCTCCTCCTCCTCTTCCTCCACCTTGTCATCCTCCAGAACTGTGCCCTTGCTGGACAATTTTGTACCTGGCATTTGTTGGTGCAGGAACCCACCCTCGGAGCCACTTGTGAATGACTGCCCTGAAATCCTTGGAAATAATCCCTCTTCCTCCTCCTCCTCCTGGGCTACATCCTCTTCCATTATCGCCCGAAGCGTTTTTTCAAGGACGCATAGAACTGGGATAGGAACGCTGAGAACAGCGTCATGTTGGTGGAGTACTCGAAACAGTGCAACAAGGCACATAGGTTTCGCATGGAGGCCCAGTTATTGGTGGTGAAGTGGTGCTGTTCTGCAGAGCGACTCACGCGTGCATGCTGCAGCTGAATCTCCACTATCACCTGCTGCTGCACGCACAGTCTGGCCAGCATGTGCAAGGTGGAGTTCCACCTTGTGGGCACGTCACATATGAGGCGGTGAGCGGGAAGGCCGAAGTTACGCTGCAGCGCTGACAGGCGAGCAGCAGGGTGAGAACGCCGAAAGTGCACACAGACGGCCCGCACTTTCAGCTCTGGCATATCGGGGTAATTTTTAAGGAACCCCTGCACCACCAAATTCAGCACATGCGCCAGGCAAGGGATGTGCGTCAAACCAGCTAGGCCCAGAGCTGCTACGAGATTTAGCCCATTATCGTACACCACCAGTAGGGATGAGCTTCGTGTTCGAATCGAACATACGTTCGACTCGAACATCGGCTGTTCGATCGTTCGACGAAGATCGAACGATTTGGGCCGTTCGCGCCAAATTCGAGTGACGCGAACGGCCCACAATGCACTACGCCATCGCAGTGTCATCCAGGCGCTGTGATTGGCCAAGCATGCACTGTGACCCCGCATGCTTGGCCAATCACAGCGCCGGCAGCGAGGAGAGCAATGATTGGCCACAGGCAGGATGCCTGTGGCCAATTATTGCTGAGGGTGTTTAGTACACGCCCCACACTATAAAAGGCCGCCAGCACGGCGGCCTAGTGTAGTGTGTTCCGGAGCAGGGATAGAGCAGCATAGGCAGGGACAGTGACTTTTATTTCTTTCTTGCTTAACCTGGATTCCTTTAGTTTAGGGAAAGAGAAGGATAGGTAGGGAGAGTGTCAGTGTGTTTTGTGCTTGTGCTATAGTGTGCTTAAAAAAAACATTTTTTCTAGGGACAGAAAACTGTAGGTAGGGAGAGTGTCAGTTTCTTTCACTGTGCAAGTCCTTGTTTCTAGGGACCTGGAAGGACAGTGAGTGAATTCTCCTTGTGCTATATTGTGCTTAAAAAAAACATTTTTTCTAGGGACAGAAAACTGTAGGTAGGGAGAGTGTCAGTTTCTTTCACTGTGTAAGTCCTTGTTTCTAGGGACCTGGAAGGACAGTGAGTGAATTCTCCTTGTGCTATATTGTGCTTAAAAAAAACATTTTTTCTAGGGACAGAAAACTGTAGGTAGGGAGAGTGTCAGTTTCTTTCACTGTGTAAGTCCTTGTTTCTAGGGACCTGGAAGGACAGTGAGTGAATTCTCCTTGTGCTATATTGTGCTTAAAAAAAACATTTTTTCTAGGGACAGAAAACTGTAGGTAGGGAGAGTGTCAGTTTCTTTCACTGTGTAAGTCCTTGTTTCTAGGGACCTGGAAGGACAGTGAGTGAATTCTCCTTGTGCTTTATTGTGCTTAAAAAAAACATTTTTTCTAGGGACAGAAAACTGTAGGTAGGGAGAGTGTCAGTTTCTTTCACTGTGCAAGTCCTTGTTTCCAGGGACCTGGAAGGACAGTGAGTGAATTCTCCTTGTGCTATATTGTGCTTAAAAAAAACATTTTTTCTAGGGACAGAAAACTGTAGGTAGGGAGAGTGTCAGTTTCTTTCACTGTGTAAGTCCTTGTTTCTAGGGACCTGGAAGGACAGTGAGTGAATTCTCCTTGTGCTATATTGTGCTTAAAAAAAACATTTTTTCTAGGGACAGAAAACTGTAGGTAGGGAGAGTGTCAGTTTCTTTCACTGTGTAAGTCCTTGTTTCTAGGGACCTGGAAGGACAGTGAGTGAATTCTCCTTGTGCTTTATTGTGCTTAAAAAAAACATTTTTTCTAGGGACAGAAAACTGTAGGTAGGGAGAGTGTCAGTTTCTTTCACTGTGCAAGTCCTTGTTTCCAGGGACCTGGAAGGACAGTGAGTGAATTCTCCTTGTGCTATATTGTGCTTAAAAAACACATTTTTTCTAGAGACAGAAAACTGTAGGTAGGGAGAGTGTCAGTTTCTTTCACTGTGTAAGTCCTTGTTTCTAGGGACCTGGAAGGACAGTGAGTGAATTCTCCTTGTGCTTTATTGTGCTTAAAAAAAACATTTTTTCTAGGGACAGAAAACTGTAGGTAGGGAGAGTGTCAGTTTCTTTCACTGTGTAAGTCCTTGTTTCTAGGGACCTGGAAGGACAGTGAGTGAATTCTCCTTGTGCTATATTGTGCTTAAAAAAAACATTTTTTCTAGGGACAGAAAACTGTAGGTAGGGAGAGTGTCAGTTTCTTTCACTGTGTAAGTCCTTGTTTCTAGGGACCTGGAAGGACAGTGAGTGAATTCTCCTTGTGCTTTATTGTGCTTAAAAAAATCATTTTTTCTAGGGACAGAAAACTGTAGGTAGGGAGAGTGTCAGTTTCTTTCACTGTGCAAGTCCTTGTTTCCAGGGACCTGGAAGGACAGTGAGTGAATTCTCCTTGTGCTATATTGTGCTTAAAAAACACATTTGTGACTGGTGCACTAACCGTGTGCATGGCCTAAATCCTGACCCATTCTATTACTTTGTCACTGGTGGCGCAGGGACAGGCAAATCACACCTGATAAAGTGCATCTATGCTGAGGCGACAAAGATACTCTGTAAACTTACCAGACTACGGGAGGAAGCAGACATATCCATGCCCAGCGTTTTACTAACTGCATTTACAGAAACAGCAGCTTTCAACATTTCAGGCAACACTTTGCATTCTCTGCTGAAGTTGCCAAGAAGTTTGAAGCCACCCTATCAAGGACTTGGAAATCTCAGAGGAAGTGAGGGCACAGCTGTCAAATGCAGAGATCATTGTTATTGACGAGGTGTCAATGATTTCAAAGCCCCTGTTTGCCTACATCAACTGGAGATTACAGCAAATCAAAGGCAGTAAGAAACCTTTTGGTGGTATGTCAGTACTAGCAGTAGGAGACTTTTACCAGGTCCCCCCGCTGGGAAAAAGTAAGCCACTCTGCGTGTTTGAGGAAAATACCAATGACGTCTGGAAAGACTACTTTCAGATGATCACGCTGACAGAGATCATGCGACAGAAGGATGACATTTCATTTGCTGAGCTTTTGAATAGAATCAGAGTCAAGCAGAAGACTGGCACCTTAAGCAATGATGACAAAGCTCTGCTTGCTCAGGCTTTGACAGATCCCACCCACTGCCCTAATGACGTGCTGCACATCTTTGCCACCAACAAAGAGGTTCACAAACATAATGCCGCAACTGTGTCTGTTCTCCATTCAAACGTCACCAACATAGATGCAGACGATTACAGAAAAGACCCTAAAACAGGAGTGATGCTGAGGCAACACCAACCTTTCAAAGGACACAAAGACAATCTGATTGACACACTGCAAGCAGCTGAAGGTGCCCGTATCATGATCACAAGAAACATTGATGTTGAAGACGGGCTTGTTAACGGGACATTTGGCAAGATTTCAAGAATAATCATCCAGACTGAGAATGGTGCTACTACGATAAACAAGCTTGGACTTGTGCTGGACAATCCAAATGCAGGACAGAGATACCGTAACAAGTCGTCTTGTGATGCTGACAACTTGGTGTACATAGAAAGGGTAGAGGAAAACCTGAGACAGAAAGGAGATGTTCGCAGGCAGTTCCCCCTGAAGTTGGCTTTTGCATGTATGATTCATAAGTGTCAGGGGATGTCCATACAGTCGGCAGTGGTCTCATTGAAACGGGTCTTTCAACCGGGAATGGCCTATGTTGCTCTGAGTAGAACGACTACACTGCAAGGACTGCACATAACCGACTTTGATGAGAAGAAGATATTTGCTGATCCTGAAATCACAGCCTCCCTGGACTCAATGAAGAATGCATCACTGGAAAGTGTTATGCCCCTCTTAAAGTTTCTACAGACAACAGACAAAGAGCAAACATTAATAATTATCCATCACAACACGGAAGGATTACCAGCTTACATTGAAGATATCAAATCTCACCACGAGTTGACACTTGGAGATGTTTTATGTTTCACTGAAACTCATCTCTCAGGCTCTTCTGTTGCTGAAAGTCTCCAGCTGGAGGGCTACAACCTGTTCAAACGCAACAGACACCTCTCATACACAAACCTTCCTGACATTGCAAGTAAAAGTGGCGGAGGTGTCGCCTTGTATGTCAGAAACCATTTCAAGGCCTATGAAAAGCAGTATCATTACAATGTGACTGACTTGGAGTTCTTGGTTGTCAAACTGGAGTCCCCTGTACAAGCTTTGATTGCTGTTTACAGGCCACCGGATTACAGTATTGGCCAATTCCTTACTAACCTGCTGGGCCTCTTGGAATCTTTGGAAAGAATGGATTGCCAACCAATAATACTCTGTGGAGATTTCAATGAAGATTTTCTGTGCAGAGCAAAGAAGCCAATATCTGACCTTCTTCACTCAAGAGGATATACCCAACTGGTCTGGGCAGCCACCACAGAAAAAAACACACTGTTGGATCACATTTACATCTCCAGGGTGCAGCACTGTCTCCAGTCAGGAGTACTGCACAGTTATTACAGCTATCATGATCCTGTGTATTGTGTTTTGAGCAGTGGTTGTGAACACGCTTAGAGCCTGCATAAACAGGGCATGAGCGTTGCCAGGCATTATCCAGGCATAGCATGAGCGTTATCCAGGCATACACTCCAACAACGTCGCAACCTAGCGACGATAACTAAAGCTCTGAGAGACCACAATATCCTCCATAAATGGAAGTATCCTGCCAAGCTCTCAGTTACCCATAATGGTACATCGGTCCTGATCTCAACGTTGGAAGAAGGTATTGCAGAATTACGTCAATGGGGCATTCTACCTGACCACGCTCTGCCAGCTGCTCCTACTCCAAATCCTAGTCAAATACAAGAGGACTGGCAAGTGGTCTCACGCAAATGCTCCTCCAAGAAAAACGCCGGTGGAAACGTGTGAGTTTAAAGCAATGCATATCATTCAGTTCTCTCCGGACACAGGGGTTCCAAATTATAATCCCTGTTTTCTCCCCCTAGACTTTTCATAGCAGTTGCGCCTGCACATGGATCGGTTCATTGATCCTTTTCTTATTGTTATTTTTGAATTTTCACTATTAACTTTGTTTTTTCTTTATTACTACTTTTGTTTTGCACGTTATCTGTTTGAAGCACGCAAACCAGCAGCGACCTCACACTTCACCCAGGACAAAGCCAGAATTCATACTCCCTCCCTGGACATCTACCATGGCCACAGTGAGTATATGCAATACATGGCACTACAGACTTCTCACAACCCTCCACATGATCATTAACTGCATATCTATCAATGCCAGAGGGCTGAACCACCCCGCGAAAAGACTATCCATGTGGACAGAAGCCAGGAAACGCAGGGCAGATATCCTGGGTGTCCAAAAGACTCACTTTCAGGAATCCAAAACTCCAAAATGTTCACATAAAGACTACCCTCATGTGTTCTAGGCCTGCACGCCGGGTCATAAAAAGGGAGGGGTATTAATTGCATTGAGGAATACTCTATCTTTCCAGCATAAAGAGACCATTCTTGATCCAAATTGTATATATATTATCTTGAAAGGAGATATTAACTCACATCCATATACATTGGTATCTCTGTATGCTCCAAATTCACATCAGATCTGCATCCTTAGCAGACTACTAAAGAAAATCAAGTCTCAACAATATGGCAACCTCATTGTCTGTGGTGACTTCAATCTCATAGTAGATCATAGACTAGATACGTCTACAAAAAAAAACAAAAAACAGATCCACATATTTGAGCAAAACAATTAATAACGCAGAACTATTTGATGTTTGGAGATGCTTGAACGCGAATGCAAGGGACTACACCTTCTTTTCCCACAGACATTGTTCCTACTCACGCATTGACTTATTTCTAACAGACAAATGGTTACTGCAAAAAGTTTCTTCTGCGATGATACATGACATTATGTGGCCTGACCACGCCGCTATTACTATTGCCATTAATGATCAGGTTGTCTCCTCCTCCCCACCCATCTGGCGCAACAATACCAGATTAATGCAAGAACCCCGAACCTCCACAATAATCTCCCAACACCAAAGTACTTTCTTTCTAAACAATGCTGATTCTGTGGAGAATCCTTTCACTCTCTGGAATGCCCATAAGGCATACATGAGGGGCATTTTAATACAACTAGGTTGTAGAGATAAAAAACGCCATACAGCTAAGATCAACTCTATCCTAACTGAAATACATACATTGGAAGCACAAAATAAACAAGCACCCGACCATACTCTCACCCAAAAACGTTCCCAATTAAGAGAGACTCTGAGAACAATTCTGTCCAAACAATATGACTACCACTTAAGACATCTGAAACTGAATTTGTACGCCAATGCCAACAGAGCAGGCAAATATGTAGCCAATAGGATAAAAGCTGCACACACTAGGACAAGAATTGCCCTCTTGATACATCCCACTCTCAAAACACAAAATCATTAACCCACAGGACATCGCAAACCAATTCGCTATGTATTACAGTAATCTGTATAACATCAAAGACGATCCCTCCACATATCAACCTACAACTGAAAACATTCAGAACTTCCTACAGAAATTAAATTGACCTTCTCTATCAGAGACCCAAATTCTCTCATTAAAATCCCCGTTTGCCACATCCGAGATAGAAGCTGTCATAGCTTCACTACCGAATGGCAAATCACCTGGGCCTGACGGGTTTTTAAATGAATATTTTAAAACGTTTAGCTCTTATCTTATGCCACATATGAAAACAGTCTTCACTAAGGCTGCAGATACGGCGATATTTCCACCAGAAATGTTACGAGCATACATAGTTACCCTCCCCAAGCCTGGCAAGGATCCTACTACACCTCCCAATTTTTGCCCTATTTCTCTATTGAATACCGATGTCAAATTTTACGCCAAACTATTAGCCAAACGAATAGCGGATTTCATTCCATCCCTTATTCAGCGTGACCAGATGGGCTTCGTGAGGGGGAGACAAACCTCAGATGCTACAAGGAGAATCATTAACATAATCCACCATGTTGAAAAAAACAAAACGCCTTCTCTGCTGCTTTCTATAGATGCAGAGAAGGCGTTTGACAGAGTACATTGGGAATACATGTCAATGACATTATCTAAGTTTGGATTTAGTGGTCATATACTGAATGCAGTACTAGCCTTATACTCTTGCCCCTCAGCACAGGTATACACGTCCAGTATGCTCTCCACTCCCTTTCAGATAACCAACGGTACCAGCCAAGGTTGTCCCCTATCTCCAACAATCTTATGATTGAACCCCTGGCGGAGGCCGTCTGAAAACCTGATATGCTATCGTGTTCTATTTGGTTCCACTCCCCACGTTATATATCTGTTTGCGGACGATGTAGTATTGTTGTTAACAAACCCCCCTATATAACTACCTACAGCACATGAAATTCTGAAATCCTTTGGGGATGTTTCCTATTATAAAGTGAATTTCACCAAATCCCTCATCCTAAATCTGGGGGTATCAGCCACAGAATGTCTCAAGTTATGTCAATCTCTTCCGTATTCCTGGACTGATGAGGGTATACCATACTTGGGCATCACCCTGACTAGTACCACTAGCTCACTAGCAGATTCTAATCTAAAACCCCTTATTAGTAAAATAGAAATCCAAACCAGAAAAATAGCCAAATATGAACTATCTTGGATGGGCAGGTTGGCAGCATTCAAAATGCTTATTTTACCACAGATTATATACGTTTTCAGGGTACTCCCGATAGCCATCCCAGCACAATACCTCAAGGCCCTTTCCAATCTTAAATGGACACTTTTATGGGGCACAAAGAAAGCTAGATGCTTACGAAATAATCAAATCCCTCATAAAAGTGTAGATGGGGCGGGACTAATCGATGTCCATGATTATATGTGGGCAACCAGGCTTGACCAACTCAAATACCGTTTTTTTTCCACTGACATACCACTTTGGGTAGAAATCGAAAAATCACTAGCTCCTATGGGAGATAATTGGATACCCTGGGACACCAAGAATTCACCCCCCACTATCACAATCTCATTACAAGCTTGGAGATTCCTCCTAACCCGCCAACTTAGCGACTGCAAGGTGATAGACTTCAAATTCCCTCTAAGCATAATTGAAGCTAATGTACCAGTGCTATTCTTGAAAACATTCCCCTTCCCAAGGGATAAACACGGTGCATGACTGAGGCCTCGTACACACGACCGAGTTACTCAGCAAGAACCAGCAAGAAACTTGCTGGCAGAGATGTCTTGCCGAGAAATTTGTTCGTGTGTATGGTTTCTCGTCGAGAAAACCGACAAGTAACCTCGACGAGAAAATAGAGAACCTGCTCTCAATTTTCTCGTCGAGATTCTCGTCAGCCTGTTTCTCGACGAGAAAAGTGAGTGTGTGTACACTTACCTGTCCGCCGGGAAGCCCACACATGTTTGAAATGAATTCGACGCATGCGCAGTAGCTTCCTAGGCATAGATAGGGTATACCAAGATGGCGGCGACGGCATCGAATGTGACGAGCGCATGCTCGTCGTAGTCGATGACTTCACTGCGTACACTCCATTCAAAGAACCGCGGGTTCTTTGAATCGAGTGTCTGTACACTCCGCCGGGACAAGTTTTTTGTCCAAGGATCTCGTCGAAAAAAACGACGTGTTTTTTTCGACGAGAAACTCGGTCGTGTGTACGAGGCCTTACTCCAAAATAACTGTCCTAAATCAGCAGACTGTTTAAAAAGGGAATTTAATATGCCAAAGCACATGCTTTTCACTTGTATACGTGTGGCTCAATTTATGAAATCACACCTGCACCCTATAACCCACCTTCCGACAGTAGTATGGCGACACCTCATGAGCGGCTCACTGCACAACAAGGGAATATCACTATATTATTATAAACGGTACTTAAAAATATAAAGGCGTTTAAAAAATCAGCTGTACATACAAGTGGGACACTGATCTGGGCACGAATACCACAGATGAACAATGGGAGTTTGCGTTTCAAACTATACAACACACATCACACCATATTGGTCATTGGGAATTAATGATCAAGATAATTAATCGTTGGCAATATACACCCTACAGAATCGCAAAGATGTTCCCCAATTCTTCACCTTTGTGCTGGAGAGTAGGAATGAGCTGAACACCCCCGGGTTCGGTTCGCACCAGAACCCGCGAACGGACCGAAAGTTTGCACGAACGTTAGAACCCTATTAAATACAATGGATGCGAACGTTCGAAATCTAAAGTGCTAATTATAACGACTATTATGCATGTTATTGTCCTAAAAAGGGTTTGGGAACCCGGGTTCTTCACCAGGGGACATGTATCAATGCAAAAAGAAGAAGTTTTAAAAACGGCCGTTTTTCGGGAGCAGTCATTTTAATGATGCATAAAGTGAAAAAAAAAAAAAGTCAAATATTCCTTTAAATATCGTACCTGGGGGGTGTCTAAAGTATGCCTGTGAAGTGCCACGTGTTTCCCATGTTTAGAACTGTCCCTGCACAAAATGACATTTCTAAAGGAAAAAAAAGCCATTTAAAACTGCTTGCGGCTTTAATGTCATGTCTGGTCCCGGTAATATGGATGAAAATCTTTGAGAAAAATGGCATAGCTACCCCATCACCCCCCCCCCACCCCAGCCCATTACCAGCCCCTTTGGGTCTTGTATGGATATTAAGGGGAACCCCGCAGACAAAATAAAAAAGGCCCTATATTCTCTGAACAGCCGTATACAGGCGGTGCATACAAGACAGGGACTGTAGGTTTGTTCTTATGTAGAATCTGTTTGTAATTTTGAACAGGTACATTGTTTAAGTGTAGCTCCAGCCAAAAAATCTATTTTTAAGCTTTTTGGAAAACATAGGGAAGGGTTATCACTAGGGATGAGCTTCGAGTTCGAGTCGAACTCATGTTCGACTCGAACATTGCCTGTTCGCCCGTTCGCCGAACAGCGAACAAATTGGGGTGTTCGCGGCAAATTCGAAAAATCTATGGGAGAAATCTAAAGTGCTAATTATAAAGGCTTATATGCAAGTTATTGTCCTAAAAAGTGTTTGGGGACCGGGGTCCTGCCCCAGGGGACATGTATCAATGCAAAAAGAAGTTTTAAAAACGGCCGTTTTTTCAGGAGCAGTGATTTTAATAATGCTTAAAATGAAAAAATAAAAGTGAAATATTCCTTTAAATTTCGTACCTGGGGGGTGTGTATGATATGCATGTGAAGTGGCGCATGTTTCCCGTGCTTAGAACTGTCCCTGCAAAAAATGTCATTTTTGAAAGAAAACAAGGCGTTTAAAACTGACTCGCGGCTATTAATGAATTGTCGGCTCCCGGCAATACATACAAAAGTCATTGATAAAAATAAAAAAAAGGCGTGGGGGTTCCCCAGAATTCAATTACCAGGCCCTTCAGGTCTGGAATGGATATTAAGGGGAACCCCGCCGCAAGTTAAAAAAAAAATTGACGTGGGGTTCCCCCAAATATCCATTCCAGGCCCTTCAGATCTGGCATGGATTTTAAGGGGAACTCCACCCCAAATTTTTAAAAAATGGCGTGGAGTCCCCCTAAAAATCCATACCAGACCCCTTATCCGAGCACGCAACCTGTCCGGCCGCAGGGGAAAAGGGGGGACGAGAGAGCGGCCCCCCCTCCCTCCTGAACCGTACCAGGCCACATGCCCTCAACATGGGGAGGATGTCCCCATGTTGATGGGGACAAGGGCCTCATCCCCACAACCCTTGCCCGGTGGTTGTGGGGGTCTGCGGGCGGGGGGCTTATCGGAATCTGGAAGACCCCTTTAACAAAGGGGACCCCCAGATCCCGCCCCCCCCCCCATGTGAATTGGTAAGGGGTACATTGTACCCCTACCATTTCACGAAGAAAGCGTAAATTTTTTTTTAAAAAAACACACAAACACCTTGAAAAAGTCCTTTATTTAAAATAATAATAAAAAAAAAAAAACATTCCAGCGCTGAAATCCAGTGTCCCGCGGCGATCCCGATGTCCAGCGCTGTCCTTCATTGGTTGTGCCTGAGCGGACCTGATGGGGAACTCCCTCTCAGTATTTTAAATGTATAGACCCGCCCCTTCTAAAGTTCCCCATCAGGTCCGCTCCCTCGGTATGTCGGACCCGCCTACGTCATTGGCTTGAGCGGGGAACTTCCTTCACTGTGTAATTTAAATTTACATAGTGAAGGAAGTTCCCCGCTCAAGCCAATGACGTAGGCGGGTCCGACATACCGAGGGGGCGGACCTGATGGGGAACTGCTCTCACTTTGGCAATACATGTATAGACCCGCCCCTTCTCATGTTCCGCATCTGGTCCGCTGAGAGGACCTGATGGGGAACTTTAGAAGGGGCGGGTCTATACATTTAAAATACTGAGAGGGAGTTCCCCATCAGGTCCGCTCAGGCACAACCAATAAAGGACAGCGCTGGACATCGGGATCGCCGCCGGACACTGGATTTCACCGCTGGAATGTTTTTTTTTTTTTAAATAAAGGACTTTTTCAAGGTGTTTGTGTGTTTTTTTAAAAAAAAATTTTACGCTTTCTTCGTGAAATGGTAGGGGTACAATGTACCCCTTACCAATTCACATAGGGGGGGCGGGATCTGGGGGTCCCCTTTGTTAAAGGGGTCTTCCAGATACCGATAAGCCCCCCGCCCGCAGACCCCCACAACCACCGGGCAAGGGATGTGGGGATGAGGCCCTTGTCCCCATCAACATGGGGACATCCTCCCCATGTTGAGGGCATGTGGCCTGGTACGGTTCAGGAGGGAGGGGGGGCCGCTCTCTCGTCCCCCCTTTTCCCCTGCGGCCGGCCAGGTTGCGTGCTCGGATAAGGGGTCTGGTATGGATTTTTAGGGGGACTCCACGCCATTTTTTTTTAAATTTGGGGTGGAGTTCCCCTTAAAATCCATGCCAGATCTGAAGGGCCTGGAATGGATATTTGGGGGAACCCCACGTCAATTTTTTTTTTAATTTGCGGCAGGGTTCCCCTTAATATCCATTCCAGACCTGAAGGGCCTGGTAATTGAATTCTGGGGAACCCCCACGCTTTTTTTTTTTTTTTTTTTTTATCAATGACTTTTGAATGTATTGCCGGGAGCCGACAATTCATTAATAGTCGCAAGTCAGTTTTAAATGACTTTTTTTCTTTCAAAAATGACATTTTTTGCAGGGACAGTTCTAAGCACGGGAAACATGCGCCACTTTACATGCATATCATACACACCCCCCAGGTACGAAATTTAAAGGAATATTTCACTTTTATTTTTTCATTTTAAGCATTATTAAAATCACTGCTCCCGAAAAAACGGCCGTTTTTAAAACTTTTTTTTGCATTGATACATGTCCCCTGGGGCAGGACTCGGGTCCCCAAACACTTTTTAGGACAATAACTTGCATATCAGCCTTTAAAATTAACACTTTAGATTTTGAACGTTCGAGTCCATTGTATTTAATAGGGTTCTAAAGTTTACACGAACATTTTGTCTGTTCGCAGGTTCTGGTGCGAACCGAACAGGGGGGTGTTCGGCTCATCCCTGGTTATCACCCCTGTAACATTTGTTTTGCTGTCTGTGCCCCTGTTCAGAACATTTCACCTCACTTTCCGTCCCAATGACAAATGTTTTTGAAAACTGGGGTTTTTATTGAAACAAGGATTGGTGATAAAGCATCAGTAGAGAGGAGACACCTTTTTCCCATATTAACTCTTACAGGAGAGAATTTCCCTTCCTAGGGGTAGATTTCCTCTCACTTCCTGTTGTCTCCTTCCGTTTGCAAGTAGGAGTCGTTTGTAAGTTGGATGTTTGAAAGTAGGGGCCTGCCCTATATACTCTGCTGAAATTTTCCCCTTACATGTTGGTGTTGCCACAACACTGTTAGCCCTCACAGTTACTCTTGGTGGGCGCATGAATGGGCCCTGCTGTGAATTATCAGATCAAGAATTGTAATTGCATGCCCCTGTTGAACAGGGGCTGAAAAATTGGGCCTTTGGTGGTGGTGGTGTTGACACAACACTGTAAGCCCTCACAGTTACTCTTGGTGGGCGCATGAATGGGCCCTGCTGTGAATAATTAGATCAAGAATTGTAATTGCATGCCCCTGTTGAACAGGGGCTGAAAAATTGGGCCTTAGGCACTGGTGCCACAACACTGCAACCCCTCACAGATACTGTACTTGGAGCACAGCAATGAGCCCTGTTGCAAAGTATTGCATCAAAAATTGTAATTACACGCCCCTGTTAAACAGGGGCTGAAAAATTGGGCCTTAGGCACTGGTGCTGGTCCCACGACACTGCAACCTCTCCCAGATACTCTAGTTGGAGTGCAGGAATGAGCCCTGCTGCAAAGCATTGCATAAAAAATTGTAATTACATACCCCTGTTAAACAGGGGCTGAAAAATTGGACCTTAGGCACTGGTGGCGGCACCCAGAAATAAAAATGTTCTTCCAAGCTATCATCATCAATCGGATCATTGAGGAGGAGGAGGATAGTCAGTCAACATAACAGGACAGTCACTCAGCATCAGCATCAGTCTTGAAGGGATGTGACATTTGAAAATAAATTAGTCTGTTATATCAGCTTCAGGTGTTTGGTAGCTGGTGGTGATCCAAGACTGGTTCATCTTTATGAAGGTCAGTCGATCAACCGAGTCGGTGGACAGGCACACCCTGTGATCCGTGAAAAATCCTCCAGCAGCACTGAATGTGCGTTCTGAAAGAACGCTGGATGCAGGACAGGCCAGTAGCTCAATTGCATACTGTGCAAGCTCTGGCCAGTGATCCATCCTCAAGACCCAGTAAGCCAGAGGATTTTCGGTGGGGAAGGTGTCCAAGTCTGACCTTGCCCCTAGGTATTCCTGCACCATGTATATCAGACGCTGGTGATGGTTGCTGGAACCAATCATACCTTGGGGCTGCGGACTAAAGAATTGTCTGAACGCTTCGGTCAGACGGCCACCTTCCCCACCGCTCCTTCTTTGACTGACCGAAGCCTCAGCAACTCGTTGTCCAGGACCAGGAGTTTGTAACCTCCCAGTCTCTGGGAACGCGTTGCACAGACCGTTCTGCAAGGCCTCCCGGAGTTGTCTCATCCTCTGCTCCCTCTGCGACGGTAAGATAAGGTCCGCAACCTTACTCTTGTACCGTGGATCAAGAAAAGTGGCCAGCCAGTAATGGTCCCTCTCCTTGATCCGAAGAATACGAGGATCCTTCCGCAGACTTTGCAGGATCAGGGAGGCCATGCAGCGTAGGTTAGCTGAGGCATTCTGTCCGGAGTCCTCTGGGTCACTAAGGACGACATGATCCGCAGCCACCTCCTCCCAGCCACGTACAAGTCCACGGGTTTCTTGGGACTGTAAATCATCCCCAAAAGACTGCTGCTGATGATGCTGAGTGCCAGGCTCCACCTCCATGCTGACACAATCCTCCTCCTCCTCCTCATCCTCCTCCTCCTCTTCCTGTGCGATGGGTGGGACAAAAGGAACACTGTCTGGGTAAAGGGGGCCTTGAGAGGCAAGGAAGTCCTCCTCTTCCTGCCTCTGTTCTGCCTCAAGTGCCCTGTCCATTATTCCACGCAGCGTATGTTCCAACAGGTGGACAAGAGGTACAGTGTCACTGATGCATGCACTGTCACTGTTCACCATCCTCGTGGCCTCCTCAAATGGTGCCAGGACAGTGCATGCATCCCTGATCATGCCCCACTGGCGTGGTGAAAAAAACCTGAGCTCCCCTGACCCTGTCCTGGTGCCGTAGTCACACAGGTACTCATTGATGGCCCTCTGCTGCGTGTGCAGCCGCTGCAGCATGGCCAATGTTGAGTTCCACCTGGTGGGCATGTCACATATAAGGCGGTTCTTGGGCAAGTTCAACTCCTTTTGCAGCTCAGCCAGGCGAGCACTGGCATTATAAGATCTGCGGAAATGCACACAGACTTTCCTGGCCTGCCTCAGGACATCCTGTAAGCCCGGGTACCTGCCCAAGAACCACTGCACCACCAGGTTAAGGACATGAGCCACACAGGGCACATGGGTCAGTTGTCCCTGTCAGAGGGCGGAGAGGAGGTTGGTGCCATTGTCGCAAACCACCATTCCTGGCTTAAGCTGGCGTGGCGTCAACCGACTCTCGGCCTGCCCCTGCAGAGCAGACAGAACCTCTGCCCCAGTGTGGCTCCTGTCCCCCAAACACACCAGCGCAAGCACGGCATGGCATCTTTTTGCCTGCGTACTTGCGTAGCCCCTTGAACGCCTACGGAGCACCGCTGGTTCTGAGGACAAAGCACAGGAAGAGGCCGTGGAGGAAGAAGAAGAGGAGGGGGTGGAGGAGAGAGGTGTGTCACAACCAGTAGTAGCATTTTGGAGGCGTGGCGGCGGAACAACCTCCAACACTACTGCACCTTGTCCTGCATCCTTCCCAGATGCCAAAAGAGTGACCCAATGGGCCGTGAAAGAAAGGTAACGTCCCTGTCCATGCCTGCTGGACCATGAGTCAGCGGTAATATGCACCTTACCGCTGACCGCCCTGTCCAGCGAGGCCAAGACATTGCCTTCCACATGCCGGTAGAGAGCCGGAATCGCCTTCCGTGAGAAAAAGTGGCGTTTGGGAACCTGCCACTGAGGAACCGCACATTGCACAAACTCACGGAAGGGGGCCGAGTCTACCAACTGAAAAGACAGCAGTTGAAGTGCTAGCAATTTAGCCAAGCTAGCATTCAACCGCTGGGCATGTGGATGGCTGGGAGTGAACTTCTTTTGACGGTCCAGCAGCTGGGGCAGGGAAATTTGCCTGCTAGAATCGGACGTCGGTGTACTGCTAGCAGAGTGCCCGCAAGTACTTGGCTGTGACACACCTAATTCTACACCTTCATTCCTCTCAGTGCAGATTTCAGAGAGGACTGAAGGTATAGTGGGGTTGGAGATCCCAGCTGATGCGGTGCAAGGAGAGGTCCGCTTTGTTCTTTGGTGTGGGCCTTTAAGGTAGGCTTGCCAACGAGCTGCATGGCAGGTCAACATATGTCTGGTCAAGCATGTGGTGCCCAAGCGGCTGATGTTTTGGCCACGCGATATACGCTTGAGACATATGTTGCAAACAGCAGCTGTGCGATCTGATGCACTCGACTCAAAAAAGGCCCACACCAAAGAACTTTTTGAATAACGGGCAGAGGCAGCGCCCTGCACAGGCGGAGCTCTGCGGTGTGATTCCGTCGGTGTGCTGCCCTTACGCTGGCCCCCCAAGGGCATCCTGCCTCGTTGGAGATGTGCCTCCTCCTCATCCTCCTCCTCCTCCTCCTCTCTCCTATTAGGCACCCACGTGGATTCAGTGACCTCATCATCCCCTCCCTCCTCATCACTGGAGCGAATTTGGCAGTATGCTGCAGCTGCTGGAACATGACTGCCAGATTGGTGTCCTTCTTGAGCATCCCCTCTCTCTGCTCTCACGCTACTGCCTTCCTCTAGCTGGGTATCATCATCAGACCCTTCGAAACGCTGGGCATCCTCCTGGAGCATGTACCCAACACTGTGCTCAAACAGTTCGGGGGACTCCTCAGGAGGACATGGTGGGTCTAGGGAAGGAGTGACTGATGATGACATTGATACCAGGGATGAGGACGCTTTGGCAGCTGCTTTGCCAGTACCCTGAGCCTGGGTGAGAGAGGATGAGGGGGATGAGGAGGGCTTGGTCATCCACTCTACCAAGTCTTCGGCATGATGCGGCTCAACACGTCCAGCTGCCGAAAAGAAGGACAAGCGTGTCCCATGGCCACGTGCTGATGGCGATGCACCGCGTCCACGACCAGCACTGTTGTCTCTAGACACAGAGCCTGCTTGCCCTCTTTTATTGGCTCCTGACTGTCTGCCTCTCCTTGTTTGCCTTACAGACATTCTAATGGCCTGCAGGGAAATGGGAAAACCAGCAATAAGGCCTAGCTTCAGGAGTATATTTTGCAGGAATTACACTACGCCTGCTGTAAGTGCTGCAAATGCCTGTTGGTGTAACACACTAGGAAAACACAGCAATACGGCCTAGCTTCAGGAGAATATTTTGCAGGAATCACACTACGCCTGCTGTAAGTGCTACAAATGCCTGTTGGTGTAACACACTAGGAAAACACAGCAATACGGCCTAGCTTCAGGAGTATATTTTGCAGGAATTACACTATGCCTGCTGTAAGTGCTGCAAATGCCTGTAGGAAAACACAGCAATACGGCCTAGCTTCAGGAGTATATTTTGCAGGAATCACACTACGCCTGCTGTAAGTGCTGCAAATGCCTGGTAGTGTAACACACCAGGAAAACACAGCAATACGGGCTAGCTTCAGGTGTATAATGTGCAGGAGGCACACTACGTCCGCTGTAAGTGCTGCAAATGCCTGGTAGTGTAACACACCAGGAAAATACAGCAATACGGGCTAGCTTCAGGTGTATAATGTGCAGGAGGCTTAGCAACAATGACACTGACACTGTCCCCTGCCTATCCTTCTCTCCCTACACACAAGGTTTAGCAAAGAATATGACACTGACACTCTCCCTGCCTATCCTTCTCTCTCCATACACACAAGGTTTAGCAAAGAATAGATTTGACACTGTCCCTGCCTATCCTTCACTTTCCCTGCTCCGGAACACACTACACGAGGCCGCCGCGCTGGTGGCCTTTTATAGTGTGGGGCGTGTACTAAACCCCCTCACATCCTGCCTGTGGCCAATCATTGCTCTCCTCGCTGCCGGCGCTGTGATTGGCCAAGCATGCAGGGTCACAGTGCATGCTTGGCCAATCACAGCGCCGGGATTGGACTGCGATGGCGCAGTGTATTGTGGGCCGTTCGCGTCACTCGAATTTGGCGCTAACGGCCGAAATCGTTCGTTGTTCGCCGAACGCGCGAAAAGCCGATGTTCGAGTCGAACGTATGTTCGACTCGAACACCGAGCTCATCCCTACTGGAGAGAATGCGGACAGAAGGGCCACCTCCTTCACATGTTCTGGGAGTGTTCTAGTGTAACTAGCTTCTGGAATCAAGTATTCAAACTAATTTCATCCACTACAGGAATACTCACACCCCCTAACCCATCACTGACTATACTACACATTGGTCTAGAAAACTTTCCATACACCATGAGAACGGTGGTATCTCACATCCTGTTAGCTGCTAGGTCCTTGATACTTCAAAATTGGAAAAATATTCATGTAGTTAATCTTACTGATGTAACCAGAAAAGTTCACCAAAACGACATGTTTGAACGACTTTTAGCAATCAATTCACTCAAATGCGGTAAATTTGATAACATGTGGGAAATTTGGACCAGAAACTATAATACTGCCTAAATATCTAAATTATATATATATATATATATATATATATATATATATATATATATATACACACACACACACACACACTGTTAAGTTTCTAACAATTTTATATGCATAAGTACATTTACTCTGGTTATGTGCTTCTTTTTGTTGCTCATTGTTATTTCTTATTTTTATGTTTCTTTGATTTACTTATTCCTTGTATACTATTGAAAAACTTTTAATAAACATCTTTCAATGAATTAAAAAAAAAAAAAAATGAATAAAAGTTGAAATGCATTTCTCACTCTATCAAGCTTGTCATGTGCACTTTTTAAATTTTGATCAATCAATTGGTTAGTGTAATGTTTACTATCTTTACTCACTCCAAACACTCCACACAGTTACTCTGCCCACTCCATAAAGTTACTCTGCCCAGTCCAACAAAAATCATTTTGGAAAAAAAAAAAAAAAAAATTTTTGAAAAAATTGTTCCACTCTTTCAGCTAATGATGGGACTTCAATTTTTTTCTACTATTTCTACTTTTTAAAATATTAAGCTTTTTAACACTTTTCACAGTTACTCCAGCCACTCCAACCACACAACAGTTGCTCAAGCCACTCCACCCAGTTACACCGCCCACTCCAGTTGTAGACTACTGGTGGAGGCAAGAACACGTCACACAATTTCCCCAGAAATTGTAGCTTTTCTAGTTATTTTTCTTATTCTTATTATAACCAAATTTTACCACCCTAACTCCTCCCACAGTTTTTACACTACATAGACAAGTAATATACCGAAACGTGCGGATTGTTCCCGAATGGTGTGCTATTACTTTGTGGAACGTTTTGCCGAATCGTTCACGAAATATCGTTTTTGCGGCGAAATTTGTCCCATAGGAATGAATGGCGAAACTAGAGTGTGAGCTGACAAAATCTGAAAAATCAGGACATGATTTCTAACCTGCCACCACTCCCTCATTTTTAAACCCACCTACACAAATTTTATATCAAAACGTTCAGCTATCCCTGCTGCCACTACACGTGTCCACGGCTAAGCCATAGTCCTTACAGTTTTCACAATATGATGATTTGTTTGCAACTCACGCCACCCATTGACTTTTATTGAAACTCCCCTCTAGACACTTCAAATTCAAAGGGCAATTTCTAAACTGTGACTGTGCCTTTAATTTTAATATTTCAGAGACATACTATATATCAAAATGTAGGTCTGGGTCTTGTGATTCTCACAATATAAAGTTCTTCGCTGTAGGATTTAAGAATGGCAAGTATTCAGGAGAGGTGTGTGACCTGTGGTTAGAGCCTGCATAAACAAACATTGGTTTCCTTGGCAACGCTGAGGTAATTATAGCTCCTCCCACATAGCTCTGAGAGAAGTTTCTGTATCACAAATTGTTGTAACAGGGAGGTTGGCTGTGTTGTCTTTCCCTCAGGACACAGTATGTTCCCAGTTGGGGTGTCTGGGGGGAAAGGCAATGCACGTCGCCTCTAATTTCTCTAAGGCATTTCTAATGTTCAACTTTGCTTACTCTTTTGATTCTGTTATCTGTAAATTAATTACTATGTACCTCTACTATGTACTGTAATATGACGGATACTGTTTTTCCGCTCTTTATGACCCCCCCCCCCCATGAAAAAAAATTTTTTTTTGAAAAACAAAAATAATAATAAAAAAAAAATTTTGAAAACAAAATATAATAAAAAAAAATCATTTAAAAAAAACAATATATTTTTTGAAAAAAAAAATCATTTTGAAAAAAAAAAAAAAACATTTTTGAAAAAATTGTTCTGCTCTTTCAGCTAATGATGGGACTTCTTCCATTTTTTTCTACTATTTCTACTTTTTAAAAACAGTTGCTCAAGCCACTCCACCCAGTTACTCCGCCCACTCCAGTTGTAGACTACTGGTGGAGGCAAGAACACTTCACACAATTTCCCCATAAATTGTAGCTTTTCTAGTTATTATTATTCTTATTATAGCCAAAATTTACCACCCTAACTCCTCCCACAGCTTTTGCACTACATAGACAAGTAATATACCGGAACGTGCAGATTTTTCCCGATCGGTAAGCTATTACTTTGTGGAATGTTTTGCCCAATCGTTCACAAAATATCGTTGTTTTTGCGGCAAAATTTGTCCCATAGGAATGAGTGGTGAAACTAGAGTGGGAACTGACAAAAGCTGAAAAATCAGGACATGATTTCTACAGTAAAAATAAAAAATAATAATCTTGACCTAGGAGGACAAGGTCCATGTGGAGTAGGAGATATAGGTGGCGGTGGATGTGGCGGTGTAGGTGGAAGCGGCGGTGGAGGAGGACAAGGTAGTCAACACTTTTGTTTTTAATTTAAGTTAATTTTAAATTAGGGTACACCCCGAAAAAGTGAGAGAGATCAAAAATACAACAATGGCTGGGTAAGGCCAGTATACATGTCTATTCTGCACAAGGTACGGACAAGTCCTGTGGGATCCATGCCTGGTTCATTTTAATGAAGGTGAGCTTGTCCACATTGGCTCTGGACAGGCGGCTGCGCTTGTCTGTGATAACGCCCCCTGCCGTGCTAAATACACGTTCAGATAATACACTGGCTGCAGGGCAGGCCAGCACCTCCAAGGCGTAAAAGGGCAAGCTCAGGCCATGTGCCCAATTTGGAGACCCAGAAGCTGAAGGGGGCAGACCCGTCATTCAGTACGTGTAGGTGTGTGCACACTGCTCCACCATGTTGGTGAAATACTGCCTCCTGCTAAGACGTTCCATATCAGCTGGTGGTGTTGGTTGTTGTGGCGTGCTGACAAAGCTTTTCCACATTTCAGCCATGCTAACCCTGCCTTCTAAGGTGCTGGTGGTGCCCCGGCTGCATTGGTGACCTCTTCCTCCTCCTCTGCCTTCGCCTTGTACTTCCACCGTACGCCCGCTGTCAGGTGGGAATGCCACCAGCAGCGCGTCTACCAGCGTGCGCTTGTACTCGCGCATCTTACAATCACGCTCCAGTGAGGGAATGAAGGACGGTACATTGTCCTTGTAACGGGGATCCAGCAGCGTGGCCACCCAGTAATCAGCACCTGTTAGAATGTGGGCAACTCGGCGGTTGTTGCGGAGACACTGCAGCATGTAATCGCTCATGTGTGCCAGGCTGCCCAGAGGCAACGAAAAGCTGTCCTCTGTGGGAGGTGTATCGTCTGTGTCCTCCGTATCCCCCCAGCCACGCACCAGTGATGGCCATGAGCTGGTCTGGGTGCCACCCTGCTGTGAACATGGTTCCTCCTCCTCCATCTCCTCCTCCTCTTCCTCCACCTTGTCATCCTCCAGAACTGTGCCCTTGCTGGACAATTTTGTACCTGGCATTTGTTGGTGCAGGAACCCACCCTCGGAGCCACTTGTGAATGACTGCCCTGAAATCCTTGGAAATAATCCCTCTTCCTCCTCCTCTTCCTGGGCTACATCCTCTTCCATTATCGCCCGAAGCGTTTTTTCAAGGACGCATAGAACTGGGATAGGAACGCTGAGAACAGCGTCATGTTGGTGGAGTACTCGAAACAGTGCAACAAGGCACATAGGTTTCGCATGGAGGCCCAGTTATTGGTGGTGAAGTGGTGCTGTTCTGCAGAGCGACTCACGCGTGCATGCTGCAGCTGAATCTCCACTATCACCTGCTGCTGCACGCACAGTCTGGCCAGCATGTGCAAGGTGGAGTTCCACCTTGTGGGCACGTCACATATGAGGCGGTGAGCGGGAAGGCCGAAGTTACGCTGCAGCGCTGACAGGCGAGCAGCAGGGTGAGAACGCCGAAAGTGCACACAGACGGCCCGCACTTTCAGCTCTGGCATATCGGGGTAATTTTTAAGGAACCCCTGCACCACCAAATTCAGCACATGCGCCAGGAAAGGGATGTGCGTCAAACCAGCTAGGCCCAGAGCTGCTACGAGATTTAGCCCATTATCGTACACCACCAGTAGGGATGAGCTTCGTGTTCGAATCGAACATACGTTCGACTCGAACATCGGCTGTTCGATCGTTCGACGAAGATCGAACGATTTGGGCCGTTCGCGCCAAATTCGAGTGACGCGAACGGCCCACAATGCACTACGCCATCGCAGTGTCATCCAGGCGCTGTGATTGGCCAAGCATGCACTGTGACCCCGCATGCTTGGCCAATCACAGCGCCGGCAGCGAGGAGAGCAATGATTGGCCACAGGCAGGATGCCTGTGGCCAATTATTGCTGAGGGTGTTTAGTACACGCCCCACACTATAAAAGGCCGCCAGCACGGCGGCCTAGTGTAGTGTGTTCCGGAGCAGGGATAGAGCAGCATAGGCAGGGACAGTGACTTTTATTTCTTTCTTGCTTAACCTGGATTCCTTTAGTTTAGGGAAAGAGAAGGATAGGTAGGGAGAGTGTCAGTGTGTTTTGTGCTTGTGCTATAGTGTGCTTAAAAAAAACATTTTTTCTAGGGACAGAAAACTGTAGGTAGGGAGAGTGTCAGTTTCTTTCACTGTGCAAGTCCTTGTTTCTAGGGACCTGGAAGGACAGTGAGTGAATTCTCCTTGTGCTATATTGTGCTTAAAAAAAACATTTTTTCTAGGGACAGAAAACTGTAGGTAGGGAGAGTGTCAGTTTCTTTCACTGTGTAAGTCCTTGTTTCTAGGGACCTGGAAGGACAGTGAGTGAATTCTCCTTGTGCTATATTGTGCTTAAAAAAAAACATTTTTTCTAGGGACAGAAAACTGTAGGTAGGGAGAGTGTCAGTTTCTTTCACTGTGTAAGTCCTTGTTTCTAGGGACCTGGAAGGACAGTGAGTGAATTCTCCTTGTGCTATATTGTGCTTAAAAAAAACATTTTTTCTAGGGACAGAAAACTGTAGGTAGGGAGAGTGTCAGTTTCTTTCACTGTGTAAGTCCTTGTTTCTAGGGACCTGGAAGGACAGTGAGTGAATTCTCCTTGTGCTTTATTGTGCTTAAAAAAAACATTTTTTCTAGGGACAGAAAACTGTAGGTAGGGAGAGTGTCAGTTTCTTTCACTGTGCAAGTCCTTGTTTCCAGGGACCTGGAAGGACAGTGAGTGAATTCTCCTTGTGCTATATTGTGCTTAAAAAAACATTTTTTCTAGGGACAGAAAACTGTAGGTAGGGAGAGTGTCAGTTTCTTTCACTGTGTAAGTCCTTGTTTCTAGGGACCTGGAAGGACAGTGAGTGAATTCTCCTTGTGCTATATTGTGCTTAAAAAAAACATTTTTTCTAGGGACAGAAAACTGTAGGTAGGGAGAGTGTCAGTTTCTTTCACTGTGTAAGTCCTTGTTTCTAGGGACCTGGAAGGACAGTGAGTGAATTCTCCTTGTGCTTTATTGTGCTTAAAAAAAACATTTTTTCTAGGGACAGAAAACTGTAGGTAGGGAGAGTGTCAGTTTCTTTCACTGTGCAAGTCCTTGTTTCCAGGGACCTGGAAGGACAGTGAGTGAATTCTCCTTGTGCTATATTGTGCTTAAAAAACACATTTTTTCTAGAGACAGAAAACTGTAGGTAGGGAGAGTGTCAGTTTCTTTCACTGTGTAAGTCCTTGTTTCTAGGGACCTGGAAGGACAGTGAGTGAATTCTCCTTGTGCTTTATTGTGCTTAAAAAAAACATTTTTTCTAGGGACAGAAAACTGTAGGTAGGGAGAGTGTCAGTTTCTTTCACTGTGTAAGTCCTTGTTTCTAGGGACCTGGAAGGACAGTGAGTGAATTCTCCTTGTGCTATATTGTGCTTAAAAAAAACATTTTTTCTAGGGACAGAAAACTGTAGGTAGGGAGAGTGTCAGTTTCTTTCACTGTGTAAGTCCTTGTTTCTAGGGACCTGGAAGGACAGTGAGTGAATTCTCCTTGTGCTTTATTGTGCTTAAAAAAAACATTTTTTCTAGGGACAGAAAACTGTAGGTAGGGAGAGTGTCAGTTTCTTTCACTGTGCAAGTCCTTGTTTCCAGGGACCTGGAAGGACAGTGAGTGAATTCTCCTTGTGCTATATTGTGCTTAAAAAACACATTTTTCTAGAGACAGAAAACTGTAGGTAGGGAGAGTGTCAGTTTCTTTCACTGTGTAAGTCCTTGTTTCTAGGGACCTGGAAGGACAGTGAGTGAATTCTCCTTGTGCTTTATTGTGCTTAAAAAAAACATTTTTTCTAGGGACAGAAAACTGTAGGTAGGGAGAGTGTCAGTTTCTTTCACTGTGTAAGTCCTTGTTTCTAGGGACCTGGAAGGACAGTGAGTGAATTCTCCTTGTGCTATATTGTGCTTAAAAAAAACATTTTTTCTAGGGACAGAAAACTGTAGGTAGGGAGAGTGTCAGTTTCTTTCACTGTGTAAGTCCTTGTTTCTAGGGACCTGGAAGGACAGTGAGTGAATTCTCCTTGTGCTTTATTGTGCTTAAAAAAAACATTTTTTCTAGGGACAGAAAACTGTAGGTAGGGAGAGTGTCAGTTTCTTTCACTGTGCAAGTCCTTGTTTCCAGGGACCTGGAAGGACAGTGAGTGAATTCTCCTTGTGCTATATTGTGCTTAAAAAACACATTTTTTCTAGGGACAGAAAATTGTAGGTAGGGAGAGTGTCAGTTTCTTTCACTGTGTAAGTCCTTGTTTCTAGGGACCTGGAAGGACAGTGAGTGAATTCTCCTTGTGCTATATTGTGCTTAAAAAAAACATTTTTTCTAGGGACAGAAAACTGTAGGTAGGGAGAGTGTCAGTTTCTTTCACTGTGCAAGTCCTTGTTACCAGGGACCTGGAAGGACAGTGAGTGAATTCTCCTTGTGCTATATTGTGCTTAAAAAAAACATTTTTTCTAGGGACAGAAAACTGTAGGTAGGGAGAGTGTCAGTTTCTTTCACTGTGCAAGTCCTTGTTTCTAGGGACCTGGAAGGACAGTGAGTGAATTCTCCTTGTGCTATATTGTGCTTAAAAAAAACATTTTTTCTAGGGACAGAAAACTGTAGGTAGGGAGAGTGTCAGTTTCTTTCACTGTGCAAGTCCTTGTTTCCAGGGACCTGGAAGGACAGTGAGTGAATTCTCCTTGTGCTATATTGTGCTTAAAAAAAACATTTTTTCTAGGGACAGAAAACTGTAGGTAGGGAGAGTGTCAGTTTCTTTCACTGTGCAAGTCCTTGTTTCTAGGGACTGGGAAGGACAGTGAGTGAATTCTCCTTGTGCTATAGTGTGCTTAAAAAAAACATTTTTTTCTAGGGACAGAAAACTGTAGGTAGGGAGAGTGTCAGTTTCTTTCACTGTGCAAGTCCTTGTTTCTAGAGACTGGGAAGGACAGTGAGTGAATTCTCCTTGTGCTATAGTGTGCTTAAAAAAAACATTTTTTCTAGGGACAGAAAACTGTAGGTAGGGAGAGTGTCAGTTTCTTTCACTGTGCAAGTCCTTGTTTCCAGGGACCTGGAAGGACAGTGAGTGAATTCTCCTTGTGCTATATTGTGCTTAAAAAAAACATTTTTTCTAGGGACAGAAAACTGTAGGTAGGGAGAGTGTCAGTTTCTTTCACTGTGCAAGTCCTTGTTTCAAGGGACAGAGAAGGACACCTGAAGGTAGCCCTTATTGCTTTTTTCCCATCTCCCTGCAGGCCATCTATTAGAATGTCTGGAAGGCAAACAAGGAGAGGCAGACAGTCAGGAGGCAATAAAAGAGGGCAAGCAGGCTCTGTGTCTGGGGGCAACAGTGCTGGTCGTGGACGCGGTGCATTGTCATCAGCACATGGCCATGGGACACGCTTGTCCTTCTTTTCCGCAGCTGGACATGTTGAGCCACATCATGCCGAAGACTTGGTAGAGTGGATGACCAAGCCCTCCTCCTCCTCCTCATCCTCTCTCACTCCAGGCTCAGGGTACTGTTAAAGCAGCTGCCAAAGCGTCCTCTTCCCTGGTATCAATGTCAGACTCATCATCAGTCACTCCTTCCCTAGACCCACCATGTCCTCCTCCTGAGGAGTCCCCCGAACTGTTTGAGCACAGTGTTGGGTACATGCTCCAGGAGGATGCCCAGCGTTTCGAAGGGTCTGATGATGAAACCCAGCTACAGGAAGGCAGTAGGGTGAGAGCAGACAGAGGGGATGCTCAAGAAGGACACCAATCTGGCAGTCATGTTCCAGCAGCTGCAGCATACTGCCAGATTGGCTCCAGTGATGAGGAGGGAGGGGATGATGAGGTCACTGACTCCACGTGGGTGCCTAATAGGAGAGAGGAGGAGGAGGATGAGGAGGAGGCACATCTCCAACGAGACAGGATGCCCTTTGGTGGCCAGCGTAAGGGCAGTACACCGACGGAATCACACCGCAGAGCTCCGCCTGTGCAGGGCGCTGCCTCTGCCCGTCATTCAAAAAGTTCCTTGGTGTGGGCCTTTTTTGAGGCTAGTGCATCAGATCGCACAGCTGCTGTTTGCAACATATGTCTCAAGCGTATATCGCGTGGCCAAAACATCAGCCGCTTGGGTACCACATGCCTGACCAGACATATGTTGACCTGCCATGCAGCTCGTTGGCAAGCCTACCTCAAAGGCCCACACCAAAGAACAAAGCGGACCTCTCCTTGCACCGCATCAGCTGGGATTTCCAACCCCACTATAACTTCAGTCCTCTCTGAAACATGCACTGAGAGGAATGAAGGTGTAGAATTAGGTGTGTCACAGCCAAGTACTTGCGGCCACTCTGCTAGCAGTACACCGACGTCCGATTCTAGCAGGCAAATTTCCCTGCCCCAGCTGCTGGACCGTCGAAAGAAGTTCACTCCCAGCCATCCACATGCCCAGCGGTTGAATGCTAGCTTGGCTAAATTGCTAGCGCTTCAACTGCTGCCTTTTCAGTTGGTAGACTCGGCCCCCTTCCGTGAGTTTGTGCAATGTGCGGTTCCTCAGTGGCAGGTTCCCAAACGCCACTTTTTCTCACGGAAGGCTATTCCGGCTCTCTACCGGCATGTGGAAGGCAATGTCTTGGCCTCGCTGGACAGGGCGGTCAGCGGTAAGGTGCATATTACCGCTGACTCATGGTCCAGCAGGCATGGACAGGGACGTTACCTTTCTTTCACGGCCCATTGGGTCACTCTTTTGGCAGCTGGGAAGGATGCAGGACAAGGTGCAGTAGTGTTGGAGGTTGTCCCACCGCCACGCCTCCAAAATGCTACTACTGGTTGTGACACACCTCTCTCCTCCACCCCCTCCTCTTCTTCTTCCTCCATGGCCTCTTCCTGTGGTTTGTCCTATGAACCAGCGGTGCTCCGTAGCCGTTCACGGGGCTACGCAAGTACGCAGGCAAAAAGATGCCATGCCGTGCTTGCGCTGGTGTGTTTGGGGGACAGAAGCCACACTGGGGCAGAGGTCCTGTCTGCTCTGCAGGGCCAGGCCGAGAGGTGGTTGACGCCACGCCAGCTTAAGCCAGGAATGGTGGTTTGCGACAATGGCACCAACCTCCTCTCCGCCCTCCGACAGGGACAACTGACCCATGTGCCCTGTGTGGCTCACGTCCTTAACCTGGTGGTGCAGCGGTTCTTGGGCAGGTACCCGGGCTTACAGGATGTCCTGAGGCAGGCCAGGAAAGTCTGTGTGCATTTCCGCAGATCTTATAATGCCAGTGCTCGCCTGGCTGAGCTGCAAAAGGAGTTGAACCTGCCCAAGAACCGCCTTATATGTGACATGCCCACCAGGTGGAACTCAACGTTGGCCATGCTGCAGCGGCTGCACACGCAGCAGAGGGCCATCAATGAGTACCTGTGCGACTACGGCACCAGGACAGGGTCAGGGGAGCTTGGTTTTTTTTCTCCACGCCAGTGGGGCATGATCAGGGATGCATGCACTGTCCTGGCACCATTTGAGGAGGCCACGAGGATGGTGAGCAGTGACAGTGCATGCATCAGTGACACTGTACCTCTTGTCCACCTGTTGGAGCACACGCTGCGTGGAATAATGGACAGGGCACTTGAGGCAGAACAGAGGCAGGAAGAGGAGGACTTCCTTGCCTCTCAAGGCCCCCTTTACCCAGACAGTGTTCCTTCTGTCCCACCCATCGCACAGGAAGAGGAAGAGGAGGAGGAGGAGGAGGAGGAGGAGGATTGTGTCAGCATGGAGGTGGAGGCTGGCACTCAGCATCATCAGCAGCAGTCTTTTAGGGATGATTTACAGTCCCAAGAAACCAGTGGACTTGTACGTGGCTGGGAGGAGGTGACTGCGGATCATGTCGTCCTTAGTGACCCAGAGGACTCCGGAGCGAATGCCTCAGCAAACCTACGCTGCATGGCCTCCCTGATCCTGCAAAGTCTGCGGAAGGATCCTCGTATTCTTCGGATCAAGGAGAGGGACCATTACTGGCTGGCCACTCTCCTTGATCCACGGTACAAGGGTAAGGTTGCGGACCTTATGTTACCGTCGCAGAGGGAGCAGAGGATGAGACAACTCCGGGAGGCCTTGCAGAAAGGTCTGTGCAACGCGTTCCCAGAGACTGGGAGGTTACAAACTCCTGGTCCAGGACAACGAGTTGCTGAGGCTTCGGCCAGTCAAAGAAGGAGCGGTGGGGAAGGTGGCCGTCTGACCGATGCGTTCAGACAATTCTTTAGTCCGCAGCCCCAAAGTATGATTGGTTCCAGCAACCATCGCCAGCGTCTGATAAACATGGTGCAGGAATATCTAGGGGCAAGGTCAGACTTGGACACCTTCCCCACCGAAAATCCTCTGGCTTACTGGGTCTTGAGGATGGATCACTGGCCAGAGCTTGCACAGTATGCAATTGAGCTACTGGCCTGTCCTGCATCCAGTGTTCTTTCGGAACGCACATTCAGTGCTGCTGGAGGATTTGTCACGGATCACAGGGTGCGCCTGTCCACCGACTCGGTTGATCGACTGACTTTCATCAAGATGAACCAGTCTTGGATCACCACCAGCTACCACACACCTGATGCTGATATAACAGACTAATTGATTTTAACATGTCACATCCCTTCAAGACTGATGCTGATGCTGAGTGTCTGTGCTGTTATGTTGACTGGCTATCCTCCTCCTCCGAGTCCTCAATGATACGATTGATGATGATAGCTTGGAAGATCATTTTTGTTTATGGGTGCCGCCACCAGTGGCTAAGGCCCAATTTTTCAGCCCCTGTTTTACAGGGGCGTGTAATTACAATTTTTTTAGCAATAATTTGCCATAGGGCTCATTGCTGTGCTCCAAGTACAGTATCTGTGAGGGGTTGGAGTGTTGTGGCACCAGTGCCTAAGGCCCAATTTTTCAGCCCCTGTTTAACAGGGGCGTGTCATTACAATTTTTGAAGCAATACTTTGCAACAGGGCTCATTGCTGTGCTCCAAGTACAGTATCTGTGAGGGGTTGTAGTGTTGTGCCACCAGTGCCTAAGGCCCAATTTTTCAGCCCCTGTTCAACAGGGGCATGTAATTACAATTCTTGATCTAATAATTCACAGCAGGGCCCATTCCTGCACCCACCAAGAGTAACTCTGAGGGCTTACAGTGTTGTGTCAACACCACCACCACCACCAAAGGCCCAATTTTTCAGCCCCTGTTCAACAGGGGCATGCAATTACAATTCTTGATCTAATAATTCACAGCAGGGCCCATTGCTGCACCCACCAAGAGTAACTGTCAGGGCTTACAGTGTTGTGGCACCAGCACCACCATCAAAGGCCCAATTTTTACTACCACTGTTCAACAATTATATGTAATTACAATTCCTGATATAATAGTTGACAGCAGGGCGTTCCAGCACCAACCATGAGTAACTGTGAGTGCTTACAGTGTTGTGCCAACACCAACAACTAAGGGGCCTATTTCTGCAGAGTATCTACGGCAGGTCCCTACTTTCAAACATCCAACTTACAAACGACTCCTACTTGCAAACGCAAGAAGACAACAGGAAGTGAGAGGAAATCTACCCCTAGGAAGGAAAATTCTCTCCTGTAAGAATTAATATGGGAGAAAGGTGTCTCCTCTGTACTGATGCTTTATCAGCAATCCTTGTTTCAAGAAAAACACCACATTTCAAAAACAGTTGTCATTGGGACGGAAAGTGAGGTGAAATGTTCTGAACAGGGGCACAGACAGCAAAACAAATGTTACAGGGGTGATAACCCTTACCTATGTTTTCCAAAAAGTTTAAAAATAGATTTTTGGGCTGGAGCTACACTTAAACAATGTACCTGTTCAAAATTACAAACAGATTCTACATAAGAACAAACCTACAGTCCCTGTCTTGTATGCACCGCCTGTATACGGCTGTTCAGAGTATATAGGGCCTTTTTTATTTTATGTGCGGGGTTCCCCTTAATATCCATACAAGACCCAAAGGGGCTGGTAATGGGCTGGGGTGGGGGGGGGGGGGGGTCATGGGGTAGCTATGCCATTTTTCTTAAAGATTTTCATCCATATTACCGGGACCAGACATTACATTAAAGCCGCAAGCAGTTTTAAATGGCTTTTTTTTCCTTTAGAAGTGTCATTTTGTGCAGGGACAGTTCTAAACACGGGAAACACGTGGCACTTCACAGGCATACTTTAGACACCCCCCAGGTACGATATTTAAAGGAATATTTGACTTTTTTTTTCACTTTATGCATCATTAAAATGACTGCTCCCGAAAAACGACCGTTTTTAAAACTTCTTTTTGCATTGATACATGTCCCCTGGTGCACAACCCGGGTTCCCAAACCCTTTTTAGGACAATAACATGCATAATAGTTGTTATAATTAGCACTTTAGAATTCAAACGTTCGCATCCATTGTATTTAATAGGGTTCTAATGTTCGTACGAACTTTCGGTCCGTTCGCGGGTTCTGGTGCGAACCGAACCCGGGGGTGTTCGGCTCATCACTAACCACCAGGCCGGGCTTAAGGCTCACTGCCACCAACCACTCATTGGTCTGTTGTTCCATGTCCCTCCACAACTCCTGCGCGGTGTGGCGTTTTTCCCCCAAACAGGAAAGTTTTAAAACTGCCTGCTGTCGTTTACCCCTGGCTGTGCTGAAGTTGGTGGTGAAGGTGTTACGCTGACCGGATGAGGAGGCGGTAGAGGATGAGGAAGTGGAGTAGGAGGAGTTAGAAACAGGAGGCAAACTGAAGCACCCTGCATTCCTCGGTGGTGGAAGGACATGCGCCAAACTGCTATCCGCCTCAGGCCCAGCCGCCACTGCATTTACCCAGTGTGCTGTTAGGGAGATATAACGTCCCTGACCGTGCTTACTGGTCCACGTATCCGTAGTTAGGTGGACCTTGCCACAGATGGCGTTGCGCAGTGCACACCTGATTTTGTCCCCCACTTGGTTGTGCAGGGAAAGAATGGCTCGCCTGGAAAAGTAGTGGCGGCTGGGCACAACGTACTGTGGGACAGCCAATGCCATCAGGCTTTTAAAACTCTGCGTCTCCACCAGACGGAATGACAGCATTTCAAAGGCCAGGAATTTTGCAATGCTGGCATTCAGGGCCAGGGATCACGGGTGGGTAGGGGGGTACTTCCTCTTCCGCTCCAGTGTTTGGGAGATGGAGAGCTGAACGCTTCCATGGGACATTGTGGAGATGGTTGGTGACCCAGGTGGTAGTGTTGCTGGCAGATCCTCTGTTTGCGGGGTGGCAGGTGCCACTGTCACTACAGAGGTGGATGAAGAGGCCGAGACTGCAGCAGAAGAGGAAGCAGGAGGAGCCAGAGTCCTTTCTTGGTTTTTGAGGTGTCTACTCCACTGCAGCTCGTGCTTTGCACTTAGATGCCTGGTCATGCAGGTTGTGCTCAGGTTGAGAACGTTTATGCCTCGCTTCAGGCTCTGATTGCACAGCGTGCAGACCACTTGTGTCTTGTCATCAGCACATTGTCTGAAGAACTGCCACGCTAGGGAACTCCTTGGACCTGGCTTTGGTGTGCTCGGTCCCTTGCTGCATTGGGCAGTAGCAGGCATACTGTCTAGAGGACGGACGCTCCGCTTTTGCACCCTGCTCCCTCTTCTGCTGTGCTGGTGGCTCTGTGCGACCACCGCCTCTTCCTCCGAACCACACAGGTCACCTGCATCACATTGATTCCATGTGGGGTCGAGGACCTCATCGTCCTCCACATCATCTTCCACCCAGTCTTCACCCCTGCCCTCCTTGTCGGTCTGCACAATTGCGAAAGCAGCAGCAGTTGGCACCTGTGTTTCTTCATCATCCGAGACGTGCTGTGATAGTCCTCCCATGTACTCATCTTGAAACATAAGTGGTTGGGCATCTGTGCACTCAATCTCTTCCACTTCTGGAGCAGGGCTAGGTGGATGGCCCTGGGAAACCCTGCTAACAGAGTCATCAAAAAGCAGAAGAGACTGCTGCATGACTTGGGGCTCAGACTGCTTGGCTGATTTGCAAGGGGGTGAGGTGAAAGACTGATGGACAATTGGCTGCAGGTGCCAACTCTGATCTTTCAGCAGTAGACTGGGTGGGAGACAATGTGAAGGAACTGGAGGCACTGTCAGCAACCCATCGCCTGTACTTGTTCTGGGCCTGGCCTCAACATTCGTAGAGCCGCAGTAGGCCCGACCGAATACAGCTGCAGGCTCTGTCGCCTACTCGCACCTGAGGAAGGTGTTTCACTTGTGCGTGTAGCTGACACAGATCGACCACGTCCTCTGCCTGCAACAGGAGCTCCACCAGCAGCACCACGACCAGGGCCACATCCCTTATTTGACGGTCTCCTCATATTTCTCAAATTTTGGATCTTGCCCTAAATGGGTGTTTTTTGAATAGCAGAATAGAGCAACAGTATCTAAAGGGTGTATCTCACACGTACAGATATGCAGAAAATGCAGGCAAAAAAATTTTTGGGCCAGAAAACGCACCAAAATTTTTTTTTTGCCCTAATTTTTTATTTTTTTTTGAAGAGCAGAATAGGAGAACAGTATCTAAAGTGTGTATCTCACACGTACAGATATGTATAAAATGCACTAAAAAACAGAAAATTGTATCATACTTACCAGTAATTTTCCTTTCCTGGTGCCTATCCATGGCAGCATACCTGTGATAGAGCTCTGCCTCGACTCCTCCTTCAGGACTAGTGAATAGCATAAATTAAAGGGATAGCCCCACCCCCAACATTCTCTGTAATATAGAATACCGAGGGTGGGAGCGTATGCTGCCATGGATAGGCACCAGGAAAGGAAAATTACTGGTAAGTATGATACAATTTTCCGTTTTCCTAATGCCTCCATGGCAGCATACCTGTGATAAATAACTAGCTGACACGGGTGGGATAATGCTTAACAATAAATGTTTAATTAGAAGAGGACATAGCAGCCTGAACTGCCCTTCTTCCGAACTCAACAGTTGTGAGCGCTCATGGATCAATATGGTAGTGTCTGAGGAACGTATGGTGAGAAGACCAGGTGGCGGCCCTGCACACCGTCTCCAATGAAACATTAGAACTTGCTGTCCAGGAGGTTGAGACTGCCCTTGTAGAATGAGCATTCACTCAGGATGGAGGCTCCATATTCTTCACCCTGTAGGCCTTCTGGATTAGTTTTACAACCCAAGATGCCAGAGTTCTGATGGAAGCTTCTTTGCCCCTGTATCTACCGAACGGTACAATGAAAAGTCTCTCAGAATTTCTGAAGGGGCCGGTGGCTTCTAGGTAGGCCCTGAGCACTCTGGATACGTCCAGCTCGTGACAAGACTCTGAATCCGTGTCTTTAAACACTGGTAGCGCCCAGGGTTCCAACAGGTGGCTTGGAGTAGCGACCTTTGGTGTGAACCCCCGAAGGGGGCGAAGTTCCACTCTGTCGGGGAAGAAGGAGGAGATGTGGTCGTCAAATATCCCTATGAAGTTCCGAGATCCTTCTGCCAGATGTAATGGCTAGCAGAAATGCTGTCTTTAGTGTCAGGTTCCATATTGTCACTTGTTCCACTGGAGCAAAGGGATGGTCAAATAGAACTTCAAGGACCAGGGACAGATCCCACTTAGGAAATGATCGTCTGACAGGAGGGCGAATCTTCAATACACCTCTGAGGAAAGTGACTACTAAAGGATCCTCCGCCCATCTCTTATTAGTTGCAGCAGAAATTGCTGCTACCTGCACTTTGAGGGAGCTCAGACCAAGCCCCAGATCAAGTCCTGTCTAAAGGAATCCTAGAACATGAGATGTAGAGGGAAAGATTGGATCAAATCCATTTCCGGAAGCAAATGACAAGAACTTGTCCCATATTCTTGAATATATGGCATTAGTTGCAGGCTTCCTAGCTTTTAGAAGGGTTGACATGACTCCTGGGGAAAACCCTAGGGACTCGAACCTTTGCCTCTCAACCTCCAGATTCGAAGATTCAACTTCTGGGGGTTTGGATGAACTAGACTGCCCTGCAACAGAAGTTGAGGGAAAGGAGGGATCTTGATTGGAGAGCCCACACTGAGGCGCATGGCTAGAGGAAACCAGGGTCTCTTCAGCCAATACGGAAGTACTGCCACCCCCTGGACTGACTCCCTGAGGAGCCTCAGGAGGAATTTGAATATTAAATAGCCTCAGAGGAAATGCATATGCCGTGGTGAACCTCCAGGGGCATGACAGGGCATCCATTGCCTCGGCTTGTGGATGCGGCAGCCGAGAGAAGAATCTGTCCAGCTTGGCGTTCTTCAGGGAGGCGAACAGGTCTACCTGAGGGGGATCCCATATGTTGGCAATCTGAAGGAAGATGTGGGGGTGGAGAGCCCACTCGTTGTTGTCCAGGAAGTTTCTGGATAACGTTTCTGCTTCCGTGTTCAACCTGCCCAGAAGATACATCGCTCTGAGGTCCAGGAGGTTCTTCTCTGCCCAGAGCATGATCGGATCTACATCCTTGAGGAGTGACCTGCTGCGAGTGCCTCCCTGCCTCTGCAGATAAGCGACAGCTGCCCTGTTGTCTAGGCGTAGAAGTATTCTCTGGCCTCTGATTTGGGATGCCAAAGAGGTCAGTGCCAAGAAGGCTGCCCTCATCTCCAAGATGTTGGATACCACTCCCCGGGTGGAACATGACCATCTCCCCTGTATTAGGGTTTCCCCACAATGGGCTCCCCAGCCCTGCCCGCTTGCATCGGACGCAATTGTGATCCAAGGAACGAGGCTTGGAGAGGTCCACCAGTGAAGACTCCTGCGCATTTTTCCCATCAGCAGGATTGTCTGAGATAGTCATTGTTTCTTCCACTGCGCCAAGAAACCAGTATGAAAATACCTCAAGTGCCAATGGGCCCAAGGAATCATGGGTATACAGGAAGACATTGCGCTAATGAGGCTCAGGCACTGTGAAGCCGTCAGATATGGTCTCCGGATGACTTTGATCATTCTCTGAATGACAATCCTTGCCTTCGGCGGTGGTAATGACACTGTCCCCTCCTGAGTGTCGAGCATTGCGCCCATTTAGATCAAATGCTGTGTTGGCGTTAGTTGACTCTTGTCGGAATTCACCAGACACCCTAGCTCTTTTAGGGTCTGTAGAAGAATTTCCCGGTGACGTACCAACTGATCCGGATTGCTTGATAGGATGAGGATATCGTCCAAGTAGTGATATATCCTCAAGCCTCTCTCCCACAGGGGAACCAAAGCAGATATTAGTATTTTGGTGAACACTAGGGATGAGCTGAACACCCCCCGGTTCGGTTCGCACCAGAAGTTTTTTCGGGAGCAGTGATTTAAATGATGCATAAAGTGAAAAAAAATAAGTGAAATATTCCTTTAACCACTTAAGCCCCGGACCATTTTGGGCCATTAGGACCAAGCCTGTTTTTGGGATTCGGCACTGCGCTGCTTTAACTGTAAATTGTGCGGACATGCAATGTTGTACCCAAATGAAATTTGCGTCCTTTTCTTCCCACAAATAGAGCTTTCTTTTAATGGTATTTGATTGCCTCTGCGATTTTTATTTTTTGCGATATAAATGGAAAAAGAACGAAAATTTTGAAAAAAAAAGATATTTTCTACTTTTTGTTATAAGAAAAATCGAATAAACTCAATTTTAGTCATACATTTAGGCCAAAATGTATTCAGCCACATGTCTTTAGTAAAAAAAATGTCAATAAGCGTATATTTATTGGTTTGCGCAAAAGTTATAGCGTTTACAAACTAGGGTACATTTTCTGAAATTTACACAGCTTTAAATTTATGACTGCCTATCTCATTTCTTGAGGTGCTAAAATGGCAGGGCAGTACAAAACCCCCCCAAATGACCCCATTTTGGAAAGTAGACACCCCAAGGAAATTGCTGAGAGGCATGTTGAGCCCATTGAATATTTTTTTTTTGTCCCAAGTGATTGAATAATGACAAAAAAAAAAAAAATTACAAAAAGTTGTCACTAAATGATATATTGCTCACACATGCCATGGTTATATGTGGAATTGCACCCCAAAATACATTCTGCTGCTTCTCCTGAGTACGGGGATACCACATGTGTGGGACTTTTTAGGAGCCTAGCCACGTACGGGACCCCGGAAACCAAGCACCGCCTTCAGGATTTCTAAGGGCGCAAATTTTTGATTTCACTCCTCACTACCTATCACAGTTTTGAAGGCCATAAAATGCCAAAATAGCACAAAACCCCCCCAAATGACCCCATTTTGGAAAGTAGACACCCCAAGCTATTTACTGAGAGGCATGTTCAGTCCATGGAATATTTTATATTTTGCCACAAGTTGCGGGAATATGACAAACTTTTTTTTTTTTGCACAAAGTTGTCACTAAATGATATATTGCTCACACATGCCATGGGCATATGTGAAATTACACCCCAAAATACATTCTGCTGCTTCTCCTGAGTACGGGGATACCACATGTGTGGGACTTTTTGGGAGCCTAGCCGCGTACGGGACCCCAAAAACCAAGCACCGCCTTCAAGGTTTCTAAGGGCATAAATTTTTGATTTCACTCCTCACTACCTATCACAGTTTTGAAGGCCATAAAATGCCAAGATGGCACAAAACCCCCCCAAATGACCCCATTTTGGAAAGTAGACACCCCAAGCTATTTGCTGAGAGGCATGTTGACCCCATTGAATATTTTTTTTTTGTCCCAAACGATTGAATAATGACAAAAAGAAAAAAAAATGTACAAAAAGTTGTCACTAAATGATATATTGCTCACACATGCCATGGTTATATGTGGAATTGCACCCCAAAATACATTCTGCTGCTTTTCCTGAGTACGGGGATACCACATGTGTGGGACTTTTTGGGAGCCTAGCCGCGTACAGGGCCCCAAAAACCAAGCACTGCGAACGCTGCAGTTATGTGTGTTGTGTTTGGTAAGTGACAGTGATCGATCGATACTGCACTTGGGTGGGCTGGGCTGGGCTGGGAGGAGGGGCTAAACGCAGGCGCTAGCAGGTATCTGGGCTGATCCCGCTAACACTACGTTTTTGGGAACCCTAAACCGCTGGGGATGCTAGTATAGATCTGATCAGATCTGATCAGATACTATACCACTAAGGGGGGTGTATGCTTTGCGCGTGGGTGTTAGCGTTACTGTCACTAACCTAACACTGCCTGGGGCGACGCAGACCCTCTCTGGCGCTAAAACCTAATTGATCTCACCCGCCGGGCGATCAGGGGGGTTAAACCTTTATTGGGTTATATACGGCGGGTGCCCTGATGCTATAAAAAGCAAACTAATCAACCAGCGTCACCCGTAACCTTTATATGGTGATCACTGGTGAAAGGGTTAACTAAGGGCAATCAGGGGGTTAAAACCTTTATTAGGTTAAATATGGGGGTACCTGACACTATATAAAAACCTGACGGGTAACCTAAATAACTAAATAACTTACTGGCTAACCAGTGACACCAGTGACGCTTATACGGCGATCACTGGTGAAAGGGTTAACTCTAGGGGCAATCAGGGGGTTAAAATAATATATGGGGGTACCTGACACTAATAAAAACCTGCGGCGAACCTAAAAAAAAATAACTGCCTATCTAAAACACCAGCGACACGAATACAGCGATCGGAAAAACAATCGCTTAGTGACGCTGAAGTTAGGGGTGAAAGGGTTACCTGGGGGGTGATCAAGGGGTTAAACCTTTATTAGGGGGGGTTAGGGGGCTACCCTGGACCTAAAGGGGCCTAATCCTAACTGCCCTGCAACTTTTTACAATCACAGATGACACTAAATGCAGTGATCAGTAAAATAAATGATCACTGCAATCAGTGACACTGTGATTGGGGGCTTTGGGGTGACCTGGGGGGTGATCTGGGGGTGACTGGGGGGTGATTTGTGTGCCTATGTGTACCTACGTGTCAGTGGACTGTTGTTGCACTGACCTGCTTCTTCTCTGCTCGGCGCCGGGAACGGAAAGACCGCGGCGAGGGAGATGACATCACTTCCTCCAGCCTTGTTTACATCACATGGCGGAGGAAGCATTTTCATTGGCCGGGAGCGATCGCGAGGGGGGGGGGGCGGAATCGAGCGCCCCCCCCTCATGCCTGATCGCTCCCGAACACTTAACGGCCGCTCACTGCAGTGAAGGGGGGTCCGGATGGACCCCCCAACTGCACAAAGGTGATCACGTAGATCTACGTGATTCTGCCTGTCCGTGCCATTCTGCCGACGTAAATCGGCGGTGGGCGGTCGTTAAGTGGTTAAATATCATACCTGGGGGGTGTCTAAAGGTGTCTAAAGTATGCCTGTGAAGTGGCACGTGTTTCCCGTGTTTAGAACTGTCCCTGCACAAAATGACATTTCTAAAGGAAAAAAAGCCATTTAAAACTGCTTGCGGCTTTAATGTAATGTCTGGTCCCGGCAATATGGATGAAAATCATTGAGAAAAATGGCATGGTTACCCCATCACCCCCCCCACCCTACCCCAGCCCATTACCAGCCCCTTTGGGTCTTGTATGGATATTAAGGGGAACCCCGCACCAAAAATAAAAAAAGGCCCTATATACTCTGAACAGCAGTATACAGGCGGTGCAAACAAGACACGGACTGTAGGTTTGTTCTTAAGTAGAATCTGTTTTTAATTTGGAACAAAGCCAAAAAATCTATTTTTAAGCTTTTTGGAGTACATAGGGAAGTGTTAACACCCCTGTAACATTTGCTTTGCTGTCTGTGCACCTGTTCAGAACATTTCACCTCACTTTCCGTCCCAATTAAAAATGTTTTTGGAAAGTTTGGGGTTTTTATTGAAATAAGGATTGGTGATAAAGCATCAGTAGAGAGGAGACACCTTTTTCCCATATTAACTCTTACAGGAGAGAATTTCCCTTCCTAGGGGTAGATTTCCTCTCACTTCCTTCAATATTGGGCATTAGGCACTGGTGCCACAACACTGCAACCCCTCACAGATACTGTACTTAGAGCGCAGCAATGAGCCCTGTTGCAAAGTATTAGACCAAGAATTGTAATTACATACCCCTGTTAAACAGGGGCAGAAAATTGGGCCTAATGCCGCTAACACACGATCGATTTTCTCGACGGTGAAAACACAGTTGAGAAAATCGACGGGAAAAACGAGGAACGGCTTGTTTCCCTACACACGGCCGTTTTTCCCGTAATTTTTTCTCTTGGTCGAGAAAAACTACCGTGTGTAGGCTCTCCGGCAGTGTTTCCCTATGGTAAAACTGCAGCGGAAAAAAATGCCGTGAATCACGATGAGAAAAATTAGAGCATGTTCTAATTTTTCTCGTCGTGATTAATGCCGTTTTTCTCATTGGGAAAAATGACCAAAAGCCCACACACGGTCGTTTTTCTCGTCAAAGAGAAAAAATAAAAATTTTCCAGACGAGAAAAATGGTCGTGTGTACGCGGCATTAGGCACTGGTGTCAAAACACTGCAACCCCTCACAGATACTGTACTTGAAGCGCAGCAATGAGCCCTGCTGCAAAGCATTGCATCAAATATTGTAATTACATGCCCCTGTTAAACAGGGGCTGAAAAATTGGGCCTTAGCCACTGGTGGCAGCACCCAGAACCAAAAATGTTCTTCCAAGCTATCAGCAGTAGGGATGAGCTTCGTGTTCGAGTCGAACATACGTTCGACTCGAACATCGGCTGTTCGATCGTTCGACTCCATCGCAGTGTCATCCAGGCGCTGTGATTGGCCAAGCATGCACTGTGACCCCGCATGCTTGGCCAATCACAGCGCCGGCAGCGAGGAGAGCAATGATTGGCCACAGGCAGGATGCCTGTGGCCAATTATTGCTGAGGGTGTTTAGTACACGCCCCACACTATAAAAGGCCGCCAGCACGGCGGCCTAGTGTAGTGTGTTCCGGAGCAGGGAAAGAGAAGCATAGGCAGGGACAGTGACATTTATTTTTTTCTTGCTTAACCTGGATTCCTTTAGTTTAGGGAAAGAGAAGGATAGGTAGGGAGAGTGTCAGTGTGTTTTACTGTGCGAATCCTTGTTTCTAGGGACAGGGAAGGACAGTGAGGGAATTCTCCTTGTGCTATAGTGTGCTTTAAAAAAACATTTTTTCTAGGGACAGAAAACTATAGGTAGGAAGAGTGTCAGTTTCTTTCACTGTGATAATCCTTGTTTCTAGGGACAAAGAAGGAAAGTGAGGGAAATTGTCCTTGTGCTATAGTGTGCTTTAAAAAAACATTTTTTCTAGGGACAGAAAACTATAGGTAGGGAGAGTGTCAGTGTGTTTTACTGTGCGAATCCTTGTTTCTAGGGACAGGGAAGGACAGTGAGGGAATTCTCCTTGTGCTATAGTGTGCTTTAAAAAAACATTTTTTCTAGGGACAGAAAACTATAGGTAGGAAGAGTGTCAGTTTCTTTCACTGTGATAATCCTTGTTTCTAGGGACAAAGAAGGAAAGTGAGGGGAATTCTCCTTGTGCTATAGTGTGCTTTAACCACTTAACGACCGCCCACCGCCGATTTACGTCGGCAGAATGGCACGGACAGGCAGAATCACGTAGATCTACGTGATCGCCTTTGTGCAGTTGGGGGGTCCATCCGGACCCCCCTTCACTGCAGTGAGCGGCCGTTAAGTGTTCGGGAGCGATCAGGCATGAGGGGGCGGCCGCTCGATTCCGCCCCCCCCCTCGCGATCGCTCCCGGCCAATGAAATTGCTTCCTCCGCCATGTGATGTAAACACAGGCTGGAGGAAGTGATGTCATCTCCCTCGCCGCGGTCTTTTCGTTCCCGGCGCCGAGGAGTGAAGACAGAGGTTAGTGCTCCAACAGTCCACTGACACGTAGGTACACATAGGCACACAAATCACCCCCCAGTCACCCACAGATCACCCCCCAGGTCACCCCAAAGCCCCCAATCACAGTGTCACTGATTGCAGTGATCATTTATTTTACTGATCACTGCATTTAGTGTCATCTGTGATTGTAAAAAGTTGCAGGGCAGTTAGGATTAGGCCCCTTTAGGTCCAGGGTAGCCCCCTAACCCCCCCTAATAAAGGTTTAACCCCTTGATCACCCCCCAGGTAACCCTTTCACCCCCTAACTTCAGCGTCACTAAGCGTTTGTTTTTCCGATCGCTGTATTCGTGTCGCTGGTGTTTTAGATAGGCAGTTATTTTTTTTTTAGGTTCGCCGCAGGTTTTTATTGGTGTCAGGTACCCCCATATATTATTTTATCCCCCTGATTGCCCCTAGAGTTAACCCTTTCACCAGTGATCGCCGTATAAGCGTCACTGGTGTCACTGGTTAGCCAGTAAGTTATTTAGTTATTTAGGTTACCCGTCAGGTTTTTATATAGTGTCAGGTACCCCCATATTTAACCTAATAAAGGTTTTAACCCCCTGATTGCCCCTAGTTAACCCTTTCACCAGTGATCACCATATAAAGGTTACGGGTGACGCTGGTTGATTAGTTTGCTTTTTATAGCATCAGGGCACCCGCCGTATATAACCCAATAAAGGTTTAACCCCCCTGATCGCCCGGCGGGTGAGATCAATTAGGTTTTAGCGCCAGAGAGGGTCTGCGTCGCCCCAGGCAGTGTTAGGTTAGTGCCAGTAACGCTAACACCCACGCGCAAAGCATACACCCCCCTTAGTGGTATAGTATCTGATCAGATCTATACTAGCATCCCCAGCGGTTTAGGGTTCCCAAAAACGCAGTGTTAGCGGGATCAGCCCAGATACCTGCTAGCGCCTGCGTTTAGCCCCTCCGCCCAGCCCAGCCCACCCAAGTGCAGTATCGATCGATCACTGTCACTTACCAAACACAACACACATAACTGCAGCATTCGCAGAGACAGGCCTGATCCCTGCGATCGCTAACAGTTTTTTTGTAGCGTTTGATACATTTGCTGACGACAGTCAGGTGCTTTTTTTCCTGTGAATCTTACTAGTGTACCCCTAAATTTAGAGCCCAAAATGGCAAGACGAAGGTACACTAGTAAAGAGGCCTACGAGATTCTGAGCATGACAGATAGTGAAGAGGAGGTCACGTATCTGTCAGATTCAGGCTCAGAATATCTTCCCGTAGAAGACAGTGACGTCAGCGGCCCCACGTCAGATAGCTCTGACGACGAAGTTGAGGTCCCTGCTAAGGTCAGGCGTACCCGATCCCGATCTTCTGAGGTTGTTGAGGAGCAAGAACCGCAGGTCTCTCTTATCATGGAGCAGAGTAGTACTAGCGCCGCTATTCCTTCTGGTGAACTGGCAAGCACCAGCGGCCTAGTACAGCCTGGACGTACATCCAGCACTGCAGTAACACTTGGTGACGTGGCGAGTCCCATAAGTGCAGTTCAAGCTGGCGAGGTGGCAAGCACAAGTAGTGTCCCGCTGCCACCAAGAAGACAAAGGCAGGCCCGTCGTGCCCATACTGCCCTTCCTGCAGAATTTGCCTATCCTGATTGGGTCCCCACCACTTCTGCAGAACCCGTACTTCCCCCATTCACTGCCCAACCCGGTATTCAGGTGGAAACAGCTGATTTTATTCCAATTGATTTTTATTCGCTGTTTTTCACGGAAGATCTCTATAGATCTATTGTGGACCAGAGTAATTTATATGCTGGTCAATTTATCGCCGCTAACCCCCAGTTGCCTAAAATTGCCAGAAATTGGAAACCAATTACGGTTTCCGAATTTAAGACCTTTCTGGGCCTTTCCCTCAACATGGGCACACATAAATTTCCGTCATTGCGTGCTTATTGGTCCACGCACCCAATTGACCACATGCCCGTGTTCTCTGCCTCCATGTCCAGGGCACGATACGAGCAGATTTTGCGGTTCATGCACTTCAACGACAATGAACTTTGTCGTCCACGTGGGGACCCTGAATACGACCGGCTCTATAAAATTCGGCCCCTCATAAACCACTTCAACGAACGTTTTGCAGCCTTGTTTACTCCCGATCAAGTTGTCTGCGTTGATGAGTCCCTGATTAAATTTTCTGGCCGCTTGTCTTTCAAGCAGTACCTTCCCAGCAAGCGTGCCAGATACGGGGTCAAGCTCTACAAGTTCTGTGACAGGGCAACAGGCTATGTAGTGAACTTTACGGTTTATGAGGGAAAAGACAGTCAGATTGAGTCGGTCAACTGCTCGGATTACATAGGGAGCGCTGGCAAGATAGTGTGGAACTTGGTATCACCCTTATTCGGAAAGGGGTACCACTTGTATGTGGACAATTATTACACGAGCGTGCCACTGTTTAGTCACTTGTTTGATCATAAGATTGGAGCATGTGGCACCGTGCGACCTAATCGCCGGGGCTTTCCCCAGCGGCTTGTAGATGCCCGTCTTAGGCTGGGGGAGAGAGCCTGCTTGAAGTGTAATAACTTGCTCGCTATGAAGTGGAGGGACAATAAGAATGTTTTCCTTCTTACCTCCCTTCATGCAGACACGACAGTCCAAATTCGTACGGCGACTGGTGTTGTGGAGAAACCCCTCTGTGTCCACGAATATAACCAAAATATGGGAGGGGTGGACCTCAACGACCAGTTGATGGCGCCGTATCTAATTGACCGTAAGGCGAGACGCTGGTACAAAAAAGTGTCTCTATCATTATTCCAATTGGCTTTGCTGAACGCTCATGTGCTATACAGAGCTTCAGGCGGGACGTTATCTCTTCTAAAATTCCAGAATGAGATAGTCACAGAACTCCTGTATCCAGGCGGTTCTGCACCTCACCATCCCCAACCAAATGCAGTAAGCCGGCTGCATGAGAGGCATTATTCGTATGTCCTCCCGAGTACCCCTACCCAAAGCCACCCCCAAAAAAGATGTCGTGTCTGTAGCAAGCGCGGATTTAGGCGTGACACCCGTAGTTTTTGTCCACTCTGTCCTGACAAGCCTGGTCTTTGCCAAGGTGAATGTTTTGAACGCTACCACTCAAAAGTGAAGTTTTAGCGTAGGGTACAGCATTTCACAGACAAGGACACACTTACACAGGGTCTCCCAAGATGCCATTACATTTTGAGAGACCCGAACCATTACAGTTGTAAAGTTACAAAAAAAAGTGTAAAAAAGAAAAAAAAAAACGTAAAAAACAAAACACAAAAAAAATATAAAATAAAAAAAACAAAAATAGTTGTCGTTTTACTGTTCTCTCTCTCTCTCTATTTTCTCTCTATTGTTCTGCTCTTTTTTACTGTATTCTATTCTGCAATGTTTTATCATGCTTGCTTTTCAGGTATGTAATTTTTTGTTTTCAGGTGCGCCATTCAACTGCAGCGCGGAATTATTTATCTTGACAGCAACAGCGTTTGCTCCCACGATACATAAAGCCGTGACTCCAACGCTGTAGGAGGTGATTTCACCACCACAGTTAAAAAAAAGAGCATATATGCCGAAGCATGGGGGCAGCAGGGGCAGAGGAGCGATTTTGCTCCTAATGCCGCGTACATACGGTCGAAATTCCGACGGAGGCCTGCCCGTGGAAAATTCCGACCGTGTGTACGCGGCATAACTTTTTTGCGGGAGGATGCCCCCATGCTTCGGCATATATATATTTTAGGCACAGGTTGCGTTAAAACATTTTTTTATTTTTTACTAGGTTTTGTTTTGGTATTTGCTTTGCAGGTATGGCATGGTAAGGTCTTACTGTTGTACTGTAATGTTACTTTGTTTTAATGTTAACCACCATTTGCTTAGCAGGTACGCCATTCAGTTGCAGCGCGGATCTATTTATCTTGACAGCAACAGCGTTTGCTCCCACGATACATAAAGCCGTGACTCCAACGCTGTAGGAGGTGATTTCACCACCACAGTTAAAAAAAAGAGCATATATGCCGAAGCTTGGGGGCAGCAGGGGCGGAGGAGCGATTTTGCTCCTAATGCCGCGTATATACGGTCGAAATTCCAACGGAGGCTTGCCCGTGGAAAAGTCCGACCGTGTGTACGCGGCATAACCTTTTATGCCGCGTACATACGGTCGAAATTCCGACGAAGGCTTGACCGTGTGTACGCGGCATAACTTTTTTGCGGGAGGATGCCCCCATGCTTCGGCATATATGCCCATCATTAGAAGTGGGTGGATGAAGGGAGGTATTCTAATGGTGGGCATACCCACCAATCAATCTCTTTTTTTCGTTCAGCCAATAGGCTGTATGAAAAAAAAGATTACAATACATGTCCAACAAGGACCAGCAACGTACTGGTATGTTGCTGGACTTTGAATGTTTATACCAGAATGATGCCTGCGGGTTTAGGTATCATCTTGGTATCATTCTTTTCAGCCAGCAGCCGGCTTTCATGTAAAAGCAATTCTAGCAGATAATTAGCCTCTAGACTGCTTTTACAAGCAGTGGGAGGGAATGTCCCCCCCCGGATATAAAAAGCGCCATTGGGAAAGCATTTTATCACACCGATCTTGGTGTGGTCAGATGCTTTGAGGGCAGAGGAAAGATCTAGGGTCTAACCCCCCAATTTTTTTCAAAAAAAGAGTACCTGTCACTACCTATTGCTATCATAGGGGATATTTACATTCCCTGAGATAACGATAAAAATGGTAAAAAAAAAAAAATATGGAAGGCACAGTTTAAAAATAAAATAAAAAAGCCAAATAAATAATAAAAAAAAAAAAAAGCACCGCTGTCCCCCCCTGCTATTGCGCAAAGGCGAACGCAAGCGTCGGTCTAGCGTCATATGTAAACAGCAATTGCATCATGCATGTGAGGTATCACCGCGAAGGTCAGATCGAGGGCAGTCATTTTAGCAGTAGACCTCCTCTGTAAATCTAACGTGGTAACCTGTAAAGGCTTTTAAAGGCTTTTAAAAATGAATGTAGTTTGTCGCCGCTGCACGTTTGTGCGCAATTTTAAAGCATGTCGTGTTTGGTATCCATGTACTCGGCCTATGATCATCTTTTTTATTTCATCAAACATTTGGGCAATATAGTGTTTTTTAGTGCATTAAAAATAAAAAAAGTGTGTTTTTCCCCCAAAAAATGCGTTTGAAAAATCGCTGCGCAAATACTGTGTGGAAAAAAAAATGCAACACCCACTATTTTAATCTGTAGGGCCTTTGCTTTAAAAAAATATATAATGTTTGGGGGTTCAACATAATTTTCTTGCAAAAAAAAATTTTTTTTCATGTAAACAAAAAGTGTCAGAAAGGGCTTTGTCTTCAAGTGGTTAGAAGAGTGGATGATGTGTGACATAAGCTTCCTAATGTTGTGCATAAAATGCCAGGACAGTTCAAAACCCCCCCAAATGACCCCATTTTGTAAAGTAGACACCTCAAGCTATTTGCTGAGAGGCATGTTGAGCCCATTGAATATTTTTTTTTTTTGTCCCAAGTGATTGAATAATGACCAAAAAAAAAAATGTACAAAAAGTTGTCACTAAATTATATATTGCTCAAACATGCCATGGGCATATGTGGAATTACACCCCAAAATACATTCTGTTGCTTCTCCTGAGTACGGGGATACCACATGTGTGGGACTTTTTGGGAGCCTAGTCGCGTACGGGACCCCAAAAACCAAGCACCGCCTTCAGGATTTCTATGGGTGTAAATTTTTGATTTCACTCCTCACTGCCTATCACAGTTTCGGAGGCCATGGAATGCCCAGATGGCACAAAAACCCCCCAAATGACCCCATTTTGGAAAGTAGACACCCCAAGCTATTTGCTGAGAGGTATGTTGAGTATTTTGCAGATCTCGCTTTTTGTCACAAAGTTTTGAAAATGTAAAAAAAGAAAAAAAAAAAGAAAAAAAAATGTCTTTCTTAATTTTCAAAAACAAATGAGAGCTGTAAAATACTCACCATGCCTCTCAGCAAATAGCTTGGGGTGTCTACTTTCCAAAATGGGGTCATTTGTGGGGGTTTTGGGCTATTTTGACATTTTATGGCCTTCAAAACTGTGATAGGTAGTGAGGAGTGAAATCAAAAATTTATGCCCTTAGAAACCTTGAAGGCGGTGCTTGGTTTTTGGGGTCCCGTACGCGGCTAGGCTCCCAAAAAGTCCCACACATGTGGTATCCCCGTACTCAGGAGAAGCAGCAGAATGTATTTTGGGGTGTAATTTCACATATAACCATGGCATGTGTGAGCAATATATCATTTAGTGACAACTTTTTGTACATTTTTTTTTTCTTTTTGTCATTATTCAATCATTTGGGACGAAAAAAAAAAATATTCAATGGGCTCAACATGCCTCTCAGCAAATAGCTTGGGGTGTCTACTTTCCAAAATGGGGTCATTTGGGGGGGTTTTGTGCCATCTTGGTATTTTATGGCCTTCAAAACTGTGATAGGTAGTGAGGAGCGAAATCAAAAATTTATGCCCTTAGAAACCTTGAAGGCGGTGCTTGGTTTTTGGGGTCCCGTACGCGGCTAGGCTCCAAAAAAGTCCCACACATGTGGTATCCCCGTACTCAGGAGAAGCAGCAGAATGTATTTTGGGGTGTAATTTCACATATGCCCATGGCATGTGTGAGCAATATATCATTTAGTGACAACTTTGTGCAAAAAAAAAACAGTTTGTCATATTCCCGCAACCTGTGGCAAAATATAAAATATTCCATGGACTCAACATGCCTCTCAGCAAATAGCTTGGGGTGTCTACTTTCTAAAATGGGGTAATTTGGGGGGGTTTTGTGCTATTTTGGCATTTTATGGCCTTCGAAACTGTGATAGGTAGTGAGGAGTGAAATCAAAAATTTACGCCCTTAGAAATCCTGAAGGCGGTGCTTGGTTTTTGGGGCCCTGTACGCGGCTAGGCTCCCAAAAAGTCCCACACATGTGGTATCCCCGTACTCAGGAAAAGCAGCAGAATGTATTTTGGGGTGCAATTCCACATATAACCATGGCATGTGTGAGCAATATATCATTTAGTGACAACTTTTTGTACATTTTTTTTTTCTTTTTGTCATTATTCAATCATTTGGGACAAAAAAAAATATTCCATGGACTGAACATGCCTCTCAGTAAATAGCTTGGGGTGTCTACTTTCCAAAATGGGGTCATTTGGGGGGGTTTTGTGCTATTTTGGCATTTTATGGCCTTCGAAACTGTGATAGGTAGTGAGGAGTGAAATCAAAAATTTGCGCCCTTAGAAATCCTGAAGGCGGTGCTTGGTTTCCGGGGTCCCGTACGTGGCTAGGCTCCTAAAAAGTCCCACACATGTGGTATCCCCGTACTCAAGAGAAGCAGCAGAATGTATTTTGGGGTGCAATTCCACATATAACCATGGCATGTGTGAGCAATATATCATTTAGTGACAACTTTTTGTAATTTTTTTTTTTTTTTTTTTTTGTCATTATTCAATCACTTGGGACAAAAAAAAAAATATTCAATGGGCTCAACATGCCTCTCAGCAATTTCCTTGGGGTGTCTACTTTCCAAAATGGGGTCATTTGGGGGGGTTTTGTACTGCCCTGCCATTTTAGCACCTCAAGAAATGAGATAGGCAGTCATAAATTTAAAGCTGTGTAAATTTCAGAAAATGTACCCTAGTTTGTAAACGCTATAACTTTTGCGCAAACCAATAAATATACGCTTATTGACATTTTTTTTTACTAAAGACATGTGGCTGAATACATTTTGGCCTAAATGACTAAAATTGAGTTTATTCGATTTTTCTTATAACAAAAAGTAGAAAATATCATTTTTTTTCAAAATTTTCGGTCTTTTTCTGTTTATATCGCAAAAAATAAAAAAATCGCAGAGGCAATCAAATACCATTAAAAGAAAGCTCTATTTGTGGGAAGAAAAGGACGCAAATTTCATTTGGGTACAACATTGCATGTCCGCACAATTTACAGTTAAAGCAGCGCAGTGCCGAATCCCAAAAACAGGCTTGGTCCTAATGGCCCGAAATGGTCCGGGGCTTAAGTGGTTAAAAAAACATTTTTTCTAGGGACAGAAAACTATAGGTAGGAAGAGTGTCAGTTTCTTTCACTGTGATAATCCTTGTTTCTAGGGACAAAGAAGGAAAGTGAGGGAAATTCTCCTTGTGCTATAGTGTGCTTTAAAAAAACATTTTTTCTAGGGACAGAAAACTATAGGTAGGGAGAGTGTCAGTGTGTTTTACTGTGCGAATCCTTGTTTCTAGGGACAGGGAAGGACAGTGAGGGAATTCTCCTTGTGCTATAGTGTGCTTTAAAAAAACATTTTTTCTAGGGACAGAAAACTATAGGTAGGGAGAGTGTCAGTGTGTTTTACTGTGCGAATCCTTGTTTCTAGGGACAGGGAAGGACAGTGAGGGAATTCTCCTTGTGCTATAGTGTGCTTTAAAAAAACATTTTTTCTAGGGACAGAAAACTATAGGTAGGGAGAGTGTCAGTGTGTTTTACTGTGCGAATCCTTGTTTCTAGGGACAGGGAAGGACAGTGAGGGAATTCTCCTTGTGCTATAAAAAAACATTTTTTCTAGGGACAGAAAACTATAGGTAGGGAGAGTGTCAGTGTGTTTTACTGTGCGAATCCTTGTTTCTAGGGACAGGGAAGGACAGTGAGGGAATTCTCCTTGTGCTATAGTGTGCTTTAAAAAAACATTTTTTCTAGGGACAGAAAACTATAGGTAGGAAGAGTGTCAGTTTCTTTCACTGTGATAATCCTTGTTTCTAGGGACAAAGAAGGAAAGTGAGGGAAATTCTCCTTGTGCTATAGTGTGCTTTAAAAAAACATTTTTTCTAGGGACAGAAAACTATAGGTAGGGAGAGTGTCAGTGTCTTTTACTGTGCGAATCCTTGTTTCTAGGGACAGGGAAGGACAGTGAGGGAATTCTCCTTGTGCTATAGTGTGCTTTAAAAAAACATTTTTTCTAGGGACAGAAAACTATAGGTAGGAAGAGTGTCAGTTTCTTTCACTGTGATAATCCTTGTTTCTAGGGACAAAGAAGGACAGTGAGGGAATTCTCCTTGTGCTATAGTGTGCTTTAAAAAAACATTTTTTCTAGGGACAGAAAACTATAGGTAGGGAGAGTGTCAGTGTGTTTTACTGTGCGAATCCTTGTTTCTAGGGACAGGGAAGGACAGTGAGGGAATTCTCCTTGTGCTATAGTGTGCTTTAAAAAAACATTTTTTCTAGGGACAGAAAACTATAGGTAGGGAGAGTGTCAGTGTGTTTTACTGTGCGAATCCTTGTTTCTAGGGACAGGGAAGGACAGTGAGGGAATTCTCCTTGTGCTATAGTGTGCTTTAAAAAAACATTTTTTCTAGGGACAGAAAACTATAGGTAGGAAGAGTGTCAGTTTCTTTCACTGTGATAATCCTTGTTTCTAGGGACAAAGAAGGAAAGTGAGGGAAATTCTCCTTGTGCTATAGTGTGCTTTAAAAAAACATTTTTTCTAGGGACAGAAAACTATAGGTAGGGAGAGTGTCAGTGTGTTTTACTGTGCGGATCCTTGTTTCTAGGGACAGGGAAGGACAGTGAGGGAATTCTCCTTGTGCTATAGTGTGCTTTAAAAAAACATTTTTTCTAGGGACAGAAAACTATAGGTAGGGAGAGTGTCAGTGTGTTTTACTGTGCGAATCCTTGTTTCTAGGGACAGGGAAGGACAGTGAGGGAATTCTCCTTGTGCTATAGTGTGCTTTAAAAAAACATTTTTTCTAGGGACAGAAAACTATAGGTAGGAAGAGTGTCAGTTTCTTTCACTGTGATAATCCTTGTTTCTAGGGACAAAGAAGGAAAGTGAGGGAAATTCTCCTTGTGCTATAGTGTGCTTTAAAAAAACATTTTTTCTAGGGACAGAAAACTATAGGTAGGGAGAGTGTCAGTGTGTTTTACTGTGCGAATCCTTGTTTCTAGGGACAGGGAAGGACAGTGAGGGAATTCTCCTTGTGCTATAGTGTGCTTTAAAAAAACATTTTTTCTAGGGACAGAAAACTATAGGTAGGGAGAGTGTCAGTGTGTTTTACTGTGCGAATCCTTGTTTCTAGGGACAGGGAAGGACAGTGAGGGAATTCTCCTTGTGCTATAGTGTGCTTTAAAAAAATATTTTTTCTAGGGACAGAAAACTATAGGTAGGAAGAGTGTCAGTTTCTTTCACTGTGATAATCCTTGTTTCTAGGGACAGGGAAGGACAGTGAGGGAAATTCTCCTTGTGCTATAGTGTGCTAAAGCATTCCTCATCAACCATCTTTGAAATCCTTGTTTTTTTGGACAGTCAGGGAAATTGTCGTTGTGCTATTCTGTGCAAAAGCAATCATCCTCAACCATATTTAGAAATCCTTAAGTAAAGGGACAGAGAAGGACACCTGAAGGTAGCCCTTATTGCTTTTTTCCCATCTCCCTGCAGGCCATCTATTAGAATGTCTGGAAGGCAAACAAGGAGAGGCAGACAGTCAGGAGGCAATAAAAGAGGGCAAGCAGGCTCTGTGTCTGGGGGCAACAGTGCTGGTCGTGGACGCGGTGCATTGTCATCAGCACATGGCCATGGGACACGCTTGTCCTTCTTTTCGGCAGCTGGACATGTTGAGCCACATCATGCCGAAGACTTGGTAGAGTGGATGACCAAGCCCTCCTCCTCCTCCTCATCCTCTCTCACCCAGGCTCAGGGTACTGGAAAAGCAGCTGCCAAAGCGTCCTCTTCCCTGGTATCAATGTCAGACTCATCATCAGTCACTCCTTCCTTAGACCCACCATGTCCTCCTCCTGAGGAGTCCCCCGAACTGTTTGAGCACAGTGTTGGGTACATGCTCCAGGAGGATGCCCAGCGTTTCGAAGGGTCTGATGATGAAACCCAGCTACAGGAAGGCAGTAGCGTGAGAGCAGACAGAGGGGATGCTCAAGAAGGACACCAATCTGGCAGTCATGTTCCAGCAGCTGCAGCATACTGCCAGATTGGCTCCAGTGATGAGGAGGGAGGGGATGATGAGGTCACTGACTCCACGTGGGTGCCTAATAGGAGAGAGGAGGAGGAGGAGGAGGATGAGGAGGAGGCACATCTCCAACGAGGCAGGATGCCCTTTGGTGGCCAGCGTAAGGGCAGTACACCGACGGAATCACACCGCAGAGCTCCGCCTGTGCAGGGCGCTGCCTCTGCCCGTCATTCAAAAAGTTCTTTGGTGTGGGCCTTTTTTGAGGCTAGTGCATCAGATCGCACAGCTGCTGTTTGCAACATATGTCTCAAGCGTATATCGCGTGGCCAAAACATCAGCCGCTTGGGTACCACATGCCTGACCAGACATATGTTGACCTGCCATGCAGCTCGTTGGCAAGCCTACCTCAAAGACCCACACCAAAGAACAAAGCGGACCTCTCCTTGCACCGCATCAGCTGGGATCTCCAACCCCACTATAACTTCAGTCCTCTCTGAAACATGCACTGAGAGGAATGAAGGTGTAGAATTAGGTGTGTCACAGCCAAGTACTTGCGGCCACTCTGCTAGCAGTACACCGACGTCCGATTCTAGCAGGCAAATTTCCCTGCCCCAGCTGCTGGACCGTCGAAAGAAGTTCACTCCCAGCCATCCACATGCCCAGCGGTTGAATGCTAGCTTGGCTAAATTGCTAGCGCTTCAACTGCTGCCTTTTCAGTTGGTAGACTCGGCCCCCTTCCGTGAGTTTGTGCAATGTGCGTTTCCTCAGTGGCAGGTTCCCAAACGCCACTTTTTCTCACGGAAGGCTATTCCGGCTCTCTACCGGCATGTGGAAGGCAATGTCTTGGCCTCGCTGGACAGGGCGGTCAGCGGTAAGGTGCATATTACCGCTGACTCATGGTCCAGCAGGCATGGACAGGGACGTTACCTTTCTTTCACGGGCCATTGGGTCACTCTTTTGGCAGCTGGGAAGGATGCAGGACAAGGTGCAGTAGTGTTGGAGGTTGTTCCACCGCCACGCCTCCAAAATGCTACTACTGGTTGTGACACACCTCTCTCCTCCACCCCCTCCTCTTCTTCTTCCTCCATGGCCTCTTCCTGTGGTTTGTCCTCGGAACCAGCGGTGCTCCGTAGGCGTTCAAGGGGCTACGCAAGTACGCAGGCAAAAAGATGCCATGCCGTGCTTGCGCTGGTGTGTTTGGGGGACAGAAGCCACACTGGGGCAGAGGTCCTGTCTGCTCTGCAGGGCCAGGCCGAGAGGTGGTTGACGCCACGCCAGCTTAAGCCAGGAATGGTGGTTTGCGACAATGGCACCAACCTCCTCTCCGCCCTCCGACAGGGACAACTGACCCATGTGCCCTGTGTGGCTCACGTCCTTAACCTGGTGGTGCAGCGGTTCTTGGGCAGGTACCCGGGCTTACAGGATGTCCTGAGGCAGGCCACGAAAGTCTGTGTGCATTTCCGCAGATCTTATAATGCCAGTGCTCGCCTGGCTGAGCTGCAAAAGGAGTTGAACCTGCCCAAGAACCGCCTTATATGTGACATGCCCACCAGGTGGAACTCAACGTTGGCCATGCTGCAGCGACTGCACACGCAGCAGAGGGCCATCAATGAGTACCTGTGCGACTACGGCACCAGGACAGGGTCAGGGGAGCTTGGTTTTTTTTCTCCACGCCAGTGGGGCATGATCAGGGATGCATGCACTGTCCTGGCACCATTTGAGGAGGCCACGAGGATGGTGAGCAGTGACAGTGCATGCATCAGTGACACTGTACCTCTTGTCCACCTGTTGGAGCACACGCTGCGTGGAATAATGGACAGGGCACTTGAGGCAGAACAGAGGCAGGAAGAGGAGGACTTCCTTGCCTCTCAAGGCCCCCTTTACCCAGACAGTGTTCCTTCTGTCCCACCCATCGCACAGGAAGAGGAGGAGGAGGAGGAGGAGGAGGAGGAGGAGGAGGATTGTGTCAGCATGGAGGTGGAGGCTGGCACTCAGCATCATCAGCAGCAGTCTTTTAGGGATGATTTACAGTCCCAAGAAACCCGTGGACTTGTACGTGGCTGGGAGGAGGTGGCTGCGGATCATGTCGTCCTTAGTGACCCAGAGGACTCCGGACCGAATGCCTCAGCTAACCTACGCTGCACGGCCTCCCTGATCCTGCAAAGTCTGCGGAAGGATCCTCGTATTCTTCAGATCAAGGAGAGGGACCATTACTGGCTGGCCACTCTCCTTGATCCACGGTACAAGGGTAAGGTTGCGGACCTTATGTTACCGTCGCAGAGGGAGCAGAGGATGAGACAACTCCGGGAGGCCTTGCAGAAAGGTCTGTGCAACGCGTTCCCAGAGACTGGGAGGTTACAAACTCCTGGTCCTGGACAACGAGTTGCTGAGGCTTCGGCCAGTCAAAGAAGGAGCGGTGGGGAAGGTGGCCGTCTGACCGATGCGTTCAGACAATTCTTTAGTCCGCAGCCCCAAAGTATGATCGGTTCCAGCAACCATCGCCAGCGTCTGATAAACATGGTGCAGGAATATCTAGGGGCAAGGTCAGACTTGGACACCTTCCCCACCGAAAATCCTCTGGCTTACTGGGTCTTGAGGATGGATCACTGGCCAGAGCTTGCACAGTATGCAATTGAGCTACTGGCCTGTCCTGCATCCAGCGTTCTTTCGGAACGCACATTCAGTGCTGCTGGAGGATTTGTCACGGATCACAGGGTGCGCCTGTCCACCGACTCGGTTGATCGACTGACTTTCATCAAGATGAACCAGTCTTGGATCACCGCCAGCTACCACACACCTGATGCTGATATAACAGACTAATTGATTTTAACATGTCACATCCCTTCAAGACTGATGCTGATGCTGAGTGCCTGTGCTGTTATGTTGACTGGCTATCCTCCTCCTCCGAGTCCTCAATGATACGATTGATGATGATAGCTTGGAAGATCATTTTTGTTTATGGGTGCCGCCACCAGTGGCTAAGGCCCAATTTTTCAGCCCCTGTTTTACAGGGGCGTGTAATTACATTTTTTTTAGCAATAATTTGCCATAGGGCTCATTGCTGTGCTCCAAGTACAGTATCTGTGAGGGGTTGGAGTGTTGTGGCACCAGTGCCTAAGGCCCAATTTTTCAGCCCCTGTTTAACAGGGGCGTGTCATTACAATTTTTGAAGCAATACTTTGCAACAGGGCTCATTGCTGTGCTCCAAGTACAGTATCTGTGAGGGGTTGTAGTGTTGTGCCACCAGTGCCTAAGGCCCAATTTTTCAGCCCCTGTTCAACAGGGGCATGCAATTACAATTCTTGATCTAATAATTCACAGCAGGGCCCATTGCTGCACCCACCAAGAGTAACTGTCAGGGCTTACAGTGTTGTGGCACCAGCACCACCATCAAAGGCCCAATTTTTACTACCACTGTTCAACAATTATATGTAATTAAAATTCCTGATATAATAGTTGACAGCAGGGCGTTCCAGCACCAACCAAGAGTAAATGTGAGTGCTTACAGTGTTGTGCCAACACCAACAACTAAGGGGCCTATTTCTGCAGAGTATATACGGCAGGTCCCTACTTTCAAACATCCAACTTACAAACGACTCCTACTTGCAAACGCAAGAAGACAACAGGAAGTGAGAGGAAATCTACCACTAGGAAGGAAAATTCTCTCCTGTAAGAATAAATATGGGAGAAAGGTGTCTCCTCTGTACTGATGCTTTATCAGCAATCCTTGTTTCAAGAAAAACACCACATTTCAAAAACAGTTGTCATTGGGACGGAAAGTGAGGTGAAATGTTCTGAACAGGGGCACAGACAGCAAAACAAATGTTACAGGGGTGATAACCCTTACCTATGTTTTCCAAAAAGTTTAAAAATAGATTTTTGGGCTGGAGCTACACTTCAACAATGTACCTGTTCAAAATTACAAACAGATTCTACATAAGAACAAACCTACAGTCCCTGTCTTGTATGCACCGCCTGTATACGGCTGTTCAGAGTATATAGGGCCTTTTTTATTTTATGTGCGGGGTTCCCCTTAATATCCATACAAGACCCAAAGGGGCTGGTAATGGGCTGGGGTAGGGGGGGGGGTCATGGGGTAGCCATGCCATTTTTCTTAAAGATTTTCATCCATATTACCGGGACCAGACATTACATTAAAGCCGCAAGCAGTTTTAAATGGCTTTTTTTTCCTTTAGAAGTGTCATTTTGTGCAGGGACAGTTCTAAACACGGGAAACACGTGGCACTTCACAGGCATACTTTAGACACCCCCCAGGTACGATATTTAAAGGAATATTTGACTTTTTTTTTTCACTTTATGCATCATTAAAATGACTGCTCCCGAAAAACGACCGTTTTTAAAACTTCTTTTTGCATTGATACATGTCCCCTGGTGCACAACCCGGGTTCCCAAACCCTTTTTAGGACAATAACATGCATAATAGTTGTTATAATTAGCACTTTAGAATTCAAACGTTCGCATCCATTGTATTTAATAGGGTTCTAATGTTCGTACGAACTTTCGGTCCGTTCGCGGGTTCTGGTGCGAACCGAACCCGGGGGTGTTCGGCTCATCACTAATCAGCAGGATCATTGAGGAGGAAGAGGATAGTCAGTCAACATAACAGGACAGTCACTCAGAATCAGCATAGGCAGTCTTGAAGGGATGTGACATTTAAAAAAGAAATATTTGGTTACATCAGCTTCAGGTGCTTGGTAGCTGGTGGTGATCCAAGACTGATTCATCTTTATGAATGTCAGTCGATCAACCGAGTCGGTGGACAGGAGCACCCTGTGATCGGTAACAAAGCCTACAGCAGCACTGAATGTGCGTTCCGAAAGAACGCTGGATGCAGGACAGGCCAGTAGCTCAATTGCATACTGTGCAAGCTCTGGCCAGTGATCCATCCTCAAGACCCAGTAAGCCAGAGGATTTTCGGTGGGAATGGTGTCCAAGTCTGACCTTGCCCCTAGGTATTCCTGGACCATGTAAATCAGACACTGGCGATGGTTGCTGGAACCGATCATACCTTGGAGATGCGGACTGAAAAATTGTCTGAACGCATCGGTCAGACGGCCACCTTCTCCACCGCTCCTTCTCTGACTGACCGAAGCCTCATCAACTCGTTGTCCCGGACCAGGAGTTTGTAACCTCCCAGTCTCTGGGAACGCATTGCACAGACCAATCTGCAAGGCCTCCCGGAGATGTCTCATTCTCTGCTCCCTCTGTGACGGCAAGATAAAGTCCATAACCTTACCCTTGTACCGTGGATCAAGGAGAGTGGCCAGCCAGTAATGGTCCCTCTCCTTGATCCGAAGAATACAAGGATCCTTCTGCAGGCTTTGGAGGATCAGGGAGGCCATGCAGCGTAGGTTAGCTGAGGCATTCAGTCCGGAGTCCTCTGGGTCACTAAGGACGACATGATCCGCAGCCACCTCCTCCCAGCCACGTACAAGTCCACGGGTTTCTTGGGACTGTAAATCATCCCTAAAAGACTGCTGCTGCTGAGTGCCAGGCTCCACCTCCATGCTGACACAATCCTCCTCCTCCTCCTCTTCCTGTGTGATGGGTGGGACAGACGGAACACTGTCTGGATAAAGGGGGCCTTGAGAGGCAAGGAAGTCCTCCTCTTCCTGCCTCTGTTCTGCCTCAAGTGCCCTGTCCATTATTCCACGCAGCGTGTGCTCCAACAGGTGGACAAGAGGTACAGTGTCACTGCTCACCATCCTCGTGGCCTCCTCAAATGGTGCCAGGACAGTGCATGCATCCCTGATCATGCCCCACTGGCGTGGTGAAAAAAAACAAGCTCCCCTGACCCTGTCCTGGTGCCGTAGTCGCACAGGTACTCATTGATGGCCCTCTGCTGCGTGTGCAGCCGCTGCAGCATGGCCAACGTTGAGTTTCACCTGGTGGGCATGTCACATAGAAGGTGGTTCTTGGGCATGTTCAACTCCTTTTGCAGCTCAGCCAGCCAAGCACTGGCATTATATGATCAGCGGAAATGCACACAGACTTTCCTGGCCTGCCTCACGACATCCTGTAAGCCCGGGTACCTGCCCAAGAACCGCTGCACCGCCAGGTTAAGGACGTGAGCCACAAAGGGCACATGGGTCAGTTGTCCCTGTCGGAGGGCAGAGAGGAGGTTGGTGCCATTGTCGCAAACCACCATTCCTGGGTTAAGCTGGCGTGGCGTCAACCACCTCTCGGCCTGTCCCTGCAGAGCTGACAGAACCTCTGCCCCAGTGTGGCTCCTGTCCCCCAAACACACCAGCGCAAGCACGGCATGGCATGGCATCTTTTTGCCTGCGTACTTGCGTAGCCCCTTGAACGCCTACGGAGCACCGCTGGTTCCAAGGACAAACCACAGGAAGAGGCCATGGAGGAAGAAGAGGAGGGGGTGGAGGAGAGAGGTGTGTCACAACCAGTAGTAGCATTTTGGAGGCATGGTGGCAGAACAACCTCCAACACTACTGCACCTTGTCCTGCATCCTTCCCACATGCCGGTAGAGAGCCAAAATCGCCTTCCGTGAGAAAAAGTGGCGTTTGGGAACCTGCCACGGAGGAACCGCACATTGTACAAACTCACGGAAGGGGGCCGAGTCTACCAACTGAAAAGGCA